>CM053584.1:137609467-137631872 GCA_028627135.1 Pseudochirops cupreus | reverse complement strand
TGGTGGTTGCTAATCCTTATCTGTGTGATTGATGCTGGGACAGGTAGAGATTAAGGAAAAGGTTGTGATCTCTAAGAAAGGCCAGTTTCATGGAACTGGAGTCTGAGGTGAGGAGGACTTCATTCAGAAGTCACAAACACAACGAAGGAATTTTGAAATTATACTCTCAGGAAAATACCAAGCTCCCATAAGAGAGTCTACCAACAGAAAGATTAATAATATAGAAATATAAATATAACCTCTCCAAAGCCTATCATTCTTACATTCTGCACCATGGTCCAGAAATCCACATCTTTTTCTGATACCATCCTTGTAACCATCTAGTGACTTCCCCAATACATCTTTCCCAGAGCCCCTACTTCCAATTGGTCACAATGATGAAAAAACCACTTATGCCTCTCAAATCTGAAGTCATCTCCCCAGGACTTCATCATCCCTAACATTGTTTACTACCAATTCTTCTCCCTAATTATTTTTCCCTACGTGAATCACTGAAAAAGGATCATTTCCTTCATTTCCCTATTCTCTGTCCTCTCCCTATTGGACCACCACCCCTTGCACTGTTCTTACTTTCTTCCATGTCTAACTTATGTGAAGTTTTTTTCTTCAGATAAACTGTGAGCTTCTCAAGGGTCGGGAGTCCATCATCTCTTTCTTTTGTATCCATCCTTCCTGAAATACCCAGGCGGCACAGTGATTAAAGTACTGGGCCTGGAGTCAGCAAGATTTGAGTTCAACTCTAACCTCAGACACTTATTACTTGTATGAGCTTGGGCAAGTTATTTAGCCTCTGTCTGCCTCAGTTTCCTTATTTGTAAAATCAAAATAATAGTGGCACATACTTCCCCACCCCTTACCCCAGGATTGTTATGAGGATCAAATGAGAATGATATTTGTAAAGTGCTTTGCAAACCTTAAAGTTCTATGTAAATGCTAGCTATCATGATTAAAGACAGCTAGGTGGCACAGTAGATAAGTGTGTCAGGCCTGGAGTCAGGAAGTCTCATCTTCCTGAGTTCAAATCCGGCCTCAGACACTAGCTGTGTGACCCTGGGTAAGTCATTTAAACTTGTTTGCCTCAGTCTCCTCATCTTTAAAATGAGCTGGAAAAGGAAATGGCAGACTAGTATCTTTGCCAAGAAAACCTCAAATGGGGTCACAAAAAAAGTCAGACACGACTGAACAACAAAAATTATGATTATATGAGAACATATGAGAAAGTGATTTTTAAAAAGTGTTTAGTGAGCATTCACTGAAACGAAAGAATAAATTACATATAATACACAGTAGCAAATGATTATAGTAATCTTGCATTTGACAAACATAAAGATTTAAGTTTTGGGGGATAAGAATGCACTATTTGAGAAGAAATTATTGGAAAAACTAGAAAGCAGTCTGGCAGAAATTGGGTATAAATAGACATGTCTTATGCCATTTACCAAGGTAAGGTCAAAATGGATACATGACCTAGATATAAAGGGAGATACTATAAAAAAATTAGAAAAACATGAAAGATATCCATATCACTTATGGACAGGAGAAGAATTTATGAATAAATAAGAAATAGGGAACATTGTGAGGTATAAAATGTATAATTTTGATTACATTAAGTTAAAAAGGTTTTGTACAATAAAACCAATGTAGCCAAAATTAGAAGGAAAACAGAAAATTGGGAGAAAAAAATTTACAGATGGTTTCTCAGATAAAGGTCTCATATCTTAAATATATAGAGAACTTTACTAAATTTATAAGAATATGAGTCATTCCCCCAGTTCACAAATGGTCAAAGGATATGAACAGGCAATTACCTCAGTTTCGTCATCTTTAAAGTGAGCTGGAAGAGGAAATGGCAAACCGTTCTAGTATTTTTGCCAAGAAAACCCCAAATGAGATCACATATATATATATATATATATATATATATATACATATATATATATATATATACAGTCATATGAAAAATTGTTCTAAGTCATTATTGATTAGAGAAATGCAAATTACAATACCTTTGTGAAACCGTCTCCTACCTATCAGATTGGTTGAAATGACAGAAGAGGAAAATGACACATGTTGGAGAGGATGTGGAAAAATTGGGACACTTAATATACCATTGGTGGAGCTGTGAAGTGAGCCAACCATTCTGGAGAACAATCTGGAATTAAACCGAGAGTTATAAAAATGTGTATACCCTTTGACCCAGCAATACCACAATTAGATCAGTTTCCCAAGGGGATCAGGGAAAAAAGGAAAAGAATTTATATGTTCTAAAATATTTATAGCAACTCTACTTGTGATGGCAAAGAAATGGAAATTGAAGGGATGCCCTCCATTTGGGAAATAGCTCAACAAATTGTGATATGTGATTGTGATGGAATACTACTGTGCTGTAAGAAACGATGAGCTGCTTTTTGTTGTGGCAAAGAATTGGAAATTGAGAGGATGACCATCAATTAGGCTGAACAAGTTGTGGTATATGAATGTAATGGAATACTATTGTGCTATAAGAAATGATGAGCAGGCAGACATCAGAGAAACCTGGAAAGACTTGCATGAACTGATGCTGAATGAAGTGAGCAGAACCAAGAGAACATTATACATAGTAAAAGCAACATTGTTCAATGACCAACATTGTCAGACTTAGCTCTTCTTGGCAATGCAATGATCTAAGAAAATTTCAAAAGACTCATGATGGAAAATGCTATCCACATTCAGAGAGTCTGAATGAAGATCAAAACACTATTTTCTCTTCTTTCTTGTGGTTTTCCCCTTTTGTTCTGGTCCTTCTTTCACAACATGACTAATGTGGGAAAATATTTGAAAAAAAAAGAAATAATGAGCAGGCTGATTTTAGAAAAAAGTGGAAAGACTTGCATGAAATAATGAAGAACATAATGAGCAGAACCAAGAAAATGTTGTATACAGTAACAACAAAATTATTTGAAGAACAACTGTGAATGACCAAGTTATTCTGAGTATTATACTCAAGTCAACTACAAAGGACCTATGAAGCAAGAGGCTATCCACCTCCAGAGAAAGAAGAGATAAATAGAAACATGCATAGTATAGTTTCACATTTATAAATCTATGTCAAATGATGTCCTTCTCTAATGCAGGGTGGGGAGGGCAGGAGAGAGCCAGTTTGGAACTTAAAATGTAACAAAAAATTAAATTAAATTTTAAAATAAAAGAATAAATTAATTGGCAGGTAGTTGTGATATAGGGGGGGAAAGACTAGATTTGGAGTCCCCTGCCCTTAGGGAGTTTACAGTTAGGATAACTGGGCTCTATGGCTCTAATCAGGCCACCTCATCTTTACTAAATCAGCTCAAGTTTCCTACCCACTGATGGGACTTTTTGAAAACACAAAGGGTAAAGGTCCCTGAGATGCCATTCAGCTGCTTCTATCTCAGTACATGAACAAGGAGGTCTATTTCACATGCACGTCCCTCACTCCCACAAATGACACCTACACATGTCCCCTAGGTCCTGTTCCTTTTCAAAGCCTCAAATGGCATCTGGATGCTTCAGGAACTGACTGACATTCTACCCCCAGGCCAGAAGATTTTCCTTCCTCCCACAGTCAGCAGCTGCCTGTCCCCTCATGTTGACCCAACAAGGCCTAATGCCAAAGCCTCCCCAGTTAAAGGTCCATGGGTTTAGCCTGGAGCCAGAGAGAGCTTTTGGGTCTACTCACTCATCCAGTTGTTAATTGGCTCTGCTAAAGGCATATGAAGCACTGAAGACCTGGGAAGACCAGAGGAACATTATGTTCCAGTAATTTTCCCAGAACTCTCACAGGGCTACTATTTCTGGCCTACTCAATGAGTAGACCCAGCTGGGCAATAATTGAAGCACCTGATGGAGCTAGAATTTCTCTTTTTTGACTGGGTAATCTTGGTATTGGGAAAGGTGTTTTGGCAAAAGATCTGGTTGGAGGCTCTGATTGACTGGGACATGGGATGCGGCTGTAAATATCTTTCACTAAGTTAGGGACCCTAGGAGATTTGCTATCTATCATATGAAAAGACTAGTAGGCTCAAGCTAGCTCGTTGGACTCCACATGCTGCCTGAACTAGGATTTTCAGTCTGATTTATTAAGGACCTACCTGGGCGCTACAGATACAATGACTAAAAAATATGAAACAGTTCCTGACCTTAAGGAGCCTACATTTCAGTCAATCCTTGTTGCTTGATTAATTCTCTTAGGAGGAAACAAATTTACTTAAGTAGCACTTGTGTTACTGTTATAAGCACAAAAACAGAGGGAGATTCCAGTAGATGTCATCCCAGAGTTGATCAATTAGTCATGTACTTGAACTTGGATTTCTGGAACTGGGTTTTGGGAAGGGCTTCTGGAATAGATAATCTGGGAGCTGGGACAAGGAATTTTTCTTCCCATTACCTACCATGTAGGGAAGATGTGAAGTCAAAGTCAATAAAGGCACCTGATCTCTGGGAACTAGTCTCTCTGACCCTTCCTTTGAGACCCAATAAACAGATATTGGAAAGTAGAAGCTGAGGAACAAAGGCTATTCCTACCTTTCTCTTGGTGAGACTATTAGATAGCCATGGGGCTGGATTTTTCCCTTCACTTGCCTGATAAAGAGGGATCAACTCCAAGTTTGTATCAATAGTAGTTCCTATTGGATGGATTCTTCTCTCCTGAGAAAAGGCTGAGCTCAGGAGATGAATTTCCCCTCTGCCATTGGCAACACTAGTGGCAGCTTTTTCCTCTCCATTGCTCACTGTCGTCTCCTTCCTATCATTTTATTCTTTCCTTTATAGAAAAGAAAATCCTATGGCTACTAATCTTGTGGTCTTCATGATCAATTCTGGCAGAAGTAGGGATTTAAGGAAAGATTTGCATCTCTGAAGAAGGAGAGCTTCAGTGTAGGAAGGGGAAGAGGAGGAGACACTGACATAAACACAATGGAGACACATGGAAGTATGTGTCCATTTGTAGGAGAGCCTATAAGTAGAGAAAGATAGAGATGAGAGGCAGGTGGGTGGTGTAATGAATTACACTGGGCCCGCAATCAGATCTGAGTTCAAATCCAGCCTTAGACATTTACTAGTTGTATGACCCTGGGCAAGTAATTAACCCTGTTTGCCTCAGTTTCCTTATCTGTAAATAAAAAATGAGCTGAAGAAGGAAATGGCATATCACTCCAGTATCTTTGCCAAGAAAACCCCACATGGGATCATAAAGAGTTGGACATGACTAAGTGACTAAACAACAACAAAGGATTTGAGGAGGGGAAGGTAAGGAGGAAGTACAGTCCAGTCATGGGAATACAAATGCATGAAGACCAGACTTCATAATCTCAGATGCATCTTGTAACACTGCTAGGTCCTCAAAGGTCTGAGACAATTGTCATTGAAGCACTGAAAATTCCAGATCCTTTTGCTGGGGAGCTTGTAGTATGACACGTGGCTTTCCACTGTGAGCTTCAAGGAGACTATCTGGGTACATTCAGCCAGTGCTCTTATACCTGATCCATGGCAGTGGAGACAAGAGCCAGTGACTGCCCCTGGAGAATGGTAAAAGTAATAACCACCTGGGCTTGAGAAAGAGAGAGGAGAGCAAATATAAACCCCAAAATCCAACTGTATTGGTTCTAAACTGTCTAAAGAACATGGAGATCTAAGAGGCTGAGGTAAGCAGAAAGACCAATGCCGAATTCACAGAGGGGAAATCCACACTAAATTAGGAACCCAAAGTATTCTGCAGGGAATGCCATCAATTAAACATTTATCAAGCACCTACTAACTTGGATCTTTTTTAAAAAATTGCTAGCATTACCTCTTCCTCTCCCAGTTATGTAGTCACAGGTGGGGCACACCAAGTTTCCTACACGGGTTCATAAAGCAAGGGCTAGTCTTATTTCTCCTTGCAACATCACTGGTTAAGCTGAACTGAATTGAATTAAACTGAGTCCGTAATGGGAACGCACAATAGTGCCTATCGTTTTAGGAGTACAAACCATTAAATGAGCATAGAATCAGAACATCCCAGAATTTGAGAGCTAGAAGGAACCTCAGTGACCATCTAGATCAACATCTGCTTGAAGACCTCCCAGGAGGGGATATGTATCACCTCCCAAGGCAGCCCAGCTCATGTCTAGACAGTTATTGTTAAAAGCAGTTTCCTGACTTTAAACCTAAATTGACTTCTTTTCAATTTTAACCATCGATCCTGGTTCTTACCCCTGGGGCCCAACAAAACAAATCTCTCTTTTTTTCTTTTTCTGTTTGTTAGGCAGTCAGGGTTAACTGACTTGCCCAGAGTCACCCAGCTAGTAAGTGTCTGAGGCTGGATTTGCACTCAGATCCACCTGATTCCAGGATTGATGATCCACTGCCTCACTTAACTGCCCCCAAATAAAAACATATCTAATCCCTCCTCCATGTGACAGCCCTTTATGGAAGAGAGATATGATCTGCACCCCACCCCCATCCCAACCTCCACAATTCTCCCTTCAGACTAAACATTCCCAGTTCCTTCAACTGATTGTTATACGAAATGGTTTCAAGGACTTTCCCCAGCCTGGGTGCCCTCTTCTGGACACTCTCCAGCTTATCAGCTTCCTTCTTAAACTGTGGTACCCAGAACTGAATACATTCTCTAGGTGAAGTCTGGCTAGAGCAGAATACTATATAGTGTGATTATCACTTCCCAGTTCCTGAAAGCTATGCTCTCCTCTCTTAATGTAGTCAAAGGCTGCCCCAGCTTTTAAGGCTGCTAAATCACACTACTGAATCATGTTGAGTTTATGGTCCATTTAAATTGCTATGCTATATGCTATTTTTAACTTTATTTTTTTAATGTTTTTCCCCCTTTGGTCTGTTTCTTCTTTCACAACATGACTAATATGGAAATACATTTTACATGATTGTACACATACAACCTATATCAAATTGCTTACCAGCTTTGGGAGGGGAGAGGTGAGAAAGGGAGGGAGAACTCAAAATTTCAAAAAATTGAATATTAAAAATTATCTTTATATGTAATTGGGAAAAACTAAGATATTATTTAAAAAAAATAAACTACTATGCTATGATCACTTCTTTTGCCGCCATTTTACAGAAAGGGAAATTGAGGGCTTGAGAGGTAGACTTACCATAACAAAGTCATGCAGCACAGCAGAGGCTTCAACCCAAGAATATATCAAATAGATATAGTCAAAGAAGTCTACACAGCTGACTCCCCAAATGCTCTTAGTCTAGACCAGACCACCAGTGGTGGTGGTAGTGTTGGATGGGACACAAGGAAGGAAATTCCGATTTGATACTGCTCTCTCTGGAAGATATTCCTGTGAATTTCCCATGAGAGCTCTGTTTTGCTGGATGATGAACAATCAGTCTTGAAGATGCCCTGAGGTCAGATTTCAGATTCTATTAATTATTTCCTATTTATCCTAGAGATACCTTGTTCATATATATATATATATATATATATGTATATATATATATATATATATATGTATGTATGTATGTATATATGAACATACACACACACACACGCACATATATTTGTTTGCTTGTTGCCTCCTCTACTCCATTAGATTGTGAGCTCCTGAGGGCATGCATTGTCTCTTGCCATGTTTAAAAAAATTTCTCTAATGCTTAGTATAGTGCTGGGCATATGGTGCTTAATAAATACTTATTGGCTAGCATTCCTTTCTCTTCTCTGGATTTTCATGACATTTCTTTCACCTTGTTCTTCCTTCTACCTACTGAGTGATCTCCTTTGCAGCATCTTCATATGGATTCTGCTTCCTGTATATTACTACACACCAGAACTTTGTCCTAAGCACTCTCTCTCTCTCTCTCTCTCTCTCTCTCTCTCTCTCTCTCTCTCTCTCTTTCTCATATCATCATCATCATCATTAGCTACCAATGGAGTTTAACTATCATCTCTCTGTAGAAGATTCCCTTATCCTCATATACAGTCCTTGCCTCTCTTCCTGATCACCAGTCTCACATATCCAACAACCTACTGAACGCTTCCACCTGAGAGTCCCATAAGTACCTGAAACTCAGCATGTCCTTAGGAGAACTCATCTTTCCTCCTAAACCCAATAATTCCCATAACATTTCTATACAATGCATCCCCATTTTTAAAAATTACCCAAGTTTACAACCTATCATGCTTGCATTCTGGACTTTTCAATCATTTTTATTATATTGGCATGGCCTAATCATGAACAATTAATATTTCTCTGATTGCTTAGATATGACTTTGTTTGAAAAATGTTTTGTAATTGTGTTCATATAATTCCTGGGTTTGTCTTGATAGGTATACTCCTAAGTGTTTTATATTGTCTGCAATTATTTTAAATGGAATTTCTCTTTCTATCTCTTCTGTTGAACTTTGTTGGCAATATATAGAAATGCTGCAGATTTATGTGGGTTTATTTTATATCCTGCAACTTTACTAAAATTGTCAATTGTTTCAACTAGTTTTTTAGCTCTAGGGGTCTCTAAGTATACTATCATATCATCTGCAAAGACTGATACTTTTGTTTCCTCATTGCCTATTTTAATTCCTTCAGTTTCTTTTTCTTCTCTTATTGTTATAGCTAACATTTCTAGTACAATATTGAATAATAGTGGTAATAATGGGCATTCTTGCTTCACCCCTGATCTTAGTGGGAAGGCTTCTAACTCTACCATTACAGATAATTCTTGATAATGGTTTTAGATAGATGCTACTTATCATTTTAAGGAAAGCTCCATTTATTACCATGCTTTCTAGTGTTTTTGATAGGAACAAATATTGTATTTCATTGAAAGCTTTTTCTGCATTTATTGAGATAATCATATTTTTATTGTTTTTATTGGTCAATTATGCTGATAGTTTTTCTAATACTGAACCAGCTCTGTATTCCCGATATAAATCCCACTGAGTCATTATGTATAATATTTGTGATAATCTCCGTGCTAGTACTTTATTTAAAATTTTTGCATAGATATTTATTAGGGAAATTAGTTTATATTTTCTATCTTTGTTTTTGCTCTTCTTGGTTTAGGTATCTGATGCACCATATTTTTGTTATAAAAAGAATTTGGTAGGACTATTTTGCCCATTTTTCTAAATACTTTATATAGCATTGGAATTAATTGTTCCTTAAATGTTTGGTAGAATTCACTTGGGAATCCATCTAGTCCTGGAGATTTTTTTCTTAGTGAGCTCACTTATGGCTTGGTCAACTTCTTTTTCTAAGATAGGGTTATTTAAGTATTCTATTTTCTCTTCTGTTAATCTGGGCATTTTATATATTTGTAAATATTCTTCCACTTCACTAAGACTATTAGATTGGCATATAATTAGGCAAAATAGCTCCAAATAATTTCTTTAATTTCATCTTATTGGAGGGGAATTTCCCTTTTTTTTATTTTTGATATTACTGGTTGCAGTGCTGTAGCTTGTACTGTGCTGTAGGCCTGACCACTACCCTGGTGTGATAGATCTTTCCTCTGACCTCCTAAGTTGTCTTGGACTGGAAAATTGTTTCACCCTAACCTTTTATTGGCTCTGCCACTCCAGAACTCTATTTTGAGTTTTATTTTCAAGTCTTTTAGAGGAGAATTTGAGAGAGTTCAGATGAATTCCTTCTTCTACTCTGCCATCTTGGCTCCATCCCAACACTACCACTTCCAAACATTTTTGTATAATAAAGGGATTGGATTTGGTGGTCCCTAAGGTCATTTCTACCTCTGACATTCTATATCTCTGTCATTAAATTAATGTCCCAGGGAACAGACACTCAATAGATTCGAGTTCCAGCTAGACCTTGCTTTTCCTTCTCTGAGACAACATGTCCTGGTTGAGCTTTGCTAGTAATTTAGCTCTCAGAGAGGATGCTGGTTACCAATCATCTCTCTCCCTCTTGAAATCAACTTTCCCCTACATACATATATATAGGCAAGCATCCTGGCACTAGCTAAGCTGGGTGTCATCAAATCATCTGAAAGGAAGATACCTTCTCTGCTTCCTCTTAAGTCATAAAGGAATGAAGTCACATCTTCTACTTGCAGACAGATGGGTGACCAGAAGAGCCATCAAGCCTACTAAGCAGATGCCCCTAAGCCAGAGCAGGCCCATTCATCTCACTCTTTAGTCTCCTAAACCAAATTAGGTCAAGAACCATTCTATTCCCAGAAATGCTAGGGTTCTGTGAGAAGACAAGCCCCCTAAGAACTTACTGTTGAATCTCTTAAAAGTGCTTGGCCTCAGTTTCCTCCTCTGTCAAATGAAGGTGTTGAACTAGATCTATGGTTCTGTGATCTGAGCAAAATAATAATAATGATCAGGAATGTGTTTCCCTTGATCTGAATGAACTACTTTCTGGGGAGATTCCAGTTACTGAAGTCTTGCTCTAAGAACAGGCTAAGGACAGAGCAGCAGGGGGTGGGGCATTAGGATAGAAATCCCTTCAGACCCTAGGAGGAGATAGTTTCCCCTTAAGTAAGGATGAGGGGTCAAAGCTATTCCCAGTGTCCTTAGCCAAGGGTCAAAAAGTACTAGAAGTTGAAATTCTGAGAATGTGTTGTTGGTTTTTTTTTTTTCAGGGAAATGGGATGGGGGAAGAGGTTAGGGAGGGGGTTGAGTTTCTACCATGCAGTAAAGAATGCTTGAGGTTCCATCTGAAAATTACTCAGGTATCCACCAAGAAAACACAACCAAAGTACAGGGGTAAAAACACTATGACTTACTCATGCGTAGCCCTCCAACTGAATGGGGGTCTGAGGGGAGAGTAATCTGAACATAAACCAGAGTTCCAAATTTGGGGGTTAAGTCACCCAGAGGGCTTAGTAAGCCCAGCTTTCTGCCTGTGATGCTTAAACTGGGGCCCTTCTTTATGAACAGGGCACTGGGACCACCTATATGATAGTTATAATTCCCCAGAGACACAGCTGCCTGAGAGAATTCTCCTCCCTGTTCCTAGGCAGACTCTGCAGCTGAGCAAGGCAGAAGAATTATAATTATTGAGATAGGCTAGGAGTTATTTTAGGAAGGAGCCTTCCTGCTGATGTTTTTGTGTTTTTAACTTCCAAAACAAGATAAGTAGAGGATGGGAGAAAAGGGGTATACAACAAAATAAAGCCCCTGCTCCAGGAGGAATATCATACAGGCTATCTTCTAAAAGTCTTTGTTTTAATAGCTTTAAATGGCACTAAGACTTTTGGGACACACTCTGTAGAATGCAGGAATGAACTAACCCTCTCCTCCACCTCCATCAGCAAGTGATGACCTACTTCAAGGGGTCACTGATGGTACTTCCTTGACTGAAACCCTTATACTTCTAGCGGAGGAAATTATTCCCCCAATCACTTATTATCTCTCCCTCTCACATAGGCACTTGACTATAGATTATATCTTAGTGTTATTTAAATGTTTCATGTGCTGCTATCTCTCTAATAAGCTATAAGCTCAAGGACAAGTCTACCTACCCCTCAAAGGCCACATGTCCCACTTGAGTTTTTTTATCTTTCTTTAAAAAAAAAAAACAACTCTCTTCTTTCTTCTGATTTCCCTACTTCTGTATGTCAGAGGCATCACTATGCATTTTAGAAATCTGGGCCATAGTGGCTATAATGCCAGACAAAATGAATCAAGAAAAAAAAATTAATCAAGAAAGAGCTCCCTCCATAACACTTACCAGTAGTGTTAACTGCTGAATCACTTAACCTCTGAGAAGCTCAGTTTTTTCTTCTATAAAACTGAATAATGATATTTGTTTTACCTACACAATATGGTGGCTATCATGAAGACATTATGTGCCTTGTAAACCTTTAAGTATCACAAAAGTATGAGTTATTCCCTTCCTAACTCCCCTATCCCCACCATCCAATCAGATGTGAAGTCCTAATCATTATTTTCCTCTAGTTGCACTCTAGTGGGCTCTCCTCCTTCCATTTTCTCAGCCTTTAGCCTGGTTCAGGGAGGGCCTCATCACCTCTCATTCTAGATTACTGAAATAGTTTCCTAACTCACCTTCCTGTCACCACAGTCTGTCTTCTCCCTCTGTAGGAATCAGTATAATTCAATGGAAAAGATACTGGATTAAGAGGCAAAGTTCTCTTTTGAAGCCAAGTCTTCTCAGGCCACTTGCTTAATTCCTCTGATTTTCCCGTTAAAATGAGGTGATTAAACTAGATAGCTAGATAACTTGTAAAGTTCCTTTTGAGATAAATAGGTGGTGCCATAGTGCACAGAGCACTGGGTCTGGACAAGGAAGATTCATTCATCTTCCTGAGTTCAAATATGGCCTCAGACACTTAATAGCTGTATAACCCTGGACAGGTCATTTAACCCTGTTGGCCTCAGTTTCCTCATGTGTAAAATGACCTGGAGAAGGAAATGGCAAACCACTCCAGTATCTTCGCCAAGAAAACCCCAAATGGGGTCACCAAGAGTCAGACACAACTGAAACAAATGAACAGTAACAAATAACAAGAGTATTAAGAGTTAAATCAGAAATTCAGATCTTCAACAAACTTTGACACTTTTGTTCTTTGGATGAGCTCATAATCACCTCTATAGGGGAGTTTCTGAGAAACTCTGGTTAAGGCCATGAAGAGTAGCATCCTATCTCTATCAGAAAATACCCAAAGTCAGATTCTCACCCCATTTTTTTTCTCCTTTTTCTCTCCTTTCCCCGTCACCCAATTATGACACTCAAAAATTCAAAAGAATAGGTCTGGAAATAGATACAATAATTAAATCATTGATTCCCCACCAATCATCATTCTAACGCCCCTCAAAAGCAAGGAAGCGTCCCTAATACTCTCTCTTCTTACTCTGTGTCTTTCTCTTACCCCCTGGCTCTCCTGGCCTTCTGCAAGACTAAAATCCAATCTTACCTTTTATAAGAGGTCTTTTCTGACCCCTTCAGCTTCTAGATAGAGCCTTCCCTCTGAAATTACTTTCCATTTACACTGTGTATATATATTTTGTATATATATATATATATTTGCATATTTTCCCATTAAGAGATGAAGATCTTGAGGGTAGGGACCATATTTTTTGTCTGTCTTTGTTACTCTAGCATTTAACACAGTGCTAAATACATAGTAAGTAGTTAATACACACTTGTTGACTGACTAATCTCATGCATGTCAGAGATGGTACTTTTACTTGAAAACAAGGGGGAAACTAGAAAGCCATATTTGAATGGGCTATATCACCATTTTTATCAGAATGTAGACTTAGAAGGCCACAGCATTCCTCCTACCCCTAGTGCCTCTGAGATGTCACAGTCAGTTACATAGAATATCCTTTGAGAAATTCCATTTGTACATATCAGCTTATATATAGGTTTTCTCTTTTTCCCCTCCTTAGTATAGACACTGATTTACCACCTAATTTTGCCACCAAATGTAGGGATTAAAATATGTAAAACTAAGTCTCCTCATTTGTAGAACTCTCAGAAATAACCCTCATTCAAAGTGTTACAGAGAGTAGCCCCAGGATGTCAGGGTAGAACCCAGGAAAAAGATCTCATTGATCTCATTGTAGGGTTTTACTAGTTAGAGGAGAGTCAAGACAGGACTCTTCCCAAGAAACCTTGGAGCAGAACCTAAAGGTCTCAACATGTATCCTCAACTTTCCCTGTTTCCCTTCTGCTCAAGAGTCTTGCAGTACTTTCCACTGCTTTTATCTGGGGCAACTGCCCTCCACCTTAGGAGAATAGGGGAGACCCCTCCCATAATCCACACTTCCTTTACTTTACCTCTCTACCTCCTCAGCAGCAGCCTTCCCATCCTGGAGATGCCTCCACTCTGAGGCCCTGATCTCCTGATGGCTGAATCCCTATCCCAGGCCACCATTTTATGCGTAGCGCCAGACATACTCATTTCACTAACAACTCCATCCCCTCTCCTGGCTTCTTTTCCCAGAAGCTTTCCTGCACTTTGTGCCCTCTTCCCTTGATTTCCAGTTCCCTTTCATAGATGGTCTTCCCCCATTAGAATGTAAGCTCTCTGAGAGATAAGGACTGACTTATTTACTTTTTTTTTTTAACTTTCCCAATACTTAGCAGAGTGTCTGGCACATACTTAATAAATGCTTTTATCTCTCTATTCACCTATCAACCCAGTTCTCTGTCAAGTGAGACACCACTCCTTATATCTGAGGTGACTATTTTTTACTCTAGGAAAATTAGGGAGACTCCTCATACAACTCAGTTCTCCACCAATTGATAGACCAAAGGAAGGGACAAGTAAGGGTGGGGGAGGGGTAGAGGATGTGACAGAAAGAAGACCAAGAGTTGTAGCATTCCAGGTGATCTCTTACCTCATCATCTGTCAAAATGGAGAGTTTAGAAGATGGGCAGTTCCCAAGAGCCACAAAGGGAATTCAAACAGCCAGTGGACAAAAAAAGCGGGGGGGGGGGAAGGGGGGAATAGAATTTTACTTATAATGCTGTACAAACCTTCAATATCTAGCTATAGAGCCCAGGCCCAATTCTTCTCATAATTTAGATGGCCTCAAAGGAACTTTTCTCCTGTTGGAGAGAAGGATGCTCTTCAGTGATATTTACATGCATCCTACAAGACAACCTGGTCCCTTTCTTTCATATCCCCTAGAATTTACTGTAGGGAGGTAGTACAGAGTTAAAGGTGAAATTTTCAAAGTTCTTTCTCATTCAAGGCTCTCTAATAACAGAGCTTTTAGTCTTCATTCTATTCATTGGGCAAGTACCTGTGTTCCAGGTCACAGAAAGTTCAGAAAGGTTATATTAGCAACAAAATTAAGTGGATTTACCACTTAGAGAAAGCATGATACGGTGGCAGAAAATATAGGATATACAGACAGAGGATATAGGTTCAAATATACATTTTGCCATTTTTGCCTGTGTGATCTTAAGCAAGCCCCTTAGTCTCCTTGGACCTCAAGTTTCTTCTTCTGGAAAACAATGGTGGGTTGATCTAGATAACCTGTGAGGTCCTTTGCAGATCTGTCTACTTCTATGGGCCAATGAGAGCAGGCAGAGCTGGAGAGAGGCCGGGTCCAACCAGAAGGAATGCAATATTCTCTGGATGGCCACAATGCAGGGTGGAGGGTATGGCTAGGTATTTTATAGATACCGCAACCATTATACCTCTCCTTATATAACTCACAATATGCACACATCTGGAAAGAGAGGGAAAGGGACTGAGGCTAGTCTTCTACTTGCTTCACAACCAAGTTCTTTCCCTTAGCTTAAGGCTGATTAATAACCTCTTAAAATATGTTAACTAAATAGGTTAAAGATTGTAGGAAATATTAGAATATCTTGTCTACCCCCACCCCTTCCCATTTTACAAATGATTAAACTTAGACACAGAGAAGAGAAATTACTTGCCCAAGGCCACACATATAAGAAATAGCAGAACTGGGATTCCAACCCAGGCTCTCTGACTCCAAATCCAGTACTTTCCCCACCACACCAAGCTATGTTTTTCCCTCCCAAGATTCACTTCATCTTAATAGAGGACCCTTGAGGATAAAAAGCCTTGGATCAAGTTTGAGTCACCATGGCAGGTAGGTAGGGATTGTCTTATCTCAACACATAGGAGTCACCTTGTTATACTTTAAATGGCTCACTTAAATAATAAGTCACATCTAGTGAATGTGGAATACTCCACTGGAAGCTGGTAAACCAATCACTCCTCCCACACCCATCACCACCCCCACTTCCAAATGACATAAATGGGGCAAAAACACAAACCTTTCAACCACCAGATGACCCGATTAAGCATGTCATCTGTAGCATCTGAAAGCAACAGAAAAAAAAAATCATTGCTTTTCTTCCACCACCAGATGGTAATCCTCACAACCATTCTAGTCCCCTTCATTTAGCCCAATGGATTTTGCTCAAGTGTTCCCTTTATCCACCAAAGATACACAAAGGAAGGTAACTACATTTGAGAGAGTTCATCCATATCCTTCCATTTTAACACATCAAGTCCCACTCCCTTGCCTTTTCCATCTTATCTTTAAGAACATCCACTTGGAAGACCCGATTCTCTGTCATACCCTCAATCCACCCCACCTCAGTCCCTAATCTCTAACTCTGGAAACCACATTCTAAGACCAGACCCAGTATTTTAAATCACTAGGTATTTCCTCTGGGCACAGAGAACAAGAGGGATGAAGATGGAGTTGGTGTCCTTGGAAGAAATTGGCTTTTCTTCCAGCCAACTCTGAGTCAAACCAAAGAAATCACAAGAGTGACTGTGTGCTCATGCTGGTACAAGTATAGTACTGATAGCCTTGAAAGAAGGAAGGCAGCCCACTGTGATCTACTCCCACCCATCAGTGTACCATCTCACTAAATTGGGACTGCACCTAGGCAGACTTCTTCAAAACATACCCAGGAAGAAAGCACTAAACCTTTGAATGGTTCCATCCTCCATGCACTCAGGTGATTCCAAGGGCTGCAAAGCAGACTTCAGCAAATCCCTTGAGGACACTCTACTTGAAGGTGTACTTGGAGACTGGGGTTCAGGAGAAGTTGCCTTCTCACTCTGTATGATTAAGTCTTCACAGTAAGCTGAGGCTATCTCTATTTGGGACATGAAAAGGTCTAAGTGAGATGGTCTGTGTTCTGACTGTGTTGAGACTGTCTCGCACTTTGGAGGTTCACAAGGTTCTGGGTGGAATAAGATCCACCATGAAGACTCAGGACCATACTTTGGTAAGGACCTGGGTGGTAAAGGACGAGGGATCAGTTCTGGCTCTGTAACAGTAGCAAAGGCTCCCCCCTTCGTTGGGACTTCAGAAGATGGTGGCTTAGCAGAAGAATTTAAAATTGGTTTGTGGGAAGGTTCGCTTGCTTGCCAGGAAGGACATGGAGAAGATGAATCTGACTCAGTTAAGATGGTGACCCGGCGTGGCTCACGCCCTGAACGAGTGGTGCTCTTGATACCTGCCTCTGTCTCCTGGGTCAGTAAGACCTTGGTGGGGGATGGAACCTGCCTTTGGACTGTCTCGACTTCTGATCGACCGACAGCTTTTTGTGAGTGATCAGCATCCTTACGAAATGACACCTTAACAGCTGACTCTACTTCTAAAGACCCCAAGTTTCTGTGGGATCCCTTAGTTTCTGCATGGATTGTGCTTCGGACACCTCCCTGAGATTCTTGCAAAGACGTGACTCTTGGGGTTGGTTTGGTCTCCAGAGCAGTATGGTATGGATCTGAGGAGGGTGGTTTCCTCAAGACAGATTTGCCCTCAGAATAGACCACAATTTTTTTTGTATCAGTCTGGGTGTATTCATCCTTTGGGTAAATTGGACGCCTTCGAGGGCTTCGGACCCCTTGGGGGTTTGTAACCTTGGAGGGTGGTGGTTCCACATCCCATTGAGAGCTCGGTACAGTAGCCGATTCCTTCTGATTTGAGGATGATGCCCGGGGGGTAACTTTGCCATCTGAGGGAAGTAAATTCCGATGGCTTTCTTGCCCTGAGGCAGCCACATTTTTATGCATTTGATCCTGTGTTGTTGGACTTTGGGTCCTGTGTGTGCCACCATGGGAAGAGCTATCAGATTTCATCTGTGCTCTCCCTGGTGGAGCTAAAAAGTTCCCACGGGGAATTGTGCTGTGTTCATGTTTGTGTTGAGGTGAGCCATGACGGCTTGCTTCAGCCTTTTGATGGCCTTGACTGTGAAAACCAGATTCATTCCCTTGTGGAGAGGAAATTCGGGAGAAATCAACCCCATACTGGGGGGAAGTAGATCGAGGGGCATCTACCCCTCTTTGGGAGGCAGCAGTTTGATGGCTTTCCATTCCGCGTTGGGGGGAAATGCTCCGGGACAAATCTGCACCTCTGTGAGTGGCAGAAGAGCCTTTATGGGGACTCGTACTATGGCTGACCTCAGGCCCTCGCTGTGTAGGAGCAGAAACTTTAAGTAGGGCTTTAGTCATCTTGGCTGTCTGAGATGTGGAGCCTTTCTGGGTAGAGCCCATGTTTCACTTTCTGAATTAGGGGCCCTGCTGCATGTGAATCTTTACTCTCAGTTTTAAGAGCTGCTGATCTTGACTGTTGTTCTCAGAGATGCTCAATCATCGGTTCCCTTAGCTACCTCTCTTCCTAGTGATGTCACAAAGGAGGGAGCTTTCTAGTGAAACCCCCAAGCCTCTGACTCGTTTTATGACGGAGAAGAACCTCAAAGCTGCAAAGAGAACTGAAATGTTAAAGGAGCATGTTGCCTTTGACATTTTTCCATCAAGGGCATAGGGAGGTTCTATGCAAATTTGGATCTTCTTGTTGGATTGTGAGGATTCCAGGTTTTCCCTTTCTTCCCCCCAAAAATCAAATGCTAGGAATTCTCTTGGAGACTTCTGCACAAGAAGGAAGCCAGGACCCCCTAGTAGGGTCTAGTCTACAAAACCAAACAACACTAATAACCAGATATATAAGGAATGAAAGCCAGCAGGGTCTAGTAGAATCAAAAGATTTAGGTTCCAGTCATGTGTGTCTGAAACATCCTGGCTAGGTGACTCTAGATAGCTCATTTAACTTTAGTGACTCCACGTTTTAAGTTACAGAGGATTTCCTGACAGGAGAGTTTCCACATGGGTGGCTCTCTAATCATGGCTTCTAAAGCCTAGCCTAGCCTATTCCACCACCAGTTTAGACCTGTGGGGTGATTTGTTTTTTTTTTTCACTTTAACTTTTCAGAAAGTTTTAATAATGTATGAGACCATAGATACAGGTGAGTACTTGGTGAGTCTTCCCAGATGACAGTTGACCATCCTATAGAAGGAAAAGCTGCTAGAACAGTGGTTCTCAACCTTCCTAATGCCGCCACCCTTTAATACTTGTATGTGGGTGTATCTGCATGTGGGCGGACCCTCCTAGAGACAGATAGAGGAGCAGTGTCTTGGTTCCTAAGACCATGGGAAATATGTGTTTTCCGATGGCCTTAGGTGATCCCTGTGAAAGGATCATTCAACCCCCAAAGGGGTCGCTATCCACAGGTTGAGAACCACTGCACTAGAACCTGATGACTCTAATTTCTAAAAGTCCAAGAAATGGTGTCACATTAAGTGACCAGTGAATAAGGAAGATTATGCCCTTTGGCTAATTTGGCTGCCTAAACAAGCCAAGCCTCAGGAAAGCATCTAGATGAGGTGAAGTTTTTTGGTCCTGAATTCTAGAAGGGTAGTCTCCAACCTTTTTTTGACTCTACACCTCCCACATATGTGTATTTTCTATTTATACGTAAATGTTACTATGGGTACCATTATATCCGTCATAATGTCTAAAAATTATGTCCATTATAAAACTTATACTCAGAATAGATATTGTAAAAGGAGGAGATAAATGGGAAATAAGACTCAGTTGGGAGCCACTTGTATTTAATTAGCTGCTCAGGACCTGCTCTAAGTTGTCCTCAGTAGCCAGAAAGGAAAAAGTTCAAGAGCCCAGGAGCTTGTTTTAAATAACTCTTAAGTCATCAGGTCTTCTTGACTCAGTAGCCAGAGAGGGGAAGGAAGTAGGCTCCTCTAAGTTTCCATGATGGGGTCTAGGACTAGACTGAGAATATTAGTGCACGTTCCAAGGAATGATCCCAATAGTGCAGTCCTTATCTATGTTAAAACAATAATTCATATAAACAGGAGGGCAATCTGTGAACCTCAGGTGTATGTATAGTCAATATACATGTGAAAGGTATTGTGGCATAATGGATAGAGTTGGTCTCAGAGTCAGGAAGACTTGGGTTAAAGTTCTCACTCTGATTCATACTTGCTGTGTATGTGATCCTGGGCAAATCACAGTAACTTCTCAGTAATATATGAAACACTCTAAAGACTGCAAATTGCAGAGGAGGTGCTGACTTGCATTGATAGAGGAAGTTTCCTCTATTCTCTATCCTTCCTATATAATATGTATAAAGAATGATAAGATCTGATCATTTTGCTGTTGACTGCTTAAAGACCTGTTTTATACCCAAGGGCCATGGCACTAGGCTCAGCTCAAGCTTATTAATGGTTGTAGTAGTAGTAGTAGTAGTAGTAGTAGTAGTGGTAGTAGTAGTAGCAGTAGTAGTAGTAGTAGTAGTAGTAGTAGTAGTAGTAGTAGTAGTAGTACCAACAGCAGCAGCATTAGTAGCAGCAATAGTAGTAATTTCTTTAAGGTTTACAAAGTGCTTTACAAATGTCACCTAAGCCCCAGATCCCCTTGAGATGGGATTCTCTGCCTCACTGGTGGAGATTAATGTCCCAAACTGTATGAAGGGCAAGGTGGGGTTGTTGAGATTGGGAGGAGAGAAATCTTGGGTTCTTCTAGCTTTGAGAGAGAAAATATGCAATGATGAATACAGATTGCTGAAGAGAGAAAGATTCTGGGAAGAAACTGACATGTCTCTATTTCCAGTTTACTATGTTAGAGACAAGTCTCCATATTCTGATGTCCTACTGACAAGATGCATGTGTTCATATGCATGTTCATGAGCGCTTGACCATGTTCAGAGAAGCTAAATTGCCTCTAATATCTTTGTTGCATGTCCTTGCTGTGTTAGGGCAAAGTCTCCTTTATTCAAATGCCTTGTTTCATCCTAAAATCAAACCTGAACAAAGAGGATGCTGGTATTGGAGCTGTGCCTCCAACAGAATTCTACAGGGATCCTATAGCAGCACAGCTTTCCTGTACTGGTTTCCCTCCCAGTTTTCCACTGTTTTGTTACTGATCCTCTGGGAAAGGCAATTGAGACCTCATAAGGCATATTTGAGTTCCCCTGGTTAGCTTGGGTGAAGCTAGACAAATTAGGTCCCTTGCTACACCAAGGATGGGATGCAGAATGCTTGAAAATACTTCCTCAATGAATTGGCCCATCCCCTAACCACAGACAGGTACCCACTACCTGACCTTGGGAAAAAACAAACACACAAGAATAATAGACTATCTCAGTTGCCAAATCCTGTGAATTTGACTTCCACATTATCTCTCCTAACTATCTCCTCTCTACTTGCTGTATCAGCAAGCATCCTAGCATACCCAGGGTGGCTGTTAGCACAGGTTCTTAGATCTGCTTTTCTAAAGGAAAGCAACTCAAAATGGGTTAACAGTCTCACTTTAATCAATCAAACACATATCATTTACCTAGTTCAGGGGAAAAAGTCAGCACCCTGAACTTCAGAGAATACAAACACAAGTTACAAGCAGACAAAGAGACAGATCAGCAGATGGGCTCCCAGCATCTGACCATTACATCCATACCTATTCAGTTACCAGAGAGGGAAGCACCAACATCTGGGTTTTTCAGAGCTGGTGGGGCTCAACGGCTTCCCAGGGTCTTGTCTGGCCAAATCACACAACTCTTTCCAAAGTGAGCCTTAAAGCAAAACCTCACATCAGGGCATATATATAGCCTTCTCCTGGATCAGAGAATGTCACAGCCCTCTTGACCCACTGCCCAATCACAAAGTAATAAGGCATGGGCATTCCTGAAGAAAAAGCCTCCCGCCACAGGCTCCATGTGACTACATTCAGCCTATTAGGGGGCAGAGTATATTTTCAAATCAGGGAAGGTTCTCAGAGTCACTTAAGCCACTTAAGCAAAGGGCCTAGGGGCAGGGAAGATCTTCAGATTCCCATAACACTTGCAGAGTTACTATCCTAGTTCTTTATTTATACCAGTGTTTCTTAACCTGTGGGTTATGTTCAATTTGTAAGAATGAAAATACATCCTGCGTATCAGATATTTACATTACGATTCATAACAGTAGCAAAATTACAGTTATGAAGTAGCAATGAAAATAATTTTATGGTTGGGGGTCACCACAACATGAAGAAATGTATTAAAGGGTCACAGCATTAGGAAGGTTGAGAACCACTGATTTATACCCAAATGGGCCTTGCTCACTCTGAGTACATGAAAAGGCCTTACCTAAAAGGGGTCAGGATCTCCCATTGCATCCTGGGCCATCTCCAGTCAACTGATGAATATCTGATCATTGGATCCAGATGACTCTGGAGGAGAAAGTGAGACTAGTGACTCTGCACAGCCCTCACTCACTCAAATCACAGTCAACTGCAAGTCATGTCATCATTTCCCTGATGCTGTGGTCTTCTTCAAAAACAAAGGACAAACATAACCTGTGAGTAGACTGAGCTGCCTGAATGGGGACCCCGATAGTTGAATAACTCAGCTTGTCTCCTCCTTCTCCCTCTCCCTCTCCTCTTCTCCAAAGGAAAGTAAATTTTTTTCTTTTTTTTTTTTATTAAATTTTTTTTGAGTTACATATTTTCTCCCCGTCTTTCCCCCGCCCACCACCCCAAAACAGCCATCCCAGTGTTTCCCCCCTCCCCCAGTCTATTCTCTCCTATGTCACTTTTTGGTAGGGCAGGATGGATCTCCCAACTGCAGTGCCTGTGTATCTCAAGTTCCAGTTGGATGTAGTCAATAAT
>CM053584.1:137590126-137608967 GCA_028627135.1 Pseudochirops cupreus | reverse complement strand
ATCCCCCATCCCCCTACTCTTCTGTGTGGTAAGATGCCCAGTTTAGAGTTTATGTCATTCCTTCCCTAAGCCAAATTCCGTGAGAGTGAGGTTGGCTCTTTACCTATTGCCTTCCTCTTTCCCCCCTCTATTGTAACAATTCTCTCTTGCCTCTTCCATGCTCAACCCCATTTTGACTCTCCCTGTCTCCTCTCAATCTAATCCTCTCTCTCCTCACCATTTCACCATTTGGAATGTTATCCCTAAGGAAGGTAAATTTTGATGGCCAGAAGCTACCCGAGTTAAGTAACTTGGGGTTTACTGGCTAGATTTCTTTTTATTTCTTTTTCTTCCTTCCTTCTTTCCTTCCTTTCTTCCTTCTTTCCCTCCTTCCTTTCTTCCTTCCTTCCTTCCTTCTTTCCTTCCTTCCCCCCCTCCTCTTTTTCTTTCACAAAACCTTAAACCTCATTCACTCTGAAAAAAAAATCTAGATGGGTTTAAATATTAAAACCTAAAAACATAAATATTGAATAGAATGATACTAAAAGACTAGTCTGTTTGTACTCCCTACCATACTAAAAATTTTCATTAGGGATGTTGGTTTGGATTTTGTAGTGGTTTTGGTCTGTGTATTCTTAGGACCTAGTACAGTGCTGGGCCCATAGTAGGTGCTTAATAATTTTTTTTGCTTTTTTTTTTTTTGGAAGGGGAATGTAGGGCAATTGGGGCTAAGTTGCCCAAGGTCACGTGGCTAGTTTTTGTGTTAAGTGTATGAAGTTGGATTTGAACTCAGGTCCTCCTGACTCTAGGGCCAGTACTCTATTCACTGTGCCACTTAGCCACCTCGCTTAATAATTTCTTGAAATTCAATAAAATAACCTTGAATTCATCTTAAGATTTGCTGGAAGGTGACTATATGTTAATTAAGAACTTGGAAAGTTATAGGACTTAGAGGTCAAGGATCAATGGTGTGGAGTAACAAGGATTTAGAGGGAAGACTAGTGAAAATGTGGTCATGAGTAGAAGAGTGTGGGCTTCCTCTTAGCTTGAGATGATTTGGTACTTTTTGGATAAAATGAGAATTCTAACAAAAATATTAATATTATGTCATTAAATAAATGTGGTTGAGAGTATAGTATGTAGGTAAACTGAATACAAGGTGAGACTTGCACCATTAAAATACAGCCCTTAGTAGGAATGTCCCAAACATGCTAAGACCTTTGAGAGGTATATATACCACTAACCCTATCAGTCCTTTGAAGATTCTGGTTAGGACTCCTCATATCCAACAGGATCATATATGAACTCTTCTCTTGGCTAATGCACCCTTACCCGTACATTGTACCTGCTGCCTAACTTAATAGCATTGTTACCCTTTTACTCCTCCTCAACATCTAGGCCACAGACAAAAGAGGCCTGTCTGCTAATCCCTAGATGCAACATTCCAGTTCCAGCTTCCCTGCTTGGCCCTGTGGCCTAGGAAGCCTCTTCTTCTTCCCTTCTAACCCTTGGCAACTGGAGCCCTCTACAAGGTTTGATCACTTCAAGTGTCACCTTTCTCTTTCCTCATTCTCAGAATTGGCAGTGCCTTGCCCACTCTTCTTCCCCTGCCCTCCCATCACCAGCAATTTCATCCATAGATATTCTCTTTTAATTCACCTATGAAGATTTTCTCTGTCTCTCTCTGTTTCTCTGTCTCTGTCTCTCTGTCACTCACACACACACACAAACACTAGAATAATGTCAAATCCTTGAGGGCTGAGGTTGGGACTGACTTCCTTTGGTCTTTGTAACCCAAGTTCTTGGCATGTAGTAGGCTGTTTCCTGGGCAGGGCATCAAGAGGAACAAGAAGGAAGATGATGGTCTTGTCATTTCACAGAAAAGCGGGCAAGAGTGAAGAGGAGTTCTACAGGAAGGTAAAGTTTCAGTAAAATCCTCTTTAACCTCTACACCTCAAAATCAAGGCATTATACCAGTGGCTCTCAATCTTCCTAATGCCATGACCCTTTAATACTCATATGTGGGCATATCTGCATATCTGCAGGTGGGCAGACCCTCCTGGAGATGGTTAGAGGAGCGGTGTCTTGGTTCCTAAGACCATCGGAAATATGTGTTTTCTGATGGTCTTAGGTGACCCCTGTTACCCCTGTGAAAGGGTCGTTTGACCCCCAAAGTGGTCGCGACCCACAGGTTGAGAGCCACTGCATCATATAGTGGATACAAAAAAAATATCTACAACTAGTTCCACAATATAAGAAGACAATTCCCCCTGCATATAGCAAAAATCTAAGGAATTCATATCATAGAAGTTTAATATTTAGAGATCTTACTTAGAACTCTGTAGGGATCAGTGTGAGTCTAAAAGCACCTGTGGTAGCCCAGTTGCTAAGCTCATAGGGAAGTCCTACAAGACCTCTGGCCTGATGAGCAGCAGCTGAGATGACTGGCTCGCCCTGTCCTCCATTGGCCCACTCCTCCAGTGCACAAGGAGATCATGCTTTAATCATGTTACCTCTAGGGTATATAAGGAGGTTGCTACAATACAATAAAGGGCAGCTGCTGTAAGCTTCTCTCTCACCTCTGGTCTCTTCAGTCCCTCCTGAGAATACAGCCTAAGCCTGGCCCTTGGGCTACTGAGTTAAGAAGCAGCTGCAACAGAACTCTTTCTTCATAGACTTGTGACCAAAGTCCCAATAATATAGATACACTAGTCAGTGACTGGATCCAAATAGAAATGGTGCCATGCACTCAGGAACACATGGCAAACAATGGTGAGATAAAGCATCATGCACTCAAGGACACATGGCAACTAGTGGAGAGATAAGGAGCCATAGGCTCAAGAACCCATGGCAACCAGTTGGGAGTCATGAACTCAGGGATACATAGCAACCAGTGGAGATATAAGACATCTGCACCCACAGCTGCTGTCCCTCTCACCGCTCGAGTTTCAATGTAGTCCTTTCTCACTAGAAAGCTGCCAAGAAAAAAATCAAGAAGTAGATCTTTTGTATAGACTCTTAGTTCCAGCCCTTCAGTCACTCTTGGCCAGAGGTAGGCTTGCCAAGATTCCACATCTTGAGGATAAGCAAATCTAGTACATGGTCTAAGGACTGGGCTCTCACTGGCCAGTACTCCATTATGCTTTAAAAGGTAAATAAATCCCATTAGACAAACATTACAATGTGGAAAGAGGCAGCAAAGAGGAAAGATACAGACCTGGTCCTCAAAGAGCCAGGAAGACCTGGGTTTGAATTCTGTCTGGTACATACTGGCTATGTGACCCTGGGCAAGTCATTTAACCTCTCAGTGTTCTGGATAACTCTATTAGTTTATAAGGGACAAAGAAGGTAGAGACTTTCTTTGGTAGCAGGAATTTCCTCATTTAAGAATTCCTCATATCAATAAAATCACAGGTCCTGTTTTTCCCTATCCCTACAATATGAAGGAAAGTAAACTTTTATTGACTGGTGAAAAAACAGAATCTTATAAACTCCCCAATAGCAAGAAATTTCAGAATGGTCAAAAGAGAAAACATTCATAAAAAGAAATTAGGAATGAATTTCGGTGACATAGTCATGTTCTCCCTGCAGAATTTTTAAAACCCATTTGTAGAGGGAAGAAAGATTGATGATGGAAATGGAGAATTTATCTAAAGATTAGAAGCTGTGACAGAAAAATAGATTTGGAACACATAAATACTGAAGTGAAGGAAAATTTGGCAGAAAGGAAGCAAAGAACAATGTTAAAAAAAAAACACGAGCTCCATACAAGCCATAATAACTAACCTTGAAGACAGAATGCATAGAGATGATACAGATGTAAATTAAAGAAACAAAAAGAATTATCAGAAACTTTTTTTAGACAATTGTATGCCCACAAAGCTGAACAATGAAAAGTAATGGAGCATTATCCGCAAAATTCCCAAATTAAGAAATTGAAATAGAGATCCTAAGCCTTTCATTTTCAGAAAATAAAATTGAAGTTGTAAAGAAATTACCAAAGGTGGGGGAGGAGAGGGGATAGACGGGAAGGAAAACCCTGCTGGCAATGGATTTTCAGGTGAATTCTATCCAACATTTAATGAAATACCTACAGCACACAGATGACTCTCCCAAATGTGGAGAAGAAACACCTTTGAGGAATAGAAGAGGGGAGTCCTGCAGAACTTTTCCTTTCTCTTCTTTTAGTTTTGTTATTGGGTCCCCTTTGTTTCAAAGTCAAATTGAACCTTCCTGCATGAAGTTATCCCTACGAGCTTTTCTTTCCGCTTCCAGGCTACCGAGGGCTTTCTCTAATAGGAATGTTGAGTGGGGAGGAGAGGAGAATAGAATTTTTCTCTGTGGGGAGCGAGGAGCTTAAACCTCAGCTAGCTTTCCTGCACAACCAACGAGGGCATTCCCGAATGTTACTAGCCCAGGGAAGAACGCGGGGTGGAATATGTAAATCAAACGCTACCCAGCAGGCAGTGCAATACAAGCAGCCTGGAATGGTCTTGTAGCCTGGAGAAAAGGATGCATTTTAGGAGGCATCCTCTCCTCCTGGGTTTGTTTTTATTTTTGTTTTTTTTTTCTTTCTGGAACACTTGGCTATGAGAGAGCTTACGGAGGAGAAGGATGGCGATTTTCCAGCTTATGGAGCTCAGGACAAAGTCGCGCGTGGGGTGGATTTTTGTGTCTCCATGTACTAAATAGGACTGAAAGAAGAAGGTGGTTTAAAGTAAAACGTGTAAAGCACCGATGTCTGTGTTTTTGCTTAAGGTGAGATATTTTTGCTTATGTACATTGTGGAAATTCCCATTCTGAGATCAGTTTTAAATCTTCTTTTGGAAGTTTGCTTAAGTCTTGTTAGCTAATCCTTTTCTTAATGCAATGTTGATATCAACATGTCTGTTTAATCTTATTTGAGATTTTCTTGAGTTGTCTGTTAAGGGTTTTCATTTGTGTTTGAGCTTTGATTTTTTTTTTTTTATCTCACTAAACCTTATTTGGGTATTAAGTTAATTGGTACTTTTTAAAATCAAGGAACTGACCTTTTTTTAAAAAAAATTTAAACATTAATGGATGTTCTTTTCAGAAAGTCTAGATTCTGCTCTTGGGTTGGGTTTTTTTTTCTTTTCCATCTTCTTAGTGAGTACCTAATACTTGTCAATAATTAATTCTTGGACTTTAGTTACTGTCTAGTTACATAGATTTTTCTTTTTAAATTTTCATAATATCCTTTGACAAATTTCTCCTGAAAGAAAAAATTTCCCCCTCATATTATCTGGGCTAACATCAAGACCTAGGTAAATAACTCTATTAACCAATTGAAAACTGGCCATACATAAGGCAATCAAATGAGAAAACTAATGGATAGAGCTGGAGCAAAGATATATGTAAATTGTGTTGTCATTTTTTTTTCCAGTTGTGTTCCACTCTTGGTGACCCCCAACTGGGGTTTTCTTGTCAGAGATACTGGAATGGTTTGCCATTGCCTTCTTCAGTTCATTTTACAGATGAGGAAAATGAGGCCAACAGGATTAAGTGACTTGCCCAGGGTCACATAGTTAGTATCTAAGGTCAAATTTGAACTCATGAAGATGAATCTTCCTAACTCCAGGTTTGGTGTTCTATCCACTATACCATCCAGCTGCCCCTATATATAAATTACTGGTATCCATTGAAAGGATAGCAAATCTTTTATAACTTTATCAGGGCATAATTATTTGGATCTTTTTTATCTTATTGTAAATATAAGAGATTAACTACATTATATGTGTATCAATTTTAAGTTTATGTTACCTATCATGTTTTATTGTTGTTACCTATTCAGAAGGAAGACTCTGATGGGAATCGTGATGATGTGATAACCACTGTGTATGTTTTTAAAATGTTAATTTAGAATAAAGTAAAAACATTTGCTTGTTTGCTCAGAAATTCAGTGCAACCTTTGGCCAGAGTACCTGGCTATATACGGGAATGACTAGTCACTAGATGAAAGAACAGTTTAGCAATGAGACAATTGTACCTTACTATGGGTCCCAGTTCTGTTTTTGTTCCAGAAAAGAATAGAGCAATTTTTAAATTAATCAGATTGTCAATTTTACAAGCAGTGAATAGTAAAGAGGCAAAGTGTATTCTGTCCTTTTTATGGCCTCAGTCTGAATTTTTTTTTTTAATGAGAGAGATCCTTGATCTTGTTTGAAGCCTCACGATTTATTCACAGCACCAAGTTAAATTGTCCCTCTGAAAAGGGCCTGAAGATTTGGCTTTGGAGACAAGTGCCACCAATGGGGGGAGGGGAAGGGGGCAGCTAAGGAAACATTCCTCCATGCTCCTTGCCACTGTAGCTCATGGAGGGTAGGGATCATCCTTGTTTTGCTTTGTGCTCCTCTCACTTTGTACAGTGCCTGGAACTCAATACATACTTGTTGACTGAGTGAAGATAACCGTAACTTGAGGGAGATTGCTGATCCAAGGCTATTTTAAAGAGATGTGTAAGTCAAGAAGAGTAATGGAGATGAGTGAACCTAACTGTTCATAGACTAGGACCAGACTTTGTAATTATAGATCAGAAGAACCTAACAGTTGCATCAAAGACTCTGGCTTACTTTTAAAACTGATACTTTGCTTTTGAAACAGAGCGGGCAAACCAAACCAAACAAACAAACAAGATGGTTTGCTAGCATCTGGCCCATGAGAGGTACAGAGTACACAGCTACAAAGTGATTGTGGGAGCTTTGGGAAGCTGAGCAGAGTCTGTGTGGTCCAGCATAAAAGTCGTGTCGAAGTATCAAAACATCATGAGAAAATTAATGGGCACAATTAAGTGGAGCAGGAAAATATACATTGTACACATTGCCAGAGAAAGACAGTACAGATAATATAAAATAATAAAAGGATTTGTCTTGTGAAGTTTGGATTCAGTCAGAGGGCCATACTTGAGGATTTAAGAGAGTCACATGTGGCCTCAAGGCTGCAGGTTCCCCACCTCTGAATTTTACTGGACAATTATATATAAATATAATTTCTAAAACTATTTATAACAGCAGTGTATAACCACTCTAATTTATTTCTTCTTTTAACCAAAAAGTGATTATTTACTTTTTATAAGGTCATTGTATATATGACTTTATTATTTTATGTCTTATTGGTTAGAGAAAGGTATTGACCAGTTATATTTTTAAATTTATTTATTTATTTTTCTTACTGATATAAAATTGTTATAAGACTTTAGAAATTAAAAATACTGACAACATTTTTAAAATTATATAAAATAAAATAATTATTAAACTATTTAGAAATACTGATCAAAGTAAAAAAAAGTCTGTTGTTATCAGTTTGTTATCTATTCCTCTCTTTTGGATTATGTATAACCACTTAGGGGTTAAACAGTATCTAAATTTTGGACTAAGAAGAACAACCAATGGGATTTTAGGTACATGGATCAAAGATAAGCTACAGGCTCCTGAGGGAGTGAAATGAAGGGTTTTAACTACAGCATCTTTTACCAGATTTGTAGACAATGGCCTGCTGACAGCTTGGATCAGCAGAGGGTATACAATCTCTCATTTCTATAGCCTCAGCTTCCAAAATATTTATGAGGACGGTTCTTTCACCTGGTTTACTGATTGGAGATTGATATACCCACCAGATTGGACTTCTTCATGTTAGATGACTTGAAAAGATTCATCTGGAAACAAACACTCTGCAGTTGATACTGGAGCAGACCAATACAGTCCCTCAAATTTTATGCTGTCACACCACCATTCATCCAATGTGTATGTTGTGGCACCCTCATCCAATGGTATGTTGGCTTTTTAAATCAGTTATCTAAAGCTGACTAATTTAATGGTAATGGGTTATGAAGGAGAAAGGCATTTTTTCTACACCTAATGATTTTAGAGGGAATTCTTTCCCTCTACATGTTCTCATTTAGAGGGAAAGAACACTATTGTCAATGAAATGATGATCATTGAGAATTGATACTCCATCTTCAAAATTGCCAGAGGAGGCAAAAGATCAAAGTACCAAATGGGATCCATCCTCATGGCTGGCATGGAGAGGATTTTGAAGTGTGTAGAAATGCACTGGGCATACCAGACCTCAAACTATATTATAAGGTTATATTATCAAAACTATCTGGTACTTGCTAAGAAATAAAAAGATAGATGACTGGAACAAAGTAGACACACACTATACAGTAGCAAGTGATTATGGTAACCTTGTTTTTTTTATTCAAGTGAAGTCAGATATAAATAATTAGAGAAATTTTAATTCTTCATAGGTAGGCAGAGTCAATACAATAAAACCAACAACTTTACCCAAACTGATCTATTTATTCAATTCCATCCTAATTAAATTATCAAAAAATTATTTTACTGAACTAGAAAAAATAATAAGGAAATTTATTTGGAAGAACAAAAAGTCAACAATATCAAAAGAAGTAATGAAAAAGAATGTAAAGGAAGGAGGTTTGCAGTACCAGATCTTTAATTATGCTATAAGACAGTAATTATCAAAACTATTTCTTACTGGCTAAGAAATAGAAAAGTAGATGAGTGGAACAAAGTAGGTAGACACTACCCTGCAGCAAATAATTATAGTAACCTTGTGTTTGACAAATGTAAAGATTTAAGTTTTTGGGATAAGAATTCATTATTTGGTAAAAATTGTTGGGAAAGCTAGAAAGCAGTCTGGCCGTAATTGGGCATAGACTAATAATATCTTACACCATTTACCAAGAAAAGGTCAAAATGGATACGTGACCTAGATATAAAGGTAAATATGATAAGAAAATTAGAAGAACATGGAACACATTACCAATAAGACTTACAGAAAAGAGAAGAATTTATGAATAACAAGAGATAGAGAGTGAGCATTGTGAAGTATAAAATGGATAGTTTTAATTATATTAAATTTAAAAAAGCCAATGTAGCAAAGATAAGAAGAAAAACATAAAATTATGGGAAAAAAATTTGTAAGGAGCAGGGGAGAAAATTTGGAACTCAAAAGCTTGTGGAACTGAATGTTGCAAACTAAAAATTAATTTAAAAAATTTTATAGATAGTTTCTCAAAAAAAGGTCTCATGTCTCAGATATATGAAGAATTTTGCCAAATTTATAAGAATCTGAGTCATTCCCCAATTGATAAATGCTCAAAGGATATGAACAGACAGTTTTTCAATGAAATCAAATCTATATGTAGTCATATGAAAAAAATGCTCTAAATCACTACTGATTAGATAAATGCAAATTAAAACAATTTTGAGCTATCATCATACACCTATTAGATTGGCTAAAATGATAGAAGGGGAAAATGACATGCTGGAGAGGATGTGGAAAAATTGGGACACTAATAAAAACACCGTTGGTGGAACTGTGAACTAAAAGCCAACCATTTTGGAGAGCAGTCTGGAATTATGCCCAAAGAATTATAAAAATGTGTATAGACTTTGATCCAGCAATCCTGCTATTAGGCCTGTTTCCCAAGGGGATTAGAGAAAAAAGAAAAGAACTTATATGCTCTAAAATATTTATGGCAGCTCTCTTTGTGGTGACAAAGAGCTGAAAGTTGAGGGGATGCCCAGCAATTGGAGAATGGCTAAACAAGTTGTGGTATATGATTGTTATGGAATTCTACTGTGCTAATAGAAATGATGAACTGGTTGATTTTAGAAAAACATGGAAAAACCTGCATGAAATAATGAAGAGTGAAATTAGCAGAACCAAGAGAACCTTGTACATAGTAACAGCAATATTGTTCTAAGAACAATTCTGAATGACTAAGTCATTTTGAGTATAATAAATACTAGAACCAGCTACAAAGGACCTATGAAGGAAGATGCCATCCACATATATTATACACACACATACTTTTGTGTATGTATTTGTGTCTGATGATAGATAACCTTCTCTAGGATGGGGTGAGGAGGAAGAAAATAAAAAAGTTCACAGCAAAGCACAAAAGAAAACTTAGAATAAAGCACAAAAAAACAAAGAAGCTTTGAAAACCATGTACAGTATTTCTTACATAGTTTTTCAAATAAAAGAAGCAGCATGAAATTGAAATTTATGGTTTTATATTGAATCCTCTTTTTATGTTGTGCTGTGTGCATGGAAATGTTCTCTTTTTTTTATCTTTTTGTATTTAAGTTCAAAATGTATAAAAAAATTTTTAAATAAATGCACCGGGCAGCTAGATGGTACAGTGGATAGAGTGCCTGACCTAGAGTCAGGAAGGTAGAAGTTCATCTTTTACCAGTTTTTTGTCTTGGGGTAGGTTTAAATCCCAGACATTTCTCCCAGTATCCCCCTACCTACTCTATAAAGAAGAGGAAAAAGAGAAGAAAAGAAGAGAAAACATTAGCAAAACCAAATGATACAACAAACATATTAAACGCTATACCACTAGTTTAAGGGCAGCAAGGTGGCACAGTGGATAAAACATTGAGCCAGAACTCAGGAAAACTTATCTTCCTGATTTCAAATCCTGCCTCAGACACTTACTAGCTGTGTGACCCTGGTTAAGTCACTTAACCCTGTTGGCCTCAGTTTTATCATCTGTAAAAAAGCTGGAGAAGGAGATGGCAACCCACTCCAGTATCTTTGCCAAGAAAACCCCAAATGGGGTCATCAAGAGTCTGACACGATTGAGCAACAACAGAAATACACTGACTGTGGGAACTCTTGGAGGGGTGGGACCTGTCCATGAGCTCATCTTGCCCAGCCCAGAGCTTCAGCTGAGGTATTCTCAGCTCATGAAAATTCCTGGTGCACAATGTCATTGTATCACAAGACTAAGGCAATACAATGAATATTTATTGTTCACATTTTTTTAATGATGTATGCTTCTTTTCATATCATATTAACTGAGAATTGGTTTTATTTGTTTACATGCATTGCAGAATTTATTTTTACTGTGTGTTTTTTAGTGTGTGTGTGCATATGTGTGTGTGTGTGTATGTGTATGTGTGTGTGTGAAATTTGGCCTCTTTGGAAAGGTGTTAACTTATTATGGTAGTACTCTTTTTGAAATCTGTTTTGTGTACATCAACATTTAATAGTTTGGTACAACTAAACTCATTACAATATTGAAAATTATTTTGTTCCGTTTTAAAGATTAATTGAAATAAAAATAAAATATCTATTGTCAAGTGAATCTTAGCCACTATCCAAGAATGACATATTAAGTGGATTTTTTGGAACAAGAAAGTGAAATAGGAGTTTTCTTTGTTCATTCCACCCATGACCCTGCTTCCAAATTGTGCATCTCCCCTCAAAGTAGATGCTTTGGTTGGGGGAGGGGTATGAGTTTCTTGTTCATTTAAGGCTGTGTGTAAGTATAAAGGAGTATGTTGTGCTACCAGGACAGGGGTGGTAAAAGTTCTTGGGGTTCCTGTAAGTATGAGTCACACATAAATTGCTTTTCTTCTCCTTCTAGTCTTGAAGCTTTGTTTTCAGCTATGGAGGAACAAATTTCGCTAAAAAAGAAAGAAAAAGATGAGGTTGGCTTTTTTTAAGTCTATATCCTTTAGTTACTCTTCTTTTATGCTTGGTTTGTAACTTTATTTCAGGGTATGAGGGAGGCATCTCCAGTATCGTAGCAATAAGGGGCTATTGTTCTTCAGTCATTAGAGACTAGGGTGGTAAATCCCATAGCTATCTTGACAGATGCCATATGACTTTGGGCAAGGAACTCAGCCTCTCTGGGACCATGAAGGTATATGGCTGTGAGTTACCTTCCACATCTGACTTTCCATTTTCCATCTGTGGCTGTACTTGGTTTGGACTGCATAGAACAGGGGTGGGGAGCCTTCGGTCTCGAGGCCACATTTGTTCTTCCAGGCCCTTGGGTGTGGCCTTTTGACTGAGTCCAAGTTTTACAGAACACATCCTTTTATTAAGGGGATTTATTCTATGCAGTTTGGAGTCAGTCACAGCCCTGCACTTGAGGACCTAGAGGGCCACATGTGACCTCAAGGCCACAGGTTCCCCACCCCTGGCATAAAGCATCACTCCTTCCCCAGGGGAAATCTCATCACCATGCTTTTGATACCCAACACCTCAGCTCCCTCAGTTGTGTTTTCTCTCTGATTGGAAGACAGAAGGGTGGACCAATAAACTCTTCCCTAAGCCTTACTTTATAGAGGGATGAGAACTTTCCAGGTAACAGAAATGTGTTTTGCCTCATTGCACATGTATCAAACTGCTTACTGTCTAAGGAAGGGGAGAGGTGAGAGCGGGAAGGAGAAAATTTGGAACTCAACATTTTTTAAAAAATGAATGTTTAAAATTGTCTTTACAAGTAATTGGGAAGAAATAAAATATTATTTAGGAAAAAAAGAACTTTCCAGGTAACTCCATTTTCCATCAGTGGCTCTGCTTGGTTTTGCCTCTGCTCAGCTGGGTACCCCACCCCCCTTTTCAGATTCCTTTTGTGCGTTGCCTCCCCTCACTGAGTTTTAGGCTCCTTGAGGGCAGAGACTGTCTTTTGCCTGCTTTTTAAATATCTGAGGCACATAGCACAGTGCCTGGCACATAACAGGCATTTAATAAATTATTTTTGAATTGAATTGAACCTGTGTAAAAGAAAAAGATACTGGGGCAGCTAGGTGGCACAGTGACTACAGCACTGGCCCTGGAGTCAGGAGGACCTGAGTTCAAATCCAGCCTCAGACACTTGACACTTACTAGCTGTGTGACCTTGGGCAAGTCACTTAACCCCAAATGCCTTGCCTTCCCCCCTCCAAAAGAAAAAGAAAGAAAGAAAAGATATTAATACACACTCTATGCTTAAGATTTAAGTCAACCAGAAATAATTTTATGTTTTTTATTCAAGCATTTGGGTTGGGGTGGGGGGATAGGCGGGAGAGAGAAAGAGAGTCAAAGAGAAACAGATTCAAACTGGTATAGTCTCCCGTGTCCTTTGACATGACTCTCTACCTCAATATGAGTTTAGGTAACATAGGAATCTTGAATGAAGAAAATATAATATGTTTTTTGAAAATAGTATTGGGATTAAGAGTCCAAAATAATTGAGTAAGAGGAAGTGGAGCCAAGATAGCAGAGAAATGGCAGGAAATTGCCTGAGTTCTCTCCAATTTCCCTCAAAACAACTTTAAATCACACCTCAGAATGAATTTTGGAGTGACAGAACTCACAAAGGGATGGGATGAAACAGATTTCTAGCCCAAAGTAACTTAGAAGGACTGCAGGAAAGGTCTGTCTCATTTGGGTAAAAGGGGAGCTCAGCCCAGCACAGGAGATGTTTAGGCAAGCCAGAGGGAAAACCCTTGTTGTTTGTCCTTTGTTCTTGAAGAGGACCATGACATCAGGGAAGTGACGCCACGACATGCAACTGGCTTTAAGTGATAGAGGGCTGTGCAAAGTCACCAGTCTCACTTTCTCCTCTGGAGCCATGTGGGTCCAAGGGTAAGACATAGATCAGGGTGACTGGGGATGGCCCTAGATGTAGTAGGAGACCCTGGCCTTTTCAAGCTAAGGCCTTTAACAGTTTGACTGAGGCAACACCCATTCAGTGATTAAGGCTTAATAGGAAAGGAGGCATATCCCAAAGAGATCATACGAATGGGAAAATGACCCACATAGACAAAAATATTTATAGCAGCTCTTTTTCTGGTGGCCAGGGATGGGAAATTGAGGGAATACCCATCAGTTGGGGAATGGCTGAACAAGTTGTGGTATATGAATATAATGGAATATTGTTGTGCTATAAGAAATGATGAGTAGGCAGACTTCAGAAAAACCTGGAAAGACTTATATGAACTGATGTTGAGTGAGGGGAACAGAACCAGAAGAACACTGTACCCAGTAACAGCCACGTTGTGTGATGACTAACTTTGATAGACTTAGCTTTTCTTAGCAATGCAAGGTTCTAAAACAACTGTAAAAGGCTTATGATGGAAAAGGCCATCCATATCCAGAGAAAGAACTGTGGAGTCTGAATGCTGATTGAAGCAGACTATTTGCTCTCTCTCTTTTTTGTTTTGTTTTGTTTCTTCTTTTAAGTTGTTTATCCCATTGGTTCCAATTCTTCTTCACAACCTGACAAATGTGTGTAATATGAATGCATATGTAAAGTCTATATCAGATTGCATGCTGTCTTGAGGAGGGAGGCAGAGTAAAAGTAAATTCCAAATCTTGTGAAACTGAATGTTGAAAACTAAAAATAAAATAAGTAATTAAAAAAAAGAAATGAGGCAGAGAATGGCCTCTTTACCTAATCAAAAAAAAAATCAGTCTGGAAAGGGAAGATCCACAGGGTTTCTGGTCAAAACACAAACAATTGCTATTTATATTCATTCTGAACCAATGAGGCCCCAACAGTGACCAAGTAGGGTTTGGCCTGGGACCTACTGTTGACCAGTCAATGAGAGCCAAGTGGGAAATCTCTAGCCCAGTCACAGACCAGCAACTGAGGCCAGCAGTCTGGGCTTAACAGGCCAGATGGGAGGCTCCAGTAGGTGTGTGGTCAGGCCTGGCAGGCCCAGAGGCCCCAGGTGAGCTGGCTAGACTAAGCTAGGTGACCCCAGCACAACAGGTGAGCTGCCAACCCTGGAGGCCTGGGTACAGAAAGCTAGTGACCAACTCCTTGGCCCTCAGTGCAAGAAGCGTGGGACAGCATCCCCTGTGCCCCAGGAGCAGAGCTCAACTTTAAAAGTCATGAAATAGAGTGGAAAATGAACCAAAAAAAGAAATTTTACAAAAGCCCTGACCATAGGAAGCTACTATGATGACAGGGAAGATCAAAAGACAAATTCAGAAGAGGACAATAACATCAAAACATCTACATACAGAGCCTCAAAGAGGAATATTAATTGGCTTTAGGCCTAAAAAATCCTTCTGGAGAGCACACAAAGGATTTTAAAAGTAAAATTAAAGAGATAAAAGAAAAATTTGGAAAAGAGATGAGAGTTATGAAAGAGAATCATGAAAAAAAGAGGAAAGAAAAGCACAAAAAAATGGAAAAAGAAAATAACTCCTTAAAAAGTAGAATCAGTCAAATGGAAAAGGAGGTTCAAAAGCTAACAGAAGAAAATAATTCCTTAAAAATTAGAATTGGGCAAGTGGAAGCTAATGACTCTATAAGACCGCAAGGATTAATCAAACAAATCAAAAACATGAAAAAATAGAAGAAAATGTAAAATACCTCACTGGAAAAACAACTGACCTGGAAAACAGATCCAGGAGGGATAATCTAAGAGTTATCAGATTATTTAACAGTCACGATTAAAAAAAGAGCATGGATGGCATTTTTCAAGAAACTATCAAGGAAAACTACCATGATATCCTAGAACCAGAGGGTAAAATACTAATTAAAAAATCTACCAAGCACCTCCTGAAAGAGATCCCAAAATAAAAACCCCCAGGAATATTGTAGCCAAATTCCAGAACTCTCACGTCAAGGAGAAAAATCCTGCAAGGAGCCAGAAAGAAACAATTCCAATATCATGGAGCCACAGTCAGGATTACACAGAATTAGCAACTTCTTTTTTTTTTTGGAGGAGGGAAGGCAGGGCAATTGGGGTTAAGTGACTTGCCCAAGGTCACACAGCTGGTCAGTGTGTCAAGTGTCTGAGGCTGGATTTGAACTCAGGTCCTTCTGGACTGCAGGGCAGGTGCTATATTCACTGTGCCACCTAGCCACTCCCAGGAGCTTCTACATTAAAAGACTGGAGGACTTGGAATATGATATTCTTGAAGACAGAGGAGCTTGGATTACAACCAAAGTAGCTTATAAGAGTCATTATCCTCTCCTGGACCAGTTCTCTCACTCCTAGAGAAAAGTAAGTGACTGTCTCTTTTTGACCATTTTCATTTCTTAATCCTTTATCAATGGAGAAGGGTGAGTCCTAGGCTCAACTGAAGCAGGACAAGAAGGCAAGGATTTTAGAAAAAGAGTTAGGTTTGGGCATCACCCTTAATCTGTTACCCTGAGAAAGATCAAGGACCAAAAAGGTTTTCAGTTTTATTTAAAAAATAATAATAATAAAAGGTTTTCCTTCCTTCCACAGAGAGTACCAGATTTCTGTGGCTTTGAATACCAAACAGGATTTTATTCAGAAGCAAACTGGGAAACTATTTAAGATCCAGGAAATGAAGACTGACAAGACTAGATGAATGAAAAGGGAATATTAATTTGGCATCAGAGTCTAACAACATCATTTAGAGCAGGGAGAATAAAGGCCAGACCAGTCGCCTTTGATTATCATTCTACTCTTTCCTGGAAGAGAGCTGTATACAGTAGCTAGAGCTGTTGACCACTCCTTTCTTCTTTCTGGACTTTTATCTCCTCATTTGGCTTCCAAACATTGGTTTCCCTAGAATCTCCTCCAATCTTCTCACTCTTCTTTGCTGATCCTTTGTGTCAAGGTTCCTTTCATTGACTTTATTGTTGCCATAGTCTATCCTGTTTCCCTGGCCCTACTTTTTTCACTCACCATCAGCACTCATAGAAGTCTTGCCCTATTTCTCTAAATTCTGCTGGCCTTGACTCAACCCTCCTTTTTGAAGAGATGTCTGTAATATCCAGCACCGTTAACCACAGCTTCCTTCCTGATTCTCTACCTACCTACCTATTTTCAGTCTTCCCCTACAGATATGCCCATTTTTCCCCACCCCCCTCAAACAGCCCTCACTTGATTCTTCTCTTCCCAGCAACTACCATCCCATATCTCTCCTGCCTTTTCTAATTAATCTCCTAGAGAAGACCTCTGCTTCTTATACTCTCACTCTTTTTTTTTTGGTGGGGGAAAGCCAGGGCAATTGGGGTTAAGAGACTTGCTAGTAAGTGTTAAGTGTCTGAGGCCAAATTTGAACTCAGGTCCTCTTGACTCCAGGGCCTGTGCTCTATTCAACTGTGCCACCTAGCCGTCCCTTAGTCCCTTACTCTCACTCTTCTTAACTCTCGGTCTGACTTCCAGCCTCATCATTCAGTGAAATTGCTCTTTCCAAAGTTACCAATGCTCTCTTAATCCTCAAACTGCATGGCCTTTCCCCAGAGCTCATCCTTCTTGATCTCTCTGCAGCCTCTGGCTGGCACTATGTTGATCACCCTCTCTCCTTGATATTCTCTTCTCTCTAGCTTTTGGGCACTCCACTGTCTCCTGGCTCCCCTCCACCCTCTCTAACCATTCCTTCTCAATCTCTTTGGCTAGATATTCATCCAGGTCATGCTCACTAATGTGTCCCTTAGAGGGCTCCATTCTGGGTCTTCTCTTTTCCCTCTGTCCTATTGGACTCAGTGATCTCATCAGTCCCCTTGAATTTAATTATCATCTCTATACAGATAATTCTGTTATGTGTTTATCCAACCCAAATCTCACTCTTGATCTCCCATCTCCAACTTACTAGTAGACATCTTAAATTCAACATGATGAAAACGGAACTCTTTATCTTTCCTAAAATAAAAAAACCTTCCAAACTTTCCTTTTACTATTGAGGGGACCACCATTCTTTAAGTCCCACAAACTCACAACTTTGGTGTTGTCTTTGACTCCTCACTCCCTCACACACACACCCAAATCCAATCTGTCATCAAGCTTTGTCAACACCACCCCACAAATACCTCCAATATGTGGCTAATTCTCTAAGGGCAAAGAGTATTTCATCTCCTGCCCTCTAGGGCTCATCTTTTCACCTGAGTTGCTTCCACCACCTCCTCATCCTCAATCTAGCCTCTCCCTCCCTCCACCCCGACTACTTATTTTCCATCTTCTCAGGGCTTTGATATAGGGGCAGGACAAAATGGCATCTGGGCTCTGCTTCTTATTCCCTCCTTCTCCAGTTCACTACCGGTTGCCACCAACCACAGGGAAAGTAGGTCTATCTTCTGAGCAATCCATCTCCTCCACTGCTACCCCAAAGAGGTTGCCTGGCATTACCCTTCCCCAGTATGGGCCCCTGCCTCCCAACTTGGCTCCAGCTCCCAAGTCCAAGCATTTACTTGATCTCTGGCTCAAGAAGATTCAATAACTCCCAACTACTGCCAGCATCAAGTACCAACTCCAGTCTTTGGCATGTCTAGCATCACATAAACAATCTTACCTTAGCCTCCCTTTCCAACCCAGTTACACATGGCTCCCCCTCATGCAGTCCACACTCCAGACAAAACAAACTCCCTGCCTGACCTTCCCTGGTCACAGAAGTGCATCTCTCTCTGCCTTTGTGCATGGCCCCACCTCATCTCCTGGAAGGCTCTCCCTCTTGATTTGGTCCAGGCTCTTGGAACCTCAAGCTCCCACAAGGGCTCAGCCCAAGTGCAGGGTCCACAAGAGACATTTCCCCAGTTTCCCAATTGGGAGTAATCCCCTGCTCCTTTGTCTACATTGTGCATTGATTCTCAGTGCTCCATGGGTTTCTATTTTTCTGTTGTAGAAGGGAAGCCTTGTCAATGACACAGTGTGTGTGTGTGTGTGTGTGTGTGTGTGTGTGTGTGTGTGTGTGTGTGTGTGTGTTTCCTGGTGGTTTTCGACTGTGCATCTCGACCTAGGTTCTACAAAGTGCCTGACACATACTAGGTGGTGAACAATATTGATTGATTGATTGTAGTGGTTTTGGGCTGTGTGCTTTCACCCAGGTTCTAACAAATGCCACATGCAGAATGAATGCTTGAAAAGTACTTTTGAAAGGTTAGGGTGTGTGTTTGACTTCATCAATTCCTCAAGTCCTGGAGGTGCCCCGCTGGAAGGCAGGACTATGTTAATGAGGAAGAGTGTGGCTTGAAGGGTAGAGACAGAGGTCTTCCATTTGGGGGAATGCGGCTGCCGTTGACCTTTGGCTGTATGTACGAGGGATCGGGGGTGCCCATGATGTGGGTTGGCTGGTGCCTGGTGTATTCTGGGTCAAGGCAGTGGAGTGT
>CM053584.1:137562204-137589626 GCA_028627135.1 Pseudochirops cupreus | reverse complement strand
TTGGAGGCCCCTGGTGGGGGCGCTCTGGCTGCGCTCTCCTCCTCCCTATCTCTCCCATGATCTTTCTTTTCCCCAAAGAAGGAATCTAGGGTTTGGGAGCTGTTCTTACTTTGCTTTTTATGCTTATTCTTACTCATGGTTGTTCAGTACGTGATTTTTTTTTTAAATCTCTGTTGGGCTCTGCTTCCAGAAGGGAAAGCTCTGTCCCAAATTGCTGGGGTCCTCCCGGCTGCCGTAGCTCTCAGGAAGGTGTTGGGACCCTTCCTACTTACTTCCGGCTGACTGGATAGTGAAGACTCCAAGACCGAAGCCCAAGACAGTGATCCAGATCCAGGCCACTCAATGCAAGAGCACTGGCCTCAGAACAATCAGTCCCCCTGCTGTCTGCAGGCCGCGGGTGGGAAGCTGCAACGCGGAGGCGGGTGCAAAACCTCTGCCTTTTGCTTTTCTGCTCTGGAGGCCTTTCGGCTGGACTGCTCCCCTCCCAACTTCGCAAGTCCCACTGACCTTGTTCTGAACACTGCTCGCAGCTGCCGCTAATCCACTCACCGCTCCTCTTGTCCAGCCGCCCCTGGGGCTCAGCCGCGGCTTCGGGCCAGGCTGGTTTCGGTTGGCAGTGCTGATATGGTTCCTTGTAGCCGAGCTGACTTTAGTGGGAAGTATCTTTGTGTGGTTTTGGAGTTCTAGGATTGGTTTAGAGTCCTATTTTATGGGTATTTTGGGGTGGGTATGTGAGAGATGCGATATGTTGCTACTGCTACGCCGCCATCTTGGCTCCGCCCCCCTCGCCATGTGTCCTTAAAAGTCCTCACTAGGGTTCTGATAGTCACTTTTCTTTGCCCAGTGGCAGTAAATGCAACATTGATGAACAGAAGCACCGGTCAAAGGGACACTACCTCTTGAGTCACAGGCTTCATGTATCAATACTTTGGGTAGACTTGAACTGAAGGTGAACCTTCTTGATGCAGTCACCAGCATCAGGGCAAGAGCAAAAGCTGAGTGGTTAGGCTGGGGCCAGCCCTCTCCTCCCCTATCTTTACACATGGCAGTGGATTGAGAGTCAGAGGCCTTGGGTTTTAATCACAGTTCTACCACTTACTAGCTGTGTGACCCTGGGCAAGTCCTTAACCTCTCTGGGCTTAACCTCTAAAATGAAAAAAGACTAGATGACCTCTGTGGTTCTTTGTAGTTCTAAAACTATGACACCTTGTAAGCCAATAATAACATTAGCTTACATCTCCTTATTGGCACCATAGCCTAGTGGGTAGAATCTAGGCTTAGAACCAGGAAAACCTGAATTCAAGCCTTGCCTCTGCCATGTTTTGGCTGTGTGACTCTGAACTTAACCTTAGTGCTCTGAGCAACTCTTAAGACTTGAAATTCCAGAAAAGATGCTGACCTGCACTGATAGAAGGATTTTCCTTACCAGAGATCTTAATTCCACTAAAATCACTGATCCATTCTCTATTGCTTATCTGAGTTTCCATGGTTCCAGTAACCCTGTCAGTCCTGCTCATGTTCACCCAGCTAATATGTTGATACTCTCAAGGATTGCAAAGGATCCCAGATGCGTCTCTAGTCCAGCCTGTACCTTGGCAACATCTCTGGCCAATAGATAAGGCAAATCCAGCCTTCACCTGGTGCTCTCTGGTAACCCACTGTCACAAATGGGCACAGCCAATTTCACTCTGAGACTGCTCTAATTGGTAACAAGTCTTTTGCTAGCAAAAGTTTTTCCCAGCCTTAAGTTTGACTCTTTGCAAGTTCCACAGCTCCTGGTGCTGTTTTCTAGGGCCCAGTGCAAACCCCACTTCACCAGGACAGCCCTTTAAATGCTTGCAGACAGCTCTCTTGTCCCTCTTTCCCTGTGGCGTGATTTCAAGGTGCTTTACTATCCTGGCTGCACAATATACATCTTGCCAATGGCCTTCCTAAAATTGTCCAGAAGTCAAACGTAATATACCTCCTCTGTGCCAAGCACCGTGCTCAGCACTGGGGATACAAAAAAAGGCAAAGACAATCCTTGCCATCAAGGAGCTCAGTCTAATGGGAAAGACAACATGTAAACAGCTATGTACAGATAAGATACAGGATAAACAAGAAAATCACAAGAGGGAAGGAGGTAGTAGTATTAAAGGAGACTATGAAAGATGATAAAGACAAAAAAAGGGAAAACTCAGCACAGATGATCAATACTGAATAAATGAGATGTAGCTGATCAAAGAAGACTTGAAAATATATGCAACGTGCAACACTCATGGGCTTTCTATTTTGGTCAAGGGATGGGAGTGTCTTATACCCCTTCTTTTGAGCCATTCTTGGGTTTTTTTCTGCCAACATTCACTTTTTTCTGGTGGGCTATTTACACTACTGTAGTTGCATATATTGTTTTCTTGCCTCTGTTTATTCATTCTGCATCAGTCCAAGCTGAATTTTCCATGCTTCTCTGCATCCATCACTTACACTCTTTTCTTTTTTGCCTTTTGGAGGAGTGTTATGGGAATCTGAAGATCTTTCCTGCCCCAGGCTCTTTGATAGGATTAAGTGACTCAGAATCTTCCCTGATTTGAAAGTATACTGTGCCCCCAATAGACTGAATGTGGTCACATGGAGCCTGTGGCGGGAGGCTTGTTCTTTGGGAACGCCCACACCTTATTACTTTGTGATTGGGCAGTGGGTCAAGAGGGTGGTGACATTCTCTGATCCAGGAGAAGGCTGTATATACCCTGATGTGAGGTTTTGCTTTGGGGCTCACTTTGGAAAGAGTTGTGTGATTTAGCCAGACAAGACTCTTGGCAGCCGTTGAACCCCGCCACACTCACCCCTCTGGCTTTGAAAACCCAGATGTTGGTGCTTTGCTCTCTAGTAACCAACTAGGTATGGATGTAATGGTCAGACAGTTGGAAGCCCATCTGCTGATCTGTTTCTTTGTCTGCTTGTAACTTCTGTTTGTATTCTCTAAAGTTCAGGGTGCCGTCTTTTCCCCCTGAACTAGGTAAATTATATATGTTTGATTGATTAAAGTAAGATTGTTAACCCTTTTTGAGCTGTTTTCCTTTAGAAAAGCAGATCTAAGAACCTGTGCTAGCAGCCATCCTGGATATGCTAGGGTGCTTGCTGATACAAGGGGAGAAGGCAGGGCAGTTGGGGTTAAGTGAATTGCCCAAGGTCACCCAGCTAGTAAGTGTTATGTGTCTGAGGCTGGATTTGAACTCAGGTCTTCCTGACTCCAGGGCCAGTGCTGTATTCACTGTGCCACCTAGCCGCACCCCTTACACTTTATTTTAGCACAAGTAATACTCCATTACATTCATGTATCATCATTTTTTTGGCTATTCGCAAACAGAGGGAATCTGTTTTGCTTTCAATTCTTTGCTATCATGAAAAGTACTGCTCTCTACATTTCAGTGTATATGGGGCACTTTTTTCTTATCAGTGGGGGCATGTCAGACTATGGATATTTTAGTCACTTTATTTGCTAATTTCAAATTCTTTTCCAAAATAATTATTCTGATCTGCAATTTCACTAACAATGCACTAGTACCTTCCCACAACCCCTTCACTGACTATTCCCATCTTCTGCCATCTATACCAATTTGCTGGGTGACAGAAAATACCTCAGGGCTGTTTTGATTTATATTTCTCTCAGTGATCTGGAGCATTCTTTTATAGAGTTAATAATAGTTGACAATTCTTTTGAGAATGATCTGTTCATGTTCTTTGACTATCTGTTGGGTTTTGGGTCTTAATTATCTATATATCTATGTAGATTATCTTTCTATACATCTTAATTTTATATCTTTGATACCAAACTCTTATCAGAAACTGGGTACAAAGATTTTTCAGGAAAAATCTTTGCAGAAGGTAGGATTTTAGCTGATAATCAAAGGAAGCCAGAGAACTAAACATAATACTACATATGTATTCTGACTGGAGCAGAGTATAGTGGGATTGTTACCTGTCTAGTCCTGGACATTATGTTTCTCTTAATACAGGATAGCCTACCACTGTATTAGATTTTTGAAGAGATATGTTGATTCCATTGCAGCCCACCAAAACTTCCAGATATTTTCCACATAAACTAATGCTGGTGCTGGGCAACCTGCAGCCTCAAGGCCTAAAAGGATTTGTTCTGTGAAATGTGGATTTAGTGAAAAAGCTGAACTTGAGGACCTAGAGGGCCACATGTGGCCTCAAGGCTGCAGATTCCTCACCCCTGGCTCTAGTCCAGCGGTTCTCAACCTGTGGGTTATGTTCAATTTGTAACAATGAAAATACATCCTGCATATCAGATATTTACATTACAATTCATAACAGTAGCAAAATTACAGTTATGAAGTAACAATGAAAATAATTTTATGGTTGGGAGTCACCACAACATAAGGAACTGTATTAAAGGGTCACGGCATTAGCAAGGTTGAGAACCACTGCTCTAGTCCCTCCTCAGTCTATTTGTGAAGTTTACTTTTTGGATGCTGGCATAGAATTTCATATTTATCTACATTTCATTTTACCCTATTCAGTTGGGTTCATCATTCTCACTTTTTGAGATGACCTATTTCAACACCCTCACTTTCTAGATGAAGAGAATGGGGCCCTGAGGGATTACCTGACTCACCTAAATTCACCCATCTTTTCAGTTCTGAACTTGGATCATCTGTTAGCTAGCCCTGACAGTTTCTCATCCATCTGTGTAATTTATCTATGCTTTTATCCAGCCTATCTAGTTAACTGATTTTAAAAGGTTGAATAGCACGGAGCCAAGAGTTATAACTGAAATTCAAACTCAAGTTTGACTCAGTTACTGTGTTAATTGTTTTCAATGTGTTTTTCTGTCATTTTCATCCCATTACCCAAACTTAATATTTATTACTAACATTTATATCCCACTTACTACGTGCCGGGCACTGTGCCTAGTGCTTCACAAATACTATCTCATTAGATCTTCACAACACCCATGGGAAGAAGGTGCTATTATTATCCCCATTTTACAGTTGAGGAAAACAGAGGTTAAATGATTTATGCAATGGTGTCCCATAACTAGAGAGTGTCTGTGGGAGGATTTGAACTCTTCCTGACTCCAGGCCCAAAGCTTTATATACATCACCACTATCCTTCCCCCTAAGGATCCCTTTCCTCCTAAAACTCATATATCCATCTCTTCCCCATAGTTGGGAGTCACAAACTTCATGCAAGAGCAGGAAGAGGAAGGGATGTTAAGAGGAAAGTCCACAATGGGAGAGGTGGAGGAAAGACTTCAGAAGCAACATTGTTGGAACAGAAAGGAAAGGTTGGTCCTATCCCAGCCAATGACTAACTCCCTAGGAAAGAAGGGAGTAGGGAGGCAGGAGGCTGGTTAGGTAGGTCTGTTCAGGGAGAGAAGGGGGACTTGGGGCCCAGAGGAGTCAAGGGAAGGGGTTGTAGGACATCCCTGATTATTGATAATCCTATTCCCTGCCCTCTCTATCCTTATACCTCACCATCCCAGATAGCCAGGTATATAATATGTAAAGGTGAGGGGAAAGGGAAGGAGGGAAGAAAGGTCTTTGTTAGGGGAAGTTAAAGAAAGCTATGGCTTCCTCAACGTATTTGATGGGTAAGTGGGGTGCAGTGCCATCCTCAAGAGGGTGGTGGGGGATTTCTGGCTCCTAAAACGGCTGACCTTAATGATAACCCTATCCCTATACATAACCTCCATCTCAGACATCAGAACTAAGAATCTTGGACAAAAGTTGCAAAGAGGTAGTAATCTTGGTAAAATTCCTTACCATGAGAGTTGTTGAACAGGCTTCTTTGGAAGACCAAAGATTCCCTTTGGTGCCTGAAGTATCACTTTCTTGGTATACAGTTGAGAGGATTCTGTTTCAGGTGTCGGTCAGACTAGTTGTCCAATGAGGTCCCTTGAAACTCTTGAACAATACTGGTTCTGATCCTTTGGGATATTCTTTACTAAACGTGCAAAATAGGTTTCTTGTCTTGTTGTTAATGTGTATAGTATTCTTTGGGCTCTACTTCCTTCACTCCCCCTCCTTGTTCAAGGAGTAGCTTGCAGGGCTCATAGCCCTTGTCTATGAGGTGATAAACCTCCAAGCCACGGCTCAGAAGGGGCAGATCTGGAAAGGTTTCTGACAATCCTAAGTTGAGGGTCTCTGTCCTTTCTGAAAGAGCCCATTAGCATTCCAGCCAAAAAGAACTCTGTAATAACACCTTTAAGCTAAAAGCACAAGTTAACATCTAGCTGAGTCTGAGCCTAGAAAAAAGTAGACTGCACTTGCTCACTGAAGATGGAGCCCAAAGAGTCCATCAGATTAATACCTTATACTGAACCTTGTGAGAAGTTAGCAACCATTATTGATGCCATAACCCACATGAGCTTTGTGACAACTCTCCTGAGACACTGTAGTCCTAGAGTTGTAAATTGCCTAGGCTGCATGTGTCATGAGACAATATGTTCTAATGTTTTAGGGCTGGTCATGGTACCTATTGATTTTTTGTTTGAGTAATTTAAGTAATCCCCTTCGCTAAATGGTAACTGAGACAACTGGAGGATTGTTAGTGGAAGCACTCATGGGCCAGTGTCCAGAGGATAGCCTTTGGGGTTACCCTTGGGCCTGGAGCTAGCAGGCACCTCCAGGGAGACCCAACCTTCCAGTGACAGATGGTTGTTACTACAGGGGATGTTGTCCCTCTTTTAGGATATTTCTTGCTTTGTCTTTTTGTTACTAGTACATATCTATCTTTCTCTTTTGAAAACTTCTCTTTCTGTGAACTTGTTGTGGTCAGGGACTATGTTTTCTACTGTGTCTCCCCCATGATGTTGCAGAAGATTCATCAATGTAAGAATGAATGGCCACGAGGCAAAACATTTTGGGGGGTTCTATAAGTGCCTGTTGATGGGATTCATTTCTTTGGCTGATATTCCAATAACACAACTGTATAACATCACTTGCATAAAAATCTGTTTATTTTGTACTCTTCATAGCTGCCTCTTTGTAGCATTCAAACTTTGGAAATTCCATACATCTGCCTATCTTTACAACTCACTTGTTATAAGTGAAGTCCCACCACTCTTTCATCAAGACAGATATCAGGTGGTTATCCAGTCAGTGCTGTTGACAGCTTGTATTCACACATAAAGAGGAAGCAAGTCAAGAAAATACTATCCTCTAATAACATGTATCCAGGCTAACCTCCCAGAAGAGTGAATTACAATATAATGGAGATGTTAGCCTTACCCTACATATCATTCATAAGCTCATTCCTTTGACATCAAATATGAGCTATACAGTGCTGAAATATGTAGTGACCCACTGAATTTTCTTTTGAGGAGCTTATACTCTTCCCTGTGATACTTCTGTCACATCCCCATACTCCAGGCTGCATATGGATAACACTAAGCCTCTCTCCTTGTTAAGTGGATACCAACCAGAACTTGAGACAAGCAGTGTGAGAATATGAGCAATAACTCAAAACAAAAGCAACGTCTCAATTATAAAATGGTGATTCTCATTTTCTGTGTAAGGCAGTGACCAAGTATTATCTTTACTTGACAATCTATCTCCCAAAATACAAACTGAAGTGTTTTCTTTGTGTTGGAATCCCTGAAAATTCCAGGTGTCCCCTCTTTGGTATCTGAAGTAACTAGAATAAGCAGGCATAGCAGTAGCACCTTACACAACTGAAACCAGACAGGTCTAACAAGGAACATTTATTGCACATCAACCAATAGTAAATGTTTTATTCATCCCACCATAATAAAACCAGGAGCCAGGCACAGCATTAAATTTACAGACCCACAAGAAAACTTTTATACCCCAAACTCTCTTTCACCAGTAAACTGAGACCAAAGAACAAGGCTCTATGCACCAGCAAATGGATCTAGGCACATCCCTCATGTCTGTTATTATAGTGAAGAGAAAAGTCCAAGCACCACCAACTACAAGAGGATTTGATGAGGGTCATAAGGATCATGGCCAATGAGAAGCAGGGAAGGTGCAACAGGGAGAACACAAAAACATACCAGAAACTCATCTACTATCTAGTTCAGATTCATCTGAGTTGTTCTGATCCAGAACGATTATCCTGTGTTCATTTTTTAAAGGAGAGAAGAGATAAAAAAAATAATTACTTTAACAGAACTTAAAAATGAAATGGAGTATTTTTATTCACTTGAGATGAAAAAAGAGATGTACATTAGGGAAACTTGTGTGGTAGGCTATACCTCTGACTTGTCCTTTGGAGAACACCAAGAGAACTACAATTAAAATCACTCTCTATGATTCATTCAACCCATGCTGAACTTAACTGTCAGTTTTCATTTTCATCAGCCCTTACCACAGAAACTTTAAATATAATACAATGCTTGAATCCCCACCTGTATGCAGGTGATTTTTGATATTTCTGCTAATGCTGTGTGAAACTGGGGGAGCTTAACATACAAATGCATCTGACACCAAATTACCTGGATGGCTGGGTCCAACCCAGGCAATGCCACAAACCAGGTTTCAGTTCTTCCCGATCTGGAACAAACAAACCACAAGTAAGTTACCAGATAATCCCAGAGAAAGCCCCTCAATATCTTTATATTCAACATTGGGCAGTGGCAACTCAACCTCCCTAGTTTTGAGTCTGATTGTTCAGTCTGTAGTTGGTGCTGTGCAGGGTTCCCCCCCTCCCTCCCTACAGAGAAATATTCATTTTAGAACTAGAAGGAATGGATTTCAGTCCTTAATTTTTTGACTATTTATAGCTGCTCCATGCTATATTTAAAGGGCAAAATATTTCAAGGTCTCATATGAGGTAAACTGGATCTGTACTGAGAAAACATAGGATGATAGAAAACTGCTATGAATTCAATACAACTTTTAAGTGAATTTGTATTTTATTAATTTCAATAGCAGCTCCACACTTTGGAAAAACTGTAATACTTCCGTATGTGAGTCATATTTATTCAGTCAACAGAAGGTTTGTTTGTTTACTGATTACACCAATTCATGTAATGAGATAGATCTCCTGCAAAAACTCTTCTGTGCTCCCTGAAGTATTTGAAGCTCACAGGCTGTGGGGACCCAATATACTAACTCATAAACCAAACCCAGGCAGGCCATTCTTGTTAAGATTAAGACTCATTAAAATGCTGGCCAGGTCCCTATCCTGCACAGTACCTACCATCCCTTTGTAGGAGCACTGGGTTATGAGGAATCAGTTAATGCCATGGTGGCCTGAAAAAAATGAACCTACCTCCCACCAGTTAATCTGTTGCCAGGGAGGAATCTCTGTATGGGGAGGAGTTATTTGTGAATGGTGTCACAGGCATGCAAAGCTTTCTAAAGAAGTTTTAAAGTCAAAGTTAGTTGAAGACTTTCACGTTACATGTGCCTCCCATTTTAATTGCATAATCAACTCTTTTGTTTGACTCTGCAACCCTTTTATGAGTTGCCAGACCACCAAAAAATAAAACTTTGTGTTCTGTCAACTCTCCTTATCCAGATGCAAAAACAAACTCATGATTTTGAACTGAAAGCTTACTTTAGAAGCAGAACTAGGTGTTAATGACAAGCCTTTACCATAAACTAGAGGGAAAATAACAAAAGCTGCATAAATGAGTTTGGTAACCGGCAGGCCACCACTTCTGAATAAACTATACTCCTTAAGACACAGATCTGTAGATTAAATGTACTATAGATCCATTAAATAGGACCTATTAAAAGAAAAATACCTTCAGAGCTCCCAGGAAAGCCGTCTGTTTTCCTTCTCTCTGCCTTGGTCCCTTCTTCCCCCTTTTTCTTCTTTTTACCAACTTCTGGAGCAGTTACACTTGTTTCCCTTCAACAAGAATTTTGATATCAGACCATGAGGAGAGGAGCCAGAAGAGCAGTATTCAAAGGGCAAAGTATATAATATAAGGTAGGAGTCAGTTTCTTGTTCACAACTTCATATTATAATACTTTAGACTCATTCCTAAGATTCTTTCTAAAGTGAAACAGTTACAGATTAGCCTGATAACTCAAGTGGGAATACTCTCTATGGGTTAAGAAGATACTGAAATTTTCAGGGATCAAAGAATCATGATTTGGAGCTTAGAAGGGTCTTTGGACTTATCTTGTTCAACAATGTCATTTGACAGATGAAGAAACTGAGGCCCAGAGAGACTGATCTGCCCAACGTCACACAGGTATAACTGTGGGAGGTAGGATTTTAACCCAGGTCCTCTGACTAAAAATCTAGTCTTCTTTCCACTGTACCTTACTGCCTACTTCAACTTCAACTAATAAATAATTTACATTTATATAGTTCTTTAATGTTCGTGATTAGCTTTCCTTATGACACCTGGTGAGGTATTTAATGCAAGTATTATTGGCCATATTTTATAAATGAGAAAACTAAAGTTCTGAGAAACAGATTAACTTGACTCTCATCACAGAATTATTATGTTTCAGAGCTAGGATTTGAATCTTTGAATATATGCTTCTAAAATTTGAGCTCATCAGAAGTTCCAGACAGCCATATAGATTTCTCTATTTTCAGCTGAAAAAATTTTATTGGTATCTTTTGCTTTAATATCGCCTTAATTTCTAAATACGTCCTTTTCCCCACCCCTACCCAGAGAACTATCCTTTGTAACAAAGAATAAAAAAAGAGGAAAAAAAGGTAGTTCAGCAAAACTAATCAACACATCAGCCAAACCCGACAGCATATTAAATGTTCTTACAATCATAGTCTCCCTTTCTTATCTTCCTTAGAAGCAAGCTTGGTCATTATAATTACACAGCACTGATTTTTTTGTTTTTGTTTTTTGATAGCTCTTCTTTCCATTATTTTTATTGTGTACTGTTTTTCTGGTTCTGCTTACTTCATTTTGCATCAGATAATTTAAGTTCTTCCATTCCTATCTATATTTTTCATATGCATTGTTTCTTATGGCACAATAATGTTCATTATATTCTACAATTTGTTTTATCTGTTACCCACATTTATGGATCTTGACTGTTTCTAGTCTTTTCCTACTTGCTTTGTTTCCAGGTCTTTGTTACCATAAGAAGTGCTGTTATCAATATTGTGGTGTATGTGGAAGCCATTTTTTTCATCAATGACCTTGTTGGTGGAGTGGTAGTGGTACTGATATCCCAGTAGCACAATTTCTGGGTCAAAAGATATCTGTCATTTTATCTGCATAATTGTAAATAAGGTGGACTTTAGTGTGTGTAAGGTGAATTTTTGTTATTATTAGAGTTCAGTTTCCCAGGATCTATACCCATAACAATCTCTTGTTCCCAGGTGTTAGATACAAGTTCCCATAGTTATGGTTCAAAACATCTCCACCACACTTGTGCAGCATTATATAATGATAAATAATATAAACATCCACTGCAACTGCGCAGTGAGATATAGGGATGGGGTGCTATAAACTTGTGAGACTATTGCTGGAAATATGCCTTCTTTGTCTGTTGACCCTATAAAACAGGTGGTCTTTGGTTGGTGAATGGAGAACCTTAGGGTCGAATGCACAAATGCTTTGTGTGCCTCAACTGGCTCCCACTGAGGCTTAGGGGGAATCTTAGGGTTGAATGCACAGAAGCTGTGCGTGCCTTATCGGCCCCCATCAAGGCTTGGGGGGAATCTGTGTTTGCCTCAACCGGCCCCCACTGAGGCTTGAGGAGACTTAGAGGATGCACTAGTTGTGCTCATCTCGACTGACCCCATCGAGACAAAGGGGTAGCTGCCCCCACTTCTTGCTGGCCCCTGCAAGAAGGGTGATTAGGGAATGTTGTAGGAGTTGTGCTTCCATTATCAGCAATCCTCTTCTGAGAAAACTAGACTGGAATAAAGAAAGATTATTAACCCCTTCTTAGTGTCTTTCCTGTCTGACCAGATCAAGAGTGAACCTGTGCTAGCAGCCATCCTATGTGCTGTGTTTATTTATTTTACAATAATTAATTCCAAACTGCTTTCCCAGGATGTCTGTACCAATTAGAGCACTGGCCCAGGAGCCACAAGGACCTGAGTTCAAATCCAGTTTCTGACACTTACTAGCAATGTGATTCTGGATAAGTCACTTAACCCCCATTGCTTCACCTAAGCTTCACCAAACAATGCATTAAAGATACTGTCTTTCCAGGACCCCTCAAACATTGACTATTTCCATCTTTTGTCATTCTTTACCAATTCAACAGGTTTCAGGTGAAATTTCAGGGTTGCTCTGACCTGCATTTCAGTAACTATGAGTGATTTGGAACATTCTTTTTATATGGTTGTTAAGAGTTTGCATTTCTTCTTTTGAGAATTATTTGTTTACATTCTTTGACCCATATTCTATGACTCAGCTATTGTGGAATGGCTTTTGTTCTTATATATTTGCCAGTTGTCTCTTTTGGATATTAGACCCTTATTAGAGTTATTTGATTCAAATATATTTTCACAGATGCCAATTTCCTTTTTTATCTCAGATGAATTTTGTTTGTGCAAAATCTTTTCAATTTCATATAATCAAAATTATCTAATTTTGTCTCTTGCCTTTATCCCTTATTTGGTTAAGAATCACCATGAGAAAAAATCTTGGTACCTTCTTTGTAGTCTGAATGGCATAGCACTAAATCTGTAATTTAAGTTAGGTAATGTGGTCAGTTTTCATTACAGTAAGCAGCCCAATTTACCATAAGCACAGAATATCCTTCCATTTATTTAACTTATTCTTTATTTCTTTCAAGAGTGTTTTCAAATTGTATTTATTTAAGTCTGGCACAAGCCTTGGTAGACGGGCTCGCAGAGATTTCATGCATTTTGCAGTTATTTTGAATGACATTTTCCTTTTAATCATTTCCTCCAGGATTTTATTATTACTATGTAGAAATGTTAATTTTTATAAATTTATTTTGTATCTTGCATTTTTATTAAAACAATTAATGATCTCAATTTTCTTTACATAGTGATTTCTTTGGATCAATTCTCCAAACTAATTTGGTGAGGAAATACTTTTTACGTTCAAATAAGCTTATGGCAGTCCTAACATGCTGACCACCATGGAGGAGATCATAATGATAAGGGAACAATCGGCCTCAACGAAGGAAGGAAGGGCTGCCACTCTGAGGCCTTGGGACTTCGAGCCGAATGGAAGCCACACTATAATGTGGCTAAAATATGGCCTTATGTCAAGATTTCACTAAGCAGCTACTGCTTACCAACCACACCTTACCAACAAGCATTTTGTCAGCCACTCTTCCTCCTTGTTTCTCTTCTTACTCTACTGTCCAGCTCTCCCTCTGACTGGCTAGTTGCACCCATGGCTGCCCCTTCTGACTAAATACTGGCTATGAAATTTTAGCCAGTTTCTCACAGAATCTTCATTCATATCATCTAAAATACCACAAAAGCTGGGAAATGCTATTTTACCCTTTTCCCTCTCATCGAGATTATTTATAACTCTATGAAGAATTTTAATTTTTAGAACTTTCTATCCCTCTTAAACCAAATCTATGTTAGATATAGACAGAATCACAGGATTTAGATCTGAAACGAGTCTTTGTACTCATCTAGTACAACCTCCTTTAATTATGAAATTATACCTAGCTTTTCTCTGAGTTGAAAAGTCTACGATTTTAATGAATAGATCTAACATTTCCTTCCTTCATCGTTACACACTCCAAGATGACACATCATTTTTCTCCTAAGATCCTTATCACTTCCACATCACTAACTAGTTATCCCTTTTTGATCAAAACAATAAAAACATTTAATACTATCACTAATAAATACCACTTTACATTTATATAGCACTTTCAACTTTTCAAAATCTTTTTATGCCTATTACTTCATTTTATTTTCATAATGGCCTCGGAAAGTATGAGGGAGGGATAGCATGGTACAGCAAAAAGAATGCTACAGTGACCTGTAGTCAGACAACCCAGGTTTTCCTGTTGGTTCCACTACTGGCTATCTGGGCTAGATCACTTAATAGCATGAAAGTCTCTATCTGTTCTAAATCTAGGTTCCTTAGGAAGGGGAGATGAGGACAGTCAGGCCCCCTTTACAAAAAGTGAAGCACCTTGCCAGGATTATTTGTTAGTGGACAAACCAGGACCAGAACTCAACACCCACAAACCTTTATTAAACATCTGCTCTGTGTGAGGCACTATGCTCAATGGATAGGGTATAATGACAAAAAAAAAACCCCAATTCTTATTCATGAGGAGCTCACATGACACAACAGGTTATCTAGTCAAGAATATGGTACCAGAACTGCAAAACCTGATGCCACTAAAATTAGGATTCAGCACACTATTCAACTTCCAAACTTGCCCCATCCTATCCCAATCAAATCTCAAAGACATTCTTTTTCTAAATGGCACCTTTGAATCTAATTTAATATGCTCAATTCTTCTTAACTTCTATAAAATCATTCTGGGGCTGACATCTACTCACTGGCAACCTTATCACTAAACAAATTTTCCAAAGATCCCAGATAACCTTAGGTGGAAAATGAAAATCAGAACCACTTAATATAATAAATGAATAATCCCTTAGTGGGGAGCAATAACCTTGCAGAGCTCTCTGTAAGACCTTCTTCTTGAAGCTTCTTGCTCTTCTCAGATCGCTCAGATAGCCATCCTTCTAAGTCCTCATCCAGAGAAGAGTGAGCCCTGTCCAGAGGCAAAATGACCAAGTTCAGGTTCAACGTTTACATTTCCTTCTGACTTTATATGGTTCAACTTACTCACTTTATTGATGAAGTCACTAGTCTAAGTCCATATAATTTTAGAGTTCAAAGAAAACTTAAGGGGTCATAGACCCTAATGTTCCACCCATTGTAGGGATCACTTCCACATTATTCCTGGTAAGATGGCCATTACTCTCTGAGTACCTCCCATGACAAGAAGTTTCCTCATCAGTAAAACGGTGATAAGAGAAATAGTGGAGAGAACACCAGATTTAGAGTCAAAAGACCTGGGTTCAAATCTTGGCTCCTGCTATTTGCAATGCTGGTAAGTCATTTCCCCTCTCTAGGCCTCAGTTTCTAGTTGGGTCATGAAGAAAATATTCCAATAAAACAGAGAGCCTACAAGAGATTTTGTTTTGATGATTTTAAAAGAAGAATAAAAAAATGGAAAGGAAGGAGAAAAGGAATACACTAGAGGGAAGAGGGAAGAGGAAAGGTAGAGAAAATTATCTTATACAGTGTGTTAAAGTAGAAAACCAAAGGAGGAAGGGGTAGGAGCAAACTGGCCACCCTTGAACCTCATCCCATCTGAACTAGTCAAAGGAGGGAAGATAATAAGTTAGGTAAAGAAATATGTTTCATTCAAAAGAGAAACAGAAAAGAAAGGGTAGAAAGGAGTGAGGAGAATAAGAGAGAGAGCAGGTTAAGGTGGGGACTAATCTTAACCAAAACAAACTCTAAATAAGGTGGCTGGATCTTGAAGACAGTTAAAAAAAAAAAGGTAAGGGCTTGTGATTGGGTTCTAGGTGAAGGAAAGAGAAGGGGGCAGGGGAGGGGAAGTAGCCTGCAGCAAACCTGTAACACTGGAGCTGAGCTCACCACATCTGTCTCATCACTTTGCTCTTTTTATTTCTCACTCACAGAGAGAAAGAAAAGTATGAGAATAGGATGAAAGGAAATGCACAGTTAAGAATCGTAAGTATGCATGTGAATGTAATGAATTCATTCATAAAACAAAGAGGATAGTAGAATGTATTAGAAAGCAAAATCTAATATTAAGTTACTTACAAGAAACACACTTGAAACAAAGATTCACACAGAGTTAAAATAAACAAGAGGCTGGGGCAAAATCTAACATGTGTCAGCTGAAGAAATGACTAATACTTGATCAAGCTAATGACTAACCAGGATTCTAGAAGCATTATGATAATAGAGATGTGGGATATTACCCACCTTCTGAAAGAGAGTAGAGAATGAGATATTCATTTTTGGACATGGTCCATGTGAGGATCTGTATTGCTTGACTATGCATATGTGTTATAAGAGTTCTGTTTTTCTTTTTTTTCAATGGGAGAGGAAAAAAGTGGAAGAAAGATAAAAGCTATTTTCATAATTGTAGCATAATGATAACTAATAGTCATATGATGCTTCAAGATTTACAAAGTGCTTTCTATATATTAACTCGTTTAACCCTCCCAACAATACAGTGAGGTCAGTACTACAGATATCACCATCATTTAATGGATAAGGATGCTGAAGTTCAGGATTATAGCCAAATTTCTTGTCCACAGCACAAGAGTAAATAACAGCGCTTCTTCTCCATGACTATGTGCTCTAAGACTGTACTCTGCTACGGTATGTAAGCACAAGTCCATTGCAAACAGCCCCAAATGGAGGCAGAATGGGTACTGGAGTCAAATCACAGAATGTCAGAGCTCATTTAGACCATCCCCCTCATGATACAGATGGGGAAACTGAAGTTTAGAGAAGTGACTTGATGTAACAAGAAAGTCATAGTGTTGAACCCAAGTCCTCTGATTCTCAGTTCAACAACTGTTCCATTATATCATAGTAGGTTGAGATGTGTATTTTAAAGAGTCCTCAAAATAGTCTATATGTTCAAAAATATATTCGCTTTTGGCCTGCCAACTAGTACCTTCCATTTATTAACTTATATTCTAATCTGAATTATATTTATAACTACTGGCTACACCTGGGGAACTTATTCCCTTCTCCTTTCATATGGGCAGAGTGTTCCTAGCAAATTCTTTAATTCTATGAGTTCACGCCCCTTCTGGCACACGGCTTTCCTTTAATCTACCTCTAGCCCTACCATAAAGGCAAGGAAAGTAAAAGCTGCCAACTTGCTCCCTTAACTACCTCCATGGTTATTGGCTCACTTATTAGGAGTGGCTCCAGAAGAATGTTTTCTGGGTCTTTAAATTTTATTTATAAAATTTCAATAATTTACATCTCCTCTCCTGGGTTTTTTCCCTCTCCTTCCAATAGTATGTCATTCAAAAAAGTAGAACTGGCAAGAATTTCATATTTGGTTTCAATACACTTTCAAACACATAAAACATGCAACTAAACATACTGTTTGGAAATAAAACTTCTAGATGCTCAGCCAAGAGGGGCTTTCTTTCTTTTTAGGAGGGATAAAAGCTCCAAGTAGATGAAAGAAGATAAAGAAGAAGTAGGTTTCTACTCTAGAAGAATACAGAGAAAATACGGCTAGTCTCACTACAAGCCTGGGGATGGTAGATTGATGCTGTCTCTGTACTGTCTCTTCTAGACTGACTGTGTCCCTAGTGCCTGTATTATCTCACTTAAGAAATTAAAATCCCTTTAAAGGTCTATATCTTAGTCATTTTTATTTCTCTCTTAGCTAAGAAGACTAAATCACAGAATCTCAAGAGTTTAAAGGGACCATGCAGGCAATTTAATTCTAACCTATACCTGGAAAAAGGATCGCTTTTATAACATACTCAATAAGTGGTAAGTCAGCATTTGCATAAAGGCCTCCAGTGAGGAATAATATACTTACTATTCCAAGGTCCCCACCCCCCCTTTCCCCAAGCAACCTTTAGTAAAGTTCTAATTATTAGGGAGTTTTCCCTTAAATCAAGTCAAAATTTACTTCTTTGCAACTTCCATCTACTGTTCCCACTTCTGTTCTCTGGATTTTCAAAACAAAATTAATCCTTCCATGAGATAGTTTTTCAAATATTTTAAGACAGAAACCCACATTCCCATTAATTATATTCCAGGCTAAACATCCCTAGTTTCTTCAACCTCTCTCCCTCTCTTAACTTCAGGCCTGCTCAGTCTGTTCTGCTTTTATAGCCAAGTCCCCAGAAGAATGTCATCACTCCCTGCCTCCATATTCTTACCTCCCTCACTTACTTCTCAGCCCCTAGCAATCTGTTACCATTCAGCTGAAGCTGCACTCTCTGAAGTTACCAAGATCTCTTTTTTTTTCTTTTATGATTCTAGATCTGATTTCATTGGTGTGATTTTCTATGTGGAAACTCCCTTCACTAATACAGAACAGCAACACTTCCAAACCTATAAGACTTAAGAGTTGTCTGGGATCCCTGAGAGGTTATAGCTAGTTCCCAATTAATGAATTCCCTGAAATGATCCCATTATTCAGCTGTGGACTGCCTATTTCCACTGGATTGAGCTGGAACCAATTATCATATTTTACACAATTAGAACTTTGAATGCTGTAAATTTGAATACATGCAACAACTTTGGGGATTCATTATTTGCACTAATCAAGATACGCTTACCCAAAGTCACACTGATGTCAGAGGCAGGTCTTAAAACTAGGACTTCCTGAATCTGAGGCTAGCCCTTCCTCCACTAGATCCTACTTCCTTTAACTACCAATGATCTCTTAATGGGTAAGGTCAGTGTCTTTTTTTTTTTAAGTCCTCATTCTTTATGACCTCCCTAGAGCATTTGCAACTGTTGACTCCATCCTCCTTCATATCTCTTCTCCCTGGATTTTTGTAACACTGCTCACTCTTGGTTCTCTTACTTCACTGGCAGTCCTCTCCAGTTTACTTTACTAGATCCTCATCTAGATACCATCCCCAACATGTGGGTCTATGCCAAGGTCCTATTCTGGGCTTTCTTCCCATCCTCCTCTGCACCTTCTCTTGGAAATCTCAACCAGTTACTATGGTGTGGCAGGGCCAGCAAAACTTTAACTGCTGTGATGATTTTCCTAATGTCTTGCTTGGTAATTTACTGGACTTTAAATGAATTAATATTGCTTGCTCCAGAAAATACACACATTTATACTTAGCTATATTAATAAGGAAGGTCTTTCTTCCTTGTTAACATCTTTGTGTACCTAAGTTTATTCCCCTCTCCCTATGGAATGTGAGTTAGCATTTCACATGTATAATCCCAAGAGAAAAAAATTATAAGCAAATGTAGGGAGACTGAATTCTTTACATGAGAGAATAATCCTTCTGGCACTTGCCAATTATACCCACGAATATGGAAAGTGCTTTTTTTGTTTTAACCCTAAAAACCCTTAAAAACCAACTGAGGTTTCCACTTTTTCCCAAAGATAATTCCATGAATAAAGCATCAGTGTGGGTCCAGAACTGGTACTTCCATGCCCCCCTTGTTAGAGAACTTGGAGTGAATAGTGGAACATTCAATCCTCATACTCTTAACCCCCTTCAACAAATTGTTCTAGCCCTACTAGCCTATTTAATGGTTCCCCTGTAAATGTCATGCCTTTGCCCAGGCTGTTTTTCATGCCTGGAACACCCTCCCTCCTTGCTTCCATCCCTTTAGAAGCCCAAGCTTCCTTCAAGGTGGAAATCAAGTGCCACCTCTTAAAGAAAACTTGTCTATCTTGATTTTCCCATTTGCTAGTACTTTCCTTTCACTAACCCCCAAATTACTTTGCTTTTACTTTTCGGTTTATGTATTGTTTTCCCCTAACTGAATGTAAGCTTTCAGGGGAAAGGGATCATTTTTTATCTTTTTATTTCCAGTGCTTTGGACAAGACCCAGTCTTTAATAAGTGATTGTTGAATGAATTAATGAATCCCTGATTACTTCCTGTGGACACTCTCTAGCTTACTGATATTCTTCATGAAATATGGTGTTCAGGATTTAACATGATACTTCAGATGTGTTCTGGACAAGGCAGAGTATAGGGACTATCATTTCTCTGGCCCTGCTTCTAAATAAACCTCTCTTAATGCAGCCTAAGACCACATTAGCTTTCTAGGTTTACTTTGTGCAGTTTTCTGTCTCTAAAAATGCACTGAAAGAAGCCCATCAAGCTACTGTCCTACAGGGACAGAATATGTGATGTCATGTAGTGACATGGACACAAGTCCTCTGGAAAGTCCAGTTTCTTCACTAACCTGTCTGTCTCTTCTGTTAGGTACAGGGTTTCTTTGGTCCAAAGTATACTGCCATCATCTCCTTTATTTGGAATTAGCTTTTCTTCTAAAAGCCTTTGACCTAGAGCTAATTAATAAGATTTACTTAAGCAGAATAGTAAAAGATTATTGGAATACAGGCTGAAAAGATTGAGTTAATAACAATCTAATGCATTTAATACATTGTTTTTTAATTCTTCTGTCCCAGGAAGACATTTCTTTTTCTTCCATTCAGTTCCTGGAAAATCAAACTGTCCTCTTTGAGCTCATTTTCCTGGTGGTCTTTTTTTTTTTTAAGATGTAGGCAATATCAAAACACTGGAAGCATGAGAGTTTTGGACCATGTTCAAAGGGTCTTGTAGACAAATAAAGCATTTGTCACTCACTTGAGTATTAGCGATGCTTAATACAGCTAGGGCTGCCTCAAGCTTTGGCATCTCCTTCTTGAATGTTCCAGGCTGCAAACTCAACTCATTTCAGAAGATGCAGATCATGCTGTAGAACCCCTTCAGGTATCAGAAGCAGCAGTAGTACATGGGGCAAAGGCAACTTTACAATTTAATGACCTATACTTGAAGTTGTCCTGCCCTAAGACAACCAAAGACAACGGGGACTGGGAAAGTATTTCAATTTTAGTCTGTCCCAAGGACACAAAGCCCTCTCTTACTGTTCATTGATTTTTTGAGAACATAATTTAAGACCCAGTGACCTTCTTAGGCACAGTTAGTGCAGATGCAATAAGGTCTGATGAGATCACATTTGTGCATGGCAAGTCTACCCACTGGAGTTTCCCTCTCTCAGACAGATTATATCATGTGATATGTCTTAGACTATACTAAGAAGACCACACCGTAAAGGGCTCTCAGTCAAAGGCCAGATTTCTAAGTAGATAGAACTGGCAGCCACCTCCACAGTGTGATTTTGGGGAAGGTTTCTTTGGCATCTCCCCCAAAATCTCTTCTACAATGTCAACCATAGTCAAACAGAAAAGAAGACAGACTGAAAATACAAATGCCTTTGGGAGAGGGAACACCTTGACTTAAGTTCACACTAAGGTAAAATAACTGAGATTGACTCCTATCCTGAGAGCATATTTTGATAGGGTAGAACTAATATGTCTGAAAGATGGGGGTGAGACAAAGAGAAGAGAACAAAGAAGAGGCTGAGAATCCCAAAAATAAATTCCATGATCACAGTTTTATTCAGGCCCACCCTGATTTCACCTGTGAGATGGCTCTATTGCATAAGACTCTTAAGACAGGATCACAGGGGGTGGCTAGGTGGCACAGTGAATAGAGCACTGGCCCTGGAGTCAGGAGGCCTAAGTTCAAATCCGGCCTCAGACACTTAACACTTACTAGCTGTGTGACCTTGGGCAAGTCACTTAACCCCAACTGTCCAGCCCTTTCCCCTTCAAAAAAGCAAAAAAAAAAAAAAAGACAGGATCACAGTATTGTAGAAAGGTTTTCAGGACAGTTCACTTACCATTTAATTTCAGATCACGGTAACTCAACCTGTTCCCATCAAACATTGAGGAAGAAGTACTTTGTTGCTTCAAGTGCTCTGTCATAACATAAAAGCAAAAAGATTCAAGGCAGCCTGCCTCTCTGTGGCTGCTGCACTACTCTCTAAGAGACCAGGCGCTGAGGAGAGATTCTCTAGTCAATCCATTCCATACAGCATCATCTGTGTATGAAGCTCAGGACAAATATGGCCTTCTCTTACCCTGATACATTCCTCATCTTTTGACCTCTGGGTTCTCAGGGGAATGGATTTTCAATTCCTGAAGAACTGATTTCTAGACCACTAACTCAACTTGATATGTTACTTCTCATTCAGAAATTTGGCACAATTAGTTACCATAATGGGGAAGTGAATGAAGTAGGGCATCTGAGTAGTGATTGGGATTAAACATGCACTATGAGAAGTGAATGGAATACAGATGGTCACAGGCCAACCCTCCAGGGGAGTCACCATGTGGCATGCATGACTAGACCTGGTTCGTGAAAAAACGCCCAACTACCATGAGGTAAAGCCCCCAAAAAGCATGAGGATCTACAAATATATGCTATGATCCAAGACCAAGGAAGAAATTTCACTATCTATACGACCAGTCTTATCAACTACACCTCTGTCCAACTCCTCACACCACTAGATCAGCAGCAGCCTTTTCAAAATAAGAAATGGTCTAGAGGGAGTCTGCAAGGATGCTATAACTGGAAATACAAATCTCACTGTATCTGGTACTGCCACTTCAGTGCTCAACAATGGTAGTATCTGTAGGAGAGGCTGTGCAGCTGAGCTCCGTGGGTGTGAAGGCAGCAGGTGAGCTCTTTCCCCTGCTGAAGAGGAGGTCTTTGGCCAATAGGCCCACGCCATACTCTGGATTCCATTTCCCTTACCTATTTCATCAAGGAGTTCCTGGGAAGGTGGAGGTAGTTCATCAATATATTCTGGTGAAAGAGAATCTGCTCCCTCTTAAAGATTAAAAAGAAAGGAGAATGGGAAAAAATGATTAATTTAATCTGTTGGTCTAAACAGAGAATGAGGAATAAGGTGAAATGATATTCCTGTTGGCACTGGTCTAGGCTTGGCAAACCTATATTCTATGTTCTCCTTCAAAATGAATGGCCCAACAATGAAGTAACAAACAATAGAAAAAGAGCCTCTTTCTCAAGAAAGTCCAGCTGAGGCTCAGATAAACCATGTAGAAGTGGTTATTATACTCTAGAGCAGATACTTTTGAATTGTCAGGGTGTAGTAGAAAGAGTGCTAAATGAGAGGCAAGAAACCTGGGTTTAAATCCAGTTTCACACAACTATGGTTTATTGTCTTTGTGATACAAGGAAAGTAATTTAACCTCCCAAATCCTCACTGTCCTCAGCAATAAAATGGGAATAATAATACACATACAACTTAATTTACAGGATTGTCACGAGGAAGGATTTTGTGTTGGGGTTGAGGCAAGTAGTGGGTGGGACTAGGCCTAGTAATTTCATATAGTAAACTCCTACTAATGCAGATTAGCACCTTCTCTGCAAATGAGAGTCACTGGATATTGAAAGGTTAAATGCTGTGGAGGAAATGGACAAAACTTGAGTGCTAGGAACTTGGGGGAAACATCTTTCCAGAAACAGTTGCCTTAGAGGTCAAAGAAAAGTGGCCTGTAGGGCTGTGTAAGGCAAATTGATCCCCATTTTAAAGGGAAGCCTCCACTATCTTAGGCCCCAGCCTGGCAAGAGGGTTGGATGAGACTAAATACTGGGAAACACTCTTACCCTAACAGACCTGATTTTGGACAACCCCAAAGTTAAGAGTTCTCCTCATTATCCCCACTTATCTGACATTCTGTCCTTTTTACTCAGCCTCTCACACAAGTGGCTGAGCAGCCTCACCTGAAAGCTTCCTTTTGCTGTCTGTCCTAAAGCTGCTAAAATCCTGTGTCTGCATCTCCCTCTGCTCTGCTATCCACCTGGCAACTGCCCTTCAGCTAATGATAATTAACCTTTTTTTATCTTCTAGTCTTGCCTCTGGATTTACTGACCTCCAGTCCAACAGACCTGGGTGGGAGAAAGTCCTCTGCAAGAAGATCTCAAGATCTCTGGGCTGAGAAATTCTGCTTAAGGTTACCCAGCCAGTATATGTCAGAGGCAGGGCCTTAACCCAGGTCTTTCTGGCTCTGATGTTAACTCTCTTCATTACATAAACTGCCTTTATAGAAATATGAGTTATTGTCATTCCCTCCTTAACAACATTTCTCATCCTCTCATGTTCTAGGTGCCTCTCCCTCTTAGAAATTTAATCGTAGAGGTTCCAGGGGAAGAGAAAGGAACGTTGCTTTGAAATTAAGGTTGGATCTGAGGTTGGGGTTGCTAGAGAAGCAAACTAACATAAACTGACCAGGGGATCAGCAAGAATTAGCAAACACTTAACAGGTCATTGTCCTATGGGGCAGCTCCAATTTAAGCTGATTCACAACAATAATAAAAAAATTCCTGAAGGTCACAAAAGCCTCATCCTTCCCAGTAAACTTCTTTTTTTTCTTTTTTGGAGGGGACAGGAGGAGGCAGGGCAGTTGGGGTTAAGTGACTTGCCCAAGGACACACGGCTAGTAAGTGTTAAATGTCTGAGGGCAGATTTGAACTCAGGTCTTCCTGACTCCAGGGCTGGTGCTCTATTCACTCTGTCACCTAGCCACCCTTCCTTCCCCCCTCCCCATAAAATTCTAAGTAGCTTTACCAAATACTCCAATCTTTTAAATCAGAATATTGTTTTAAAGGATAGGCTTTGAGGACTCCCTTAGTATTCCTTAATACTTTGTCTTGCATTAGTCAGTCAACTAGCATGTGCCAGGCCCTGTGCTAGGCATTTCAAGTTGAAGCATAATACCTTTCTGGGGTCTGCTTTGCTGAGTGGCAGGAAGTAGCTTCCTAGATTCTGCTTTAGCCTTGGTGATGGAAGAACCAGGTCCACTGAATGTGGACAAACTACCCTGTAACTGATCAAAGAAACACAGCATTGGCTTCATGCATACTGAGCTAAATAAAACCCATGTAGGACACTTCCGAGATTTAAATCAAATTACTCCAAGTTGAACAGGACAACCTGGAAGCAGACCAGTCTGTCTTCCTTCTTCTCAAGGAGTAGCCCTCCCAATGCCAAAGGACCAAGGGTACATTGGTGACAACACAGTGGCTTCCCATAGTTGTAAGTTCCCACAACTCATCTTATACATAAGTATAGCTTTGCCATCCAGCATTTTTAACTTGGCAAGTGCTATCCTTCCTCTTTAAATGTAAACAGCCTGATATTTCTTGTTAAAGAATGAATATATGCATACATATCTATAGACAGGCCCCAGTTTCCCTAACAATATAATCCTCTTGAAGCCCCTCCCTATCCCAATCAAGGTCAATACTCCTATACAGACTCCCAAGGGAAAGTTGCAAACTCTTCAGAGCAAAAGCTCCACCAAGGAGCAGCTTCTGGGTCAGCTCCTTTGATGAGGGAAAAAGTTATTTAGAAAAGAAAAGAAAAACACCTTAACATACTCTGCATGGTCTGTTCCATCCCTCTCCCCTCCCCCCCCCATTTTCCCTTATATTCCCCTCTAAGATGCTGGGAAGATCTCTTAATGGTTCAAAATCATATGCAGCATTGATCTCTGGCTAAATGGAACAGCTTTTAATAGCATTCCAGTTCCTAGGAATAACAGATTTCCAAATGCTGAGAGAAAAGAACGATGAGAAACTCACATTCCGTGCTTGTCATGCCATCTAGCTTGTCACTGCCCTAAAATTACTAGGAAGAAGGAACCTGAAGCATAACTACAAGCATATGAGAAGAGGATCATTTCTGATATAAAAAGGGAAAGGTGGTTTGATTCAGCAATAACTGCTTCTAGGGCTGTATCCCAAATAGAACATAAAAATGGGAAAAGGGCCTACTTGGACAAAAATATTTATAGCATCTCTTTTTATGGTGGCCAAGAACTAGAAATTGAGGGGATGTCCATCAATTGGGGAACTGTTTAACAAATTGTGGTATATGAATATAATGGAATACTAGTGTTCCCTAAGAAATGATGAGCAGGCAGACTTCAGAAAAACCTGGAAAGATTTATATAAACTGATGCTGAGTGAAGTGAACAGAACCAGGAGAACATTGTAAATAGTAACTGCCAGTCTGAGATGACAGATTTTGATAGACTTAGCCCTTCTCAGCAATGCAAGGACCTAAACACTTCCAAAGGACTCATGATGGAAAATGCCATTCACATCCACAGAAAGAACTATGAAGTCTGAATGCAGAGAGAAGCAGACTATTTTCTCTTTTTGTTTTGTTTTTTCTTTGTCATGGTTTCTCCTATTCATAATAATTCTTTCATACAAAATGACTAATGTGAAAGTATGTTTAATAGGAATGTATATGTAAAGCCTATATCAGATGACAGGCTCTCTTGGGGAGGGAGATGGGAAGGAGGGGAAAATAATTTAAAACTTATAGAAGTAAATGTTGAAAACTAAAAATAAATTTTTTTTTAAAAGGAAAAGCTAGTGAGCTTATCTTTGGTGCTAACACTTTCTCTGAGGTGCTTTGGCTCTCCCATCTGTAGTTCTGCCACCTTATCATTGGGGCTGCACCCCCAAAAGCCACATGGGAGTTGACAATTCCTGCAAGACCTACCAAGGGTTTCTGAGCTGCCTAAACAGCTGGTAGAGGAAAGTCAAGTACTAGAAGAATCATAACACTCCTGTAACATCTCCAGCCATCTCTGAACTGCATAGAATACCCTTTAACAAACCTCATTAGGATACACAAGTTTGATGTCTGCAGCTTATTTCTTTTCTTTTTGTGTGTGATCACTCATTTAGAGAAAGAACAATTGTAAATGTGGGCAGATAGAAAAACTAGATCAAAATTCCCCTTTTCAATTCTTTAGATAGACCCCCAAAATAACCCTACCTAATTTGATTAATAAAATGTGGAATCGGAGGGCAGAGCCAAGATGGCAGAGTAAAAACAGGAATTCTGCAAGGATCCAGCTCCCACTACCTCCAGTACCCATAAAATATGACAAATTTTAGAGCTACAGAACCCACAAAGTGACAAAGAGAAACAAATCTCCTGCTGAAGGCAGCCTGGCAGGCCAACAGGAAGGGTCTATTGCAGCAAGCTGGGAGCCAAACACAGTCTCACATGAGCTGCCAGGTCCTGGCCACAGGGCGGCCTGACCAATGGCAATGACTGGCTGCAGCAGACTTCAGGAGAGTGAATCACTGCCAGCTGTGCTGGTTTCCAGGCTTCTCAACCCATAAACACCAAAGAGAAAGTAAAAAGTCAGTGGGGAACTCTGATAGAACCAGGTGACGAAAGAGTTTTGTCTGGCCCCTGCCCCCAGGGCCAGAGGTGGAGGAGGCCTGGCAGCAGCAGTTGCTGCCCTGGAGCTCCTGGCCTGCAGATCATAGGACCATTCAGAGGGTAACTGCTCTTGCTTGGATCTGGATCACAGTCTTAGGTGGTAGTCCTGGGGTGTATGGCAGTATGCCACAGCTTGTGGTGTCTCTAGAGAGGGCACCCTCCTCAGACCTCTGGTAACATTTGCGAAAACCTCAGTGATTTGGGAGATAGCTCTCTCCATTCCAGATGCAGAGTTCTACCGTGGCAAAGAGTGCAAAAGTCAAGTAATTGGCTGGCAAGATGAGCAAGCAGAGGAAGCAAAATAAGAATACAGAATCCTCTTTTGGGGACAAAAAGGATCAAAACATGTAACCAGAAGAAGACAACAAAGTCAAAACTCCTGCATCAAAAGCTTCCAAGAAAAATATGAATTGGTTACAAGCCAAGGAGGCACTCAAGAACGATTTTGAAAATCAAGTAAGAGAAGTGAGGAAAAATTTGGAAGAGAAATGAGAATGATGCAAGAAAGTCATGAAAAGCAAGTCAACAGCCTGCTAAAGAAGATCCAAAAAAATACTGAAGAAAATAACACCTTAAAAAATAGACTAACTCAAATGGCAAAAGAGGCCCAAAAAGCCAATGAGGAAAAGAATGCCTCAAAAAGTGGAATT
>CM053584.1:137509497-137561704 GCA_028627135.1 Pseudochirops cupreus | reverse complement strand
GTAATTTCACATGTTCAGCCTGTATTTGATTGCTTATCCTTCCAGTGGGGGTGGGTGATGAGGGAGGAAGAGAAAGAATCTAGAATCTAAAGTTCCATAATCAAATGTTATAAATATATATATGCAACTATCATTATTATTATTATTATTGACTACATCCAACTGGAACCTGAGATACACAGGCACTGTGGTTGGGAGATCCATCCTGCCCTACCGAAAAGTGACATAGGAGAGAATAGACTGGGGGAGGGGAGACACACTGGGATGGCTGTTTTGGGGTGGTGGGTGGGGGAAAAAGGGGGAGAAAATATGTAACTCAAAATCTTGTGGAAATGAATGATGCAAACTAAAATAAAATTAAAAAAAAAGAATTATAACCAATGTAATGAATAATGAGGAAGAAAAAACAAAAAATGAAAAAGAGAGCAAGTAGTTTGCTTCAATCTGCATTCAGATTCTGTAATTTTTTCTCTGGCTGTGGACAGCCTTTTCCATTGTGAGTCCTTTGGAGTTGTCTTATAACCCTTGCATTGATTGCTGAGGGTGGCCCAGTCTATCAAAGTCATCACAGATACAATGTGTCTGTAATTGTGTACAATGTTCTTCTGGTTCTGTTCCCTTCACTCAGCATCAGTTTATATAAGTCTCTCCAGGTTATTATGAAGTCTGTCTGCTTCTCATTTCTTACAGCACAACAGTACTGCATTACATTCATATACCACCACTTGGTCAGCCATTCCCCAACTGATGGGCGTCTCCTTGATTTCCAATTCTTTGCCACCACAAAAAAAGCTGTTATAAATATTTTTGTACATACTGGTCCTCCTCCTACTTGTATGCTCTCTTTGGGGTATAGCCCTACAAATGGTATTGCTGGGTCATTTTTATAGCCCTTTGGGCATAGTTCCAAATTGCTCTCCAAAATGGTTGGATCAGTTCACAGCTCCACCAACAATACATTAGTGTCCCAATTTTCCAGCATTTATCATTTTCCTGTTTTGTCATGTTAGCAAATCTGACAGGTGAGATGTGGTACCTCAGAGTTGTTTTGATTTGCATTTTTCTAATCAATCTTTCCAGTGTTCTTATTCCCAGTCTACTTCACTCCCAGAAACATACTCCTATCTAGTGATACTGGCCTTTTGGTCATTTCCTGAACGAGATAATCCATCTATTTGGCTTTGGGTGTTTTCTCTGGCCAATGCTCATGTCTAGAATGTGCTCCCTTTTCATTTATAGCATAATGGCTTCCCTGGCTTCCTTTAAGTTCCAACTAAAATTTCAACTTCTACAGGAAGCCCTTCTCAAGCCCTCTTAATTCTATTGCCTTCTCCTTGTTAATTATTTCCTATTTATCTTGTATATAGTTTGCTTTGTGTATATTTGTTTGAATGTTGTCTCCTCCATTAGATTGTGAGCTCCTTGAGGCAGACTGTCTTTTGCCTTTTTTTTGTATCCCCCAGAGCTTGGGGGGATATAGTGCCCCCTGGCACATAGTAGGCACCCAATAAATGTATATTGATTGACAGACCTTTCTTTCTGACTTGCAGCTGAAACCTTGTATATGTATATGTATTATCTTCCAGGAGAATGCGAGTAAGGCCTGTCTTCCTTTTCTATTAGGATTTCCAGAACTTAGGACAGTGCTTTGCACAGTGCTTCACTCATTCATTCATTTCCCTGAGGAAGAATGACTGGGAGAGGGTTGATTTATTAATGTTAATCTTACTTAAAGGCAAGACTTCTAATTCCTAACAGGAAAAAAAAGCATGGAGCTGGGTTGGACTTTGGCACAAGAATATACAAAAAATACACAATATTCCTACTTACGTGGTCTGTCAATCCAAAAGAAGGCATTTCAGAAGGGAAGAAGTAATCAGTTCTCCTGCCCTTTTTACTGCTGGCTGTCGTGAATATATTTGACATTGTCCTAATGGACTCCTGGCTGTCCCAGCAAGAGGTTTCCTGGGCTTTAGGTTGGGATGGACTCCCTCCAGAACAGTCTTCATACAGAGTGAAGGCAGATGAAGCAGCCCCTGCTATTGAAAAGGAGTCAGCAGAATTAACAGAAGATCTTCTTACAGGAGGTCATAATAGATCTAGAACCCTGGCTATGGTTCTTTTTGGTTTTGGAATTAAATATACCAGATAGTTTCCACTGTGTTTAGTAATGAGATCCATTAAGTGTGTAGTCTGGGGGCAAGCTAGGTGGCGAAGTGAATAGAGCACCGGCCTTAAGTCAGGAGGACCTGAGTTCAAATCCAGCCTTAGCCACTTGACATATTAGCCGTGTGACTTTGGGTAAGTCACTTAACCCCAACAGCCCTGCCCTCCCCCCTCCAAAAAGCAAAAAAAAAAAAGTGTGTAGTCTGAGCCCAAATATCACATTTTAAAACAAGAACAAAGTACCAGGGCCATCAGACTAAAGTAAAATCATCTGATGTACACTATGCTAGAAATGCAATATTTAGGAAATTTTAAAAAGCTTCTAATCCTAAATGCAATCACATCACTTTTTGCAAACTATGAAGAACCCGACATTTTCTCATCAAGCTAGGCAGGTTTCTGCAATGGCATTTGTAAAACTTGCACTGGGAGCTTAATGACCTACTTCCTTTCCCAGAACACATTTCTTTTATTTACTATAATCTTCCCAAAAGAATATTCAAATGTCAGAGACAAAATAGCAACTGAGCTTACTGGCCAGGTATGGTTAACTCTTGACTTTCCTTGGCTGAACTTCTTAGAGGAATCTGTCTTGTGGTTACCTGGGATGAGTGGAGTGCTAACACTGGTTGGTCCATGGCTTGTTCTAGGTGTTTTGCAGGGGACTTCCTTACAAGAGTTTCCTTGTTCCCAAGAAATACTGGACAATTCTTGAATATCTGTCAATGATCTAAAGAATTTAAAAGGAAACACTGAATTAGGAAAGGCTATTTAAAAAAAACAGTAGCAAACCATCAAAAAACTCCTATGATTTTTCTGGAAATCTGAAAGTACATTCATTAACTTACTTATAATACTATTCACTGACACTTATATTGAGCCTAAATTTGCCTTTCTGTAACCTCCACCCACTGTTCCTGGTTCTGCTCTCTGGGATAAGCAGAACAAGTCTAATTGTCCTGCCATGTGACAATTCTTCCAATTCTTGATGACAGAGCTCCTATTCCTTTTGTCTTCCCTTCAATGGCCTCTTCCTTAGTTCAGGACATTACACTCTCTTAATGTAGCCTAAGATTACATTAGCCTTTTCTGAATGTCATATCATAGTTATAAAGTTGAGTTTTTAAAACCAAATGTAAGACTCTCCATTTATCCCTAATAAATTTCATCTAATTCTCTTTGAAGCCATCATACTAATCTGTTGATCCTTCTGCAACCTGACTTTGTCACCCAAAGTGTTCCTTGTCCCTCCTGACCCTGTTGGCTCAGGAGAAAAGATGATACTGGAGGCACATGATAGTATGTGAGGGGCCATCGCATGAAGGAGGGATCAAACATGTTCTTCTTGAGCCCAGAGGATCAAATCAGAAACAATGGGAAGAAGGTGCAAAGTGACCAACTAAGGTTTGATATCAAGACAACACTTCTCAACGAAAAGGCTATCCAAAAGTGGAATGGACTGCCTTGAGAAGTGATAGGTCCAAGCAGAGGCTGGAGGATGTGAGTAAACTATTGGAAGGAGAGGAAGGCAATCCTTACTCATGGGGAAGATTCTGAAATTCTGTGATTCTGACCTGATTGTCTTCTATACCTTTATTTACTCAAGTCATTAAGAGAAAGTGAGTTTCCCTACAATGTGAATTTCTCTAAAATACAGTTCAGCAAATCCCAACCCACTAATACCTTCTTGTTTTCTCCATTTCTTCCTCTTTTTGACCTATACAGACATCTATATAGAGGTGGCATCTATATATTATGTGGACAGAGTTTGAACCTGGACTTACTTCTTAGTGGTATGGTTTCCTCATCTGCAAAATGGGGATAATAATAGCACCTACTTCCTAGGGTTGCTGAGCATAAAAAAAGATGATATTTGTACATCATTCTGCAAACCTTACAGTGTCTTATACATGCCAACCATGATAATGACAGGATGATGATATGGCCCTGGGGCTTAGGGGTTCAGCCTGTGATCATACGTGGGGCATAGTGACTGATAACAGTTTCCACATTAAGGACCACAGCAAGTAATCAGTCCACTTCCTAATAATACTTCCCTTAGCATCCAAGGTAAAAGAAATCCAGAAGCAGAGACAGGAGTAACTCACAGTTCAGAATTACTAAGGGATTTTCTTACTGTAAGTCTGTTCCTTTCTCCTCTGCTCTTCAGGGTGAAAAGTACCTCTGTTTTAAGGAGGGGGAACGCCAAGAAAAGATTATTCAACACTCCTTTCCATTCTTATGTGTGCAATATCTAATCGGATGACTGAGATGATATCATTCAGAGGTCGAGAGACTATATAGGCCTTACAAGTAAGCAGAGTAGATAGCCACTTCTATGAAGGGTGAATTGAGGAACCTTGAACAAAAGCTTGCTAAAAAACATCTCCCCTTGGTCTCTCTCAGAAGCTGAAATGGTCACCATTAGGCCTTCATTACTTCTTGGTTAAACTACTCCAACAATTACCTAATTGATTTCCCTGCCTCCCGTCCCCTACACTCATTCCAATTGTTCCTATAAACTTCTATCAGAATTGTTTTCTTAACATAGGAAGTAGCTCCGAGGCCAGAAGCCAAAGCAGTTTTTTCTAAGGTCAGTCACTCCAACAAAGACCTCTCCTTCGTGCAGATCTTGGTGTCTCTCTCTGAGAGGAAATTGGGAGGAAGAGACCTGGAGCCTTAAATGGTGACTGCCACTCTAGGAACACTATTTCTGGAGCCCCAGACAGGCTTCACTCCATTCCCTACTCTCTGACTACCTCCTTCACAACTCCTCATAATTCAGTGGTTCTCAACCTTCCTAATGCTGCGACCCTTTAATACTCATATGTGGGCATATCTACATGTGGGCAGACCTGCCTAGAGATGGATAGGGGAGAGGTGTCTTGGTTTCTAAGACCTCTGGAAATATGTGTTTTCCGATGGTCTTAGGCGACCTCTGTGACCCCTGTGAAAGGGTCGTTCAACCCCCAAAGGGGTTGCGACCCACAGGTTGAGAACCGCTGTACTGAATCACCAGTATATCCTTTCCTCTAACCCGTAATGGATGGAGTGTGTCATTCATTCACTATTCAGGTAATCTTCTGGACCAGACGGCCCCTCGTTGGCCACTGCTCCCTCAGTTGTTTTCCCAATTACAATGTAAGCTCAAAAGAAAAAAATTATTAATAATGTTGGATGGGTTGTGGGAAACAAGTACCCTAGTGCACTGTTGGTGAAGCTATGAATTCCAGACCTTCTGGAAAGTGGTTTGGAATCAGGCCCAGAAAGTTACTAAACTACTGTAATGGTAATGGAATTTGGAGATTCCCCTGTATTGGCTTGGTTTTTGGGTTGAGTGTTGAAACCCAGAGCTTGTGAATCCCACTTGTGGGAAGAACTTGTTGAAGTGAAGAGAGAGGGCTGAACTGGGAGGGGCTGTGAATTGGGAGAGAGGCCCAAGCCCAGAGAAGGCCAGAAGGATTTTGGGAGAGCAGTATCCAGTATCGTGGAGCCAGAGTTGCTGAGAGAAAGACTGCTGAGAGCCCGTTGGAGCTGCCCAGGACTTTTGAGAACTGCTACCCGGAGCTGCCAAGAACTGAGGAGGCATGGCTGTGATGCCAGTATTTTGTCTCTCTGTTTTGATGTTATTTTGCCAGATTTACCTGCTGGTGAAGGACAGAGCTGCTACTGTAGAGGTTCTGAAACCTTGTGTTGGTTCAGAAGCCCTGAAGGAGGATTTTCCTGTTGTATGTTTACAGAAATCCTGGAAGAAGGCCTTGCTGATGTTTTCAGGGGTTCTGGGACTGTTCTACAGGCAGAGAGTGACTTGATGAGGACACTGGCTATGGCTTTGTTGAGCCTTGTCTCCCTAGGAACTGAGGTTGCTGAGGGCTGCCTTGAGTCAAGATAAAAAAAGGGCCTTTCCTTGGGTATTCAATGCTGAGATGGTATCTTAACTTTGTTATAGCTTAAGGGTGGATGGCCTTTTGTGCTCTCCTCCCCCTTTTGGTGTTAATGGATGTTATTGTAATTCAGTAGTGTCCAGGGATGGGAAACCTTTGGCCTTTTTTGTGCTCTGTGATTGACTAAATGAATGTACTTTGTTTATGATTGGAAACTATTCTCCATTTGAGAAGAGACTAAATGAATGTACTACCCAGGAATGGGCTACTTTGACTACTGATCCAGGGGTGGGATACCTGGACCTTGGTACTTTGTAATTGAATTGAGACCTTACTTGGTAAATGAATGAGTTACACTGTATTTTGACTTTCTCTGTTCTGTGAATGTTTTGCTGAATAAATGGGGATGCTATGCTGGTAATCCAAACCTTGGAAGTTGCCTTTGCTTGGCATTACAACTATACATACCCTATAACCCATTTGTACCACTACGAGGCCTATACCCCAAAGAAATCAAAGAGGAAAAGGATCCATATGCACAAAGTTATTGATGGTAATTCTTTTTGAGGTAGCCAAAACCCAGAAACCAAGGAAATATTCTACTCTGGAATGTCGAAATAAATAGTTATATGTGAACGTAATAGACTATTCCTGTGCCAAAATAAATGATGAGGGGTGGCTAGGTGATGCAGTAAATAGAGCACTGGCCCTAGAGTCAGAAGGACCTGAATTCAAAACCAGCCTCTGACACTTAACACAAAAACTAGCCATCTTGAAGAGGTGCTGAATGGTCTATGTAATATATTTTGGGGTAACTTTATGATTTTGTAACTCAGTTTTGTGTTAAGTTGTAAAAGCCACATTTCTTAACTGTTTCTCCCCTTCCCCCAGCTGTACTATGTCTTTCCCTGCCCCAGCCTAGAGGTATTTCCTCTCAAACCATTAACTCTTCATTCAAGGTACTACTTCCTTTTGTCCTAGCAAACCAAACCCATCCACTTGCAAATCAGGATGGGTACATCTCATTACAGCCATATGTCTTAAAAACTGTGTTTCACTTCCTGCTCTTTGCAGATGGCCCTTTCTAGCCTTTTCTCATTCTAGCAAGCCATCTGCCCGCTGCAGGGCGTCACACTTCCAGACTTTCTCTGACCACGCCCCCCACCTTGCCCCTTGTGAGCTTTTCCTAGCCAGGTTTCCTCACCCTACCCCTTTTTGTCCTGTGAATCAATAAACTTTTGTAAATCTGCCAAAAGACAGCTGAGCCTGTAATTCTTTTCAGACGCTAACTTGGAAAGGATTTCTCATTAGAAATCCCCCCAAAACCTATCCCTCATCAATCTGATCTTGGGCAAGTCACTTAACCCAACTGCCCTACAAAAAGCAAAAACAAAAACAAAAACAAACCCAACAAAATAAATGATGAAATAGACAGCTTTAGAGGAACACATATAACTGATACAGGGCAAAGTAAGTAGAACTAGGATAACAACTTGTATAATTACAACAACATTACAGAGAAAAAAAACAACTTTGCAAGGCTTTAGAACTCCGAGCAATGCAATGATAAACCAGAGTCCAAAAGAACAAAGATAAAACATTCTACTTCCTGACACAGATGATGAACACAATGCAGAGAGACATACATTTTTGGACGTGGCTGATGTGAGAATTTGTTTTGTTGGAATATGTAGTTAGTTGTTATTTTTAATTTGCTTAATGTGGGGAGGAATGGAAAAGTCAGATAAACGAAAAGTTCTTGTGATTTGAAAAAAAATGTAGGGTACTTGAGAGCAAGTACTGTCTTTGCTTTTGTATTTGTATCCATGTTATGGGAATCTGAAGATCTTCCCTGCCCACAGGCCCTCTGATAGGCTTAAGTGGCTCTGAGAACCTTCCCTGATTTGAAAATATACTTAGCTCCCTAGCAGGCTCAATGTGGTCACAAGGAGCCTGTGGGGGGAGGCTTGCTCTTCAGGAACGCCCACGCTGTATTACTTTGTGATTGGGCAGGGCCTCAAGAGGGCTGTGACATTCTCTAATCCAGGAGAAGGCTGTATATACCCTGATGTGAGTTTTTGCCTTGGGGCTCACTTTAGAAAGAGCTGTGTGATTTGGCCAGATGGGAAGCTGTTGAGCCCCGTAGCTTTGAAAACCCAGATGTTGGTGCTTCCCTCTCTGGTAACCAACTACGTATGGATGTAATGGTCAGATGGCTGGAAGCCCATCTGCCTATTTGTTTCTTTGTCTCTGTTTGTAACTTGTGTTTGTATTCTCTGAAGTTCAGGGTGCTGACTGTTTCCCCTGAAGTAGGTAAATGATATATGTTTGATTAAAGTAAGATTGTTAACCCATTTTGAGTTGCTTTCCTTTAGAAAAGCAGATCTAAGAACCTGTGCTAGCAGCCATCCTGGGTATGCTAGGGTGTTTGCTGATACAATTCATAGCACTTAGCTGGGGATGTAGTGCTTAGGATGTAAAAAGTGCTTAATAAATGATTTTTCATTCATTTACAGATCATTCCACTGCTCAAAAACCTTCTATGGGTTCCCCACTGCCCTCTGAATAAAGACTACACTTACTATCCTGACAATCAAGATCCTTTACAATTTGTTTTTAACCTACCTTTCCAACCTGATCTTGAAAAATCCTCTACATATTCACTGCTCCAGTCATAATGGATCATTTGGTGCTTCCTTAGAGTCTTAGCTCAATGCCTTTGCCCAAGCCTTTCCCTGTTCCCAGAATGCCCTCCATATACCTGTTAACATCCTGCCCATATTCAAAACCTAGCTCAAATAACATTTCTTTTATAAAGTCTTCCCTGATCCCCTCTAGATTGAAATGATCTGAGTATATTACATTTATGTAGTACTATAAAATAAACAACCAACATACTAGTGTTTTTGTATCATTTAATTATGTATATGACTTATTATTCTTACTGGATTAAACTTATCAGGGACAGGGGACAGTCATTTATGTTTGAATCTCCCTCAGTAGCCTATAGTGAGTGTTACATATAAGATGGCTTAGTATCTGTAGAATGAATGAATGAATGAATAAATAGGTTAAGCTATTATATCATTTGGGAGGGAAAAAAATATACTTGTTACCTAAACAGATAAGTAGATATTTGTTTATATAACACCAATTATGGAGAACAAAGCTGGGACCCTGAGGAAATGGGTTAAGTACTTTACTGTTATATAGCTTCAGAAGAATGGCAGAATGGAAGGTAAGAATTATCCTAGATAAGTCCTATTGATACCACCATCTCCTGGGCCAAGTTTTGACTAAGTAGATGGTGGAATTTTGAACACAAGCACTTCATCAATGTGGGATATTACCATTAAATGTTTTCTTTTAAATCTAAAAAAGCAACTAAGATATTAACAACTCAAACCTTATGGGTGGGAACTAAAGTTCTGTTACTCACTCAGACTTATTTCCAAGGATTTTTTCAATCACTTGAAACCTTTCTCCACCTGAAAGAAAAGGAAATATATGTAGTCATTGGATTCTGTGAACATAAATTAATAATTTTTACATTTAATTCTTTTTTACTTTCAGATCCACATTTTCTACCTCTCATCTCCTCCCTTCCCCTTTCATCTTTCATCATGAGTCTTCTAGAACTGTGGTTGGTCATTGTGTTAATTAGGGTTCCTAAAGTCTTCCAGAGTTGATTGTCTTTATGATGCTGTTGTAATTGATGTGTATACAAAGGTGCATTAAAGGTTGAGTTGCTCATTCCCTCATTCCTAATGTCTCCCCTTATCCTGAAATACCACAAAACTTCCCCTTATCCTAAAATTCCTTGTCTCCTCCCATCCTGTGTCATAAAAATTCCCTTATCTCCCTTATCTTGTGTCATTCATCATCCTCATCCAGTGTCCTTATCTTACAAGACTTATCTTGTCCCTAAATCTCCAACCCCCTCTAGAAATCCTAAAACTTACATCACCATCCTATTGGGTGTATAGCTTTCTGTCTATGTAAGTCTGGTCCTTGTCCTATATCAATGCCTTTGTTTAGCTCCCTGCTAAATGCTAAAGTCATTTAAAGTCAGACCATTCAAAGATATGTCAGCCAAAGCAAGCCATCATTTCTGATGGGTCTGTTTTTTCTGTTGTGCTATTTATACTAAGTATGGAGAAGGGAATGATCAATCAGATAGTAGCTTCTCCCATTTTACACACTATAGTTTAATCTGATTTGGGCATGAATGTGTCCTGAGCAGCATTTAAAGAGCATTGGGAATGCTCCTCCTAAAATATCTCCCCTACCCAGGTAATTTTCAAAGTTTCACTTTCAATATTTCACTGTGGAATATTTATTCCTTTGGGTTCTCCTCCTTCAGAACCTATTTTAAAATCCAATTGTGGGGGAGGGGAGTTGTTTTTAAAAACTGGTTTACATGAATATATTTAATGATATAAGAGGAATGGATGCCTTGAAAAGCTAGAGAATGAATGAAAATAAAATAGTAAAAAGAAATAAAGGAAGGAGCAGTTCTGGCCTTCTGTTTCTGCTTGCTAGTCCCCTTTGCCTTCCAATGACCACAAACAAGTGGTGGGCTGTGAGAAGGCATGCAATTCAGGGCTAAGGGTCAAAATTTTTAAATGTCTCATTCAGGGACAGAGTTAAGGGAAACATGGGTGGAAGAAAAAGAGAACAGAGTCAGAAACCACATTTTACCTCCTGTTCGGGGTTACTGAAGCATGATCTTGGGTAGTTCTAAGGGTGAGCAAATAGAGATATAAATATACACACATATATGAATATATATATTACATATATGCATATGTATATATTTTAGTGGGCAGGGTGTATGCCTTTGAAGGGTATTAACATGTAGTGTTTCAGAACTTGTATTAAAATCAATAATTCATGAATATGAAATAAGTTCCATGCTACAAGTTGCTGATTGCAGAGCAATTTGAAATTGATTTCAAATAAACTTTGGAAACGATGACAGACAAATTTAAATGTCTATGCCATGAACTGATGCCATTCTTTAATGAAGCATCAAGCAAAGACCAGTTTTGTTGAGATCTGACTGTTTGGGATCAGGGAACCAAACGTCTGGATATGTGGTTTGCTCCTACTTCTCCTAATTGTCCAGGTAGCCTTGGACGGGCCACTGAATCTCCCTGAGAGGAGGGTTGGACTAAATAATTCCTAAGTGTGACTTTTCCACCCAAAGTCTCAGACATAGGAGTTGATAGAGGGCTGTGGTGTGAAAAAAAGAACCACAAAACACTGTGCCTGGAGTTGGAGGATCTAGGATTCGATGACAGCCAGATCACTGACTCACTATGTGACTGTGTGCCACCTAGAATTAGGGGACTGGACTTAGATCTTTGAAGTTCCTTCCTGCTCTAAATCCTATGAGCCTGAGATATTTATTTCAAAAATGCTAATTAAAAGTATGCTTTCTTTTCATGCAATCTGGATCATCCAGGTATGCTTGTCACTCTTCTAACCTCCCTTTCAGTTCTAACCTTCTAGGACTTTATACAGGAGGAAAGTAAGTGATTTCTGACCTGACCACATGTTATCAGACTCTTGTTTTTGGACACCAAAGACTTCTTGTGTAATTTCCAAGTCATCTTCTTCATGACTTAAAGTCTGCAAAGGAAATCAGATTATTAAAAAACAGCAAAGATATGGCCCCTAACTCAACTAAGTCTAACCCAATTCAACAAGTATTTATTTTTCAATCAATCAAGTATTTATTAAGCACTTGCTGTGTTCCAGGAATTGTGCCAGGCTTTAGGACAAAGACAAAAATGGAACATTCTCTTCCTTTAAGGAGTTTGTATTCTATTTAGAGAGATCAGACATATATCCACACATTATATATATATATATATGTATATGTATATATATGTATAAGCAAAATATAACCAAATATAAAAATAGATCTGTGGACTTATGGATTTAGGCATTCTTGCCTTAATGCAAATTACAACCCATCCCTGTCAGCTATCCTGCTCAACTCCTGTCCAACTCTTATAATAAGTTTACCACAAGGCATCTACACAAAATCCTATGAAGTCTCTTGACATTGTGAGTACTAGTGGAACAGGTGGGATGTCCACTCTTATCCCTCACCCTTGTCACATAACTATCCTATCATTACCATCCTTAATTAAATCTTTTACTTTGTTCTTCTCATTTCCTCACTGATTATATGTATGCTTGCTTATATGCACCATATATTTTTCCACTGCCCTCATACAAAAGATATGTCAAGTGAATAAAGCATGCTTATTGTCTAGATCATGAAACACATTTGGATGGCTACCCTTTAAGAACTTATCCATCAGTATGTATACCTGGAACAGGCAGTATAGGGGAACAGAAAATTGGGACAGGAGTTCAATTGGAGGAAAAGATCGGGCTGAATTGCCTTTAGGAAATTGCAAAGCTCCTCTGATGATTTCCAGGATTCCCATGGAGGCAAAAGTTAAGCTTTTTAATAGCAACATTCTACCTTGTGTTGCTGCATAGCAGTGAGATATGGCATATAAGTCTCCAAAGAATTAAAAATGGATTCAAAACAAACACAAGGCAATTTTTTCAAGGAAGGAGCTAGTACCTGGAGGGATAAGGATGTAGAAAATATGCTTGAGTTAAGCTTTTAAGGAAATTAGGGATTCTAAGAGGTGAAGGTGATAAGGGAATGTATTCCAAGTTTGGAGACAACCTGTGCAAAAGACAGAGAAATGGAAGTTGGAGTGTCATCTTCAGGAGTGTCATCTTCAGGGAACAGCAAGGAGGTTAGCTTGACGGAACCAGTGAGTGTATAATGATGAGTTCTACATAAAAGTTAGAAATTAGTTGGGTCCAATTTGTGAAGTGTACTAAATACCAAGGATGAAATGATCTAGAGGTATGAAGGAACCAATGGAGTTTAGTAAATAAAAGAGTCAGCCCTTGCTTTAGGAAAATCACTTTGGCAATAATTGTGCAGAGAATGTATTAAGGAGAGGAGAAATTGAGGATCACTTGGAGGAGAGAGCTCAATTAGAAGACTATTGCAACAATCCTGGCAAAAAGTGATGAGGGCCTGAATGAGGGTGGGGTGATGGGATAAAAAAAAGAGAAAGGGATGGAAGTAGAACAGACCACTGATGATAGACGGGGTGATGGAGTGTGAGGAGCTGGGTATGGCTTGAGGTAGTGAACCTGGGCACCTGGATTAAGTCTCTATCATTCAGTTATAAGGTAACCAACAAGCATCAATTTATTAGGTGCCCACTGGGTTGAAGGCGCTGAAATAGATCAAGAATATAAACACAAAATGTAAAACTCCAGCTCTTAAGGAGCTACATTTAGGGGTTGGGATGTAATGTAGCTAGAGAAAGGAGGGAGCACGACTGATGAGAGGAACAAAGAAATATTTCCCATAAAAGACAGAACCTTGAACCCATATAAGATAGGAACACTTTAAGAGCATGTTAAGCTGAATACAGCTGCTTGAGTTTCTTTCAAATATTGACATTTCTTCCTAAGGTAATTCCATCTTATATATGAAAAGAATACACTAGCTTTTAAAAGAAATTAATGTTTGATGGATCCATAATGTTAAAGTTAGTTATTTTTAAAAAATTAATACTGTATTCAACATTTCCCTCTTCCCAAGACATGCATACACTCTTTCCCTTCCTTCCTCATCTTCCACAGTATTTTCTTATGCATGAAGTGAAAAGTGGGAAGGGATATATCAGGGACACAAAACTAACAGTCAAAGCTGCTGAAGGCTTCTTTAAAAAAGATGAAGAAACATGAAGTATTCCTTCCTTATTCCCAAAGCAGAACAAATGTTAGTCAGTCCATAGCTCTGCCTTAAGTTTTCCAGAGCTCAAAAGAAGAGGCTTCCTCTCCACACTTCTGGGTTGACAGGATGTAGATTACTTGAATAATTCCTCCATTCTTCTTTACTAGTGAGCTAGAGGAGGGAGGGTAGGAATGAGCAAAGGAGGAACTATGCAAATAAATTTGCAAAATTTACTGAGCAGGGATGAAAATGGTTTGAGTATTGTTGATAAAAAAAAATACACTGTGCAAATCAGGTTTTCTCACAATTCCTGAGGCAAAGCCAGTGCAGTGGATAGTCCAAGTTGTATTCCTATTAAAGTGGCATGACTGAGGCAAATTGCCTACTGGTTCTGGTTTAGTTTCTCCCCTAAGAATTGGGGTGTGGGAATGAAGGAAGAGAGAAATACTTTTCTTTCTTATTTCACAAGATGTCAATAAGAGAATGTAAGTGAAAGTGATATTCTTAGACAGGTAATTTTTGAAGAAAAGACTCATAGTCTTCAATTTTCAAAGACTTTTTTTTCCCTTCCAAACATGTACTGCCTGGAAGTCATAAATGCAAATGAAGCTCTAAGGAAAACTATGGTTGTAGAATGTCAAAATATACCTTACCTGCGACTTAACTTTTACCTTAACTTCTAAATGTTCTTGAACAGTTGGGGTACAAAAGTAATCAGTGTCAGGGGTTAGAAATTCTTCTGTTATATCCTCAGAAGAATCTACTGAAGAAGGCGATTCCATACAATGCTCCTATTAAGTGAATTATATTAGAAAGGATTTTTCTCAGAAAATTAGAAAAATTGGAAAGTAACAAATATGTGTCACAATCACCCCCTTAAGGCAGTTTAGCTTAACTTTTTTTTTTAAGAGAAAGCACTATAAGATGGTTGTTTGCTGGGGAATGACTAATATGTCAAATTAAAACAAAACGTATATATATAAATTTTTTAAAAGAAATTACATTGGCATTCATCTAAAAAGAAGACTATAATGAGAGAACTGCTGTATTCCTCAGGCTTCTCCTCTCACTCTCCTCTCATACTTGGACCCAGTAGTTCTAATCTAATAGGTGAGAAGAGTTCACCACATCTAGGTCCTCCCAGACACACCTTCTACCTCTCATCCTGAAAAGAATAAGGTGACTCTAACATTCCCAGAGAAGACTAATCAATCAATTGCCTCTGACTCCACCCACCATGGTCCTTGGTGACTTCTCAGATCGAAATTCCATTCTCCCTAGATGTGTCTTCTCAGACTTTCTTTTGTTGTTTTTTTGTATTTTTAGTGCTTACTTAGCATAGTGCCTGGTACTCAGTAAGCCCTTAATGTGTTTTCATTCATTCTAACAAAAACCACTGCCAAGATATTATTTACAGACACCCTGTTTTCCAGAGCTAAGGCCCACCCAGCAAGCAAGCTGCTCCCTGAGCTTGGCATAAAAACAATCCTTTTCACTCACCCTCTAAATGAACACTGCTGCAACTAAATCACAGAACTGATGATCCCTGAGCTTCCGCAAGCACCAACAGGCCTAGACATGAAGCCCAACTACAAACGGACTTTTTGTCACTATAATGGGGTACAGGCTCTGGGAATACCATTGAACTCTGACTAAATCTTCCCACTTGATGAGGCATTTGCCTGCCTTTCATTATAGCTAAGCCCAAATCTTTTACTCTTACCAGCCTAGCCATCCATTGTTCAGCTGATGAGGTGCAGGCTCTGGGAGCCCCCTTGAGCTCTCCTTGAATCTTTGAGGTACAGGCTCTAGGAACCCCCTTGAGCTCTCCTTGAATCTTTGAGGTATAGGCTCTGGGAAACCCCTTGAAGTGTGATTGAATCTTCCCACTTGATGAGGCATTTGCAGAGGCCCTAAGTAGTTCATTGTGGCTGGGCCCAAACCTCTGTTACTAGCCTAGCCCTCCACTGTCCATCTACTTCCCACCCTTGAGCCTTTCAAAATATCAATCCACTCTTGCACTGACCTCATTAACTCCTCCTGAAGACCCTTTCCAAACTCCTCCTCCAGACCACCCCTAGATTCCTCTGTATATAAGATCCCATCTTCCTTCCATGTGGTATGAGAGAGCCTTGGAATGGCTTGGCACAGACTTTCTCTGTGACGGACTTACTCTGTCCTGCTTGCCCAATGCAAGCATCATAGATACCTAGGCTCCCTAAGAGTCTACTCCATACGGCGAACTTTTAATGAACTTTCAATAAACTTTACTTTTCTTTGGCTGAGAGAAGACTTAAATCGAATTCTTTCAGCAGGGCCCACCATGTTGATACTTTGGGGTCTCCAGAGCAACCCTAACCCTCTTTATGGGTAACCTCTTCACAGCTACTTCCCACCCTTGATCTATACCCAAACCCTTAAACTAGCCTAGACTGCCATTGTCTGTCATCTCCAGGTAGCCTTCAGCTATTTCCCACCCTTTATCACATTCCTGGAGTCTGACTTCAGTCCCCAAGATCCTTCTTAGACTCCTCCTCAAGACCCTCCCCAAACTCCTCCTCTAGACCAGTGGTTCTCAACCTTCCTAATGCCTCAACCCTTTAATACTCATATGTGGGTGAGTCTGCATGTGGGCGGAGCTCGGTGTCTCAATTCCATTCCTAAAACCATCGGAAATATGTGTTTTCCTATGGTCTTAGGCAACCCCTGTGAAAGGGTCTTTCAACTTCCAAAGGGGTCGTGACCCACAGGTTGAGAACCACTGCTCTAGACCACCCTTAGATCCCTTCCACAATTTTTCTGTATATAAGATGCATCTTGCCTCCATGAAGGGGCCAAGAATTCAATCTAGCCCAGACTAAGTCTGTGTCAGATTATTCTGTCCCGCTTGTCCAATACAAGGTCACAGATACTTAGGCTCCTTAAGAGTCTACCCATTATGGTGAATCTTTAATAAACTTTGCTTTACTTTGGTTGAGAGAAGACTTGAATTGAATTCATTCAGTAGGACCATAGTGTTCATGTTTTGGGATCTTGAGCACCCCTAATCTAAACCTTAAACCTCAATGACTAGACAACCTTGCCTCTCACTGTTGCTACTCTGCCTGACTACTGTTGCTACATACACTATACTGGTTTGACTCTTTGTCTAGCCACAAATACATAAATCAAGGCTTAGCTACACTAGAGCAGGTTCCTTTATGGGGTAGTTGTGGTGGGTGTGACATATGTGTCCTGTTCCCTCCCTTTCTCACTTTGAAAGTAAACTTCTGTTTGATTCCTGACTCTCCTGTCTCTAGCCTGCTCTGTTTGGCTCTGGCCGTCTAACAGGTTAGAGGCCAGTTCAGTCCAGCTGAACTCCTCTGATAATGGTGGAAACAGTCAAACCTCTCTTCCCTCACTTCTCTTTAAGAAACAGTAAGAACACATTTTAAAAGTATCCTAGTTCAAAGCCTTTGGACTAATTTGGAAGAAAAACCTTCCTCAGTCTTTCTTTTACTGCTGGTTATGCAAGAAGATTCTGCAAGAATCTCTATCAGATTAGCTGAAGAAGGATTTCTCCCTGGATGTAATTGTGGCTGTAAGGGAGGGAGGGAAGAGGTGTAGCACCAAGAGAAGGGCCTGGATGCCTAAAAGGGGTAAGACACCCCTCCTCCAAGAGCAGTGTTGTCTTTCGTCATTTTTCTGAAGGAAATAGGGATATTGATCCAAGGGAGGAGGTCTCTTTCATTACATCACCAGTGACCAGCATGGGGGAGATCTCTGGAGAAAAGTGATATGGAATGAGTAGTTTCAGGAAAATCATTCTCCAAGATTGTAACCAGAACATAAAAGGACTAGTGTTTTATTTGATGAAGCAAAATGCCAACCCTGAACTCTGTAAATATGTTCTATCAATTTTCCTATGTCCAAGAGTACTATAAATATTATTTCATGTTTTCTGTTACAAAGACATATCTGAGAGCGTGAGGGGACAATTGGTTTGAATATTTTGTTTTCAAGCAGAACAATGATCAATTTTAGACTAATGATAAACAATGTACCCAGGGTAAACTTACTGTTTCAACTACACCTTACAACTATTTATAAACCTTATTTCTATGGTTCTAGATTACCTAGGAAACCAGTGGGACCCCCTTTTAACCTGCTCTCTTGGACTCCAAAAGGACTATTCTAGTCTGTATAATCAATGGTTACAGAAGACTTTAAACACTTAATCACATACTGAGTACTCAACTGAACTTATCTAATTCAATTAACAATTGTCAAGTACCATTTATGTGCAAAGGAGGCAACTGGGTAGTTCTATGGATAGAGCACCTGGCCTGGAGTTGGGAAGACCTGAGTTTAAATCCAGCGTCGGACACTTACTAGCTCTGTGACCCTGGGAAAGTCACTTAAGCTCTGTTTGCCTGAGTCCACTGGAGAAGGGAATGGCAAACCACTTTAATATCTTTGCCAATAAAACTCCATGGCATGGTATGGCCCATGGTGTAACAAAGAGTTGGACATGACTGAATGACTAAACAGCAGTAACAACAGTTTATGTGCAAAGTACTAGTACCAGAAATAATACACAGTTTCTACCTTTAAGTAACTTACATTCTACTACGCTAATTAATTGCAGGCAAATAGGTAAGACTCTAAGTCTATGAGACCTTGCCAAACTTCTGGTGGGCCATGGATGTTCTAATTCTCTTACTCAATTTTCAAAATCCTTTTTGAGCTCTTCCATGGTCTGCGACCAATTCATAATTTTCTTGGAGGCTTTTGATGTAGGAGCTTTGACTTTGTTGGCTTCTTCTGGTTGTGTTTTGATCTTCTTTGTCACCAAAGTAAGATTCTATAGTCTGACTTTTTTTTTTACACTGTTTGCTCATTTCCCCAACCAAATACCTGACTTTCTAACTCCCTGTCAAGGCAAGACTCTGCTTTCAGTGGGTGGGGGTGGGGGTGCTGTCCCAGGCTTCTGGGGTTTTATATCAGCCAGTGGATCCCCCACCATCTGTGGGCCTAGAGCTCGGGAAGCAGCCACTGCTGGTGCAACCACCTCCACAGCCCTCAGGCTGGGACGACACACTTCTCCTTCACCTAGGTGTTCCCCCACTGACTTTCTACGTTGTTCTCAGCGTTTGTGGGTTGAGAAGGCTGGAAACCACCAAGCTGCCTGTGATTCAGTAGCCTGAGGCCTGTTCCAGCCCCATCTGTGCCTGGTGCAGACCATGCTGGATTACACTCTGCTCCTAGCCTGGTGTGATATACCCATCCTGTCAACCTTCCAGGCTGTCTTACTTTGTCATTTTGTGGGTTCTGCAGCTCTAGAATTCGTTTAGTGTAATTTTTTTACAGGTATTTGGAGGGGGTTTGTGGGAGAGCTCTAGCAAATCCCTGCTTTTTACTCAGCCATCTTGGTTCTGCCTAACTTTAGCATTCTTTTTTTTTTCTTTTCCTTTTTTGAAGTCCAAAAGTAGGGCAATTGGGGTTAAGTGACTTGCTCAAGGTCTAATTTTTTAAAAATTAGCTCAAGGCTAATTTTTTGTGTGTTCAAGTGTCTGAGGCCGGATTTGAACTCAAATCCTCCTGACTCCAGGGCCGATGCTCTATTCACTGTGCCACCTAACCACCACCCCTGACTTTAGCATTCTTGAAGAAGGAAGTGGTACATTTATAGGTGATGGCAAGATCAAGGGTATCACTATCTTAGTATTGTGACTGACACAGTTAGAAGGAGTGGGTCATAGGAAGTGAGTAGTTGAGGAACTGAGTAGTTAAGGTGTTTGAGGGAGAGTTACTGTGTGCATTAAGTCCCCTAGCATGAGGGCAAGAATTGAGAAGAAGAGAAAAATTGTGAACCATGTACTGAACTCATTGAGGGAGGAAGAGGGGTGACTTAGGGGGAGGCTGCTGTGGTGATTTTGACTGGGTGTAGAGATGAATAGTATGAAAGAAGACAGTTATTGAGTGAAAGAAGTGGGATAGAAGTGGCAATGGGGAGCAAAAAGTATTCCGACTCTTCTGCTTTGACGAGTAAGCTGAGGAGAATGAGTGAAGGTATAGCCAATACTGGAAAGGGTAGCCAGGGAGATTATGTTATCAGAGAGAAGCAGGTTCTAGTAATAGCTAGAAGATGGAAGGACTGGGAAAAGAAAAAATTTAGGAAGGGAAGCTTGTTTCCTATGGAACAAGAATTCCAGAGGACATGACAGAAATGGAGAGTAGCATTTGGTTAGAACTTTGGGGTGAGAGGTTTAAGGAGGACAGGAATAAGGAATAGGGTGGTGGAATGGGGAATGGGGTCTGGAGGATGACCTACAGGGAAGCACATATTTTGCCTAGGTGAGGCTGAGTCTCAGGTCTCTGACTGCAAGAATTGAGGGCATGTGCTTTTGATGCTTTGTGCTTTTTTTCTTTAGCAAAGGTGATTCTGAATAGTGATCCTTAAGATGGCAGCTTCCGGCTCTGGAGGCAACCTTGTGAATTCAAAAGATTAGGAGTTCCTGAGTCCCTCAGGGAATTTTATGAACAGTGCAAAGTTGAGGTGAAGATGAAATTACCATTTAATAGTCCCTCTAAGGGCTCTAAGTTTTAGTGTTTAAGTGTTTATTTCCTGGGAAAAGCATAACAGCAGTTTTAGGTTACTGCTTCACATTTAAGTTTTGTCAATGTACACTTGTGACTGTATTTTAATCATTTCTTATGAGTGAAGCAAATAAAAAAGCTGCCCTATACTTGACCTATACTGCAGAGAGTAAACTTTTACTGCTCCCTCCCCCCTTTTAGGGAAACCCTAGATGGGAGCTAAACCTAAGCTCTAGGAGTCAGTGTTCAAAAAAAGAAGAGGCTAACTCCTCTCTTTCGGGGTTAGCCTCCCCTGCTTCGAATACATGGGTTCACAGTTTAGGGCTCCTTAGAAAGACAGAAGATAAATGCCCTCGTCTCCATGGGATTGGTTAGTTATAGAGTAATATATCACAGGCATGATTGGTACAGGATTTCTGTGATTCTTAGGGGAGACAGAACCATCAGGTTTGTTTTCCCTTCAAACTGGAAAGCAGCGTGGCTGAAACTAGGTATAGAACATTTTACACCATATACCAAAACAAGGTCCAAATGGTTATATGATATAGACATAAAGAGTCTTATCACTGGACGTGTATAAACTATATCAGATTGCTTGCCATCCTGGGGAGGAGGGATTGAGAGACAGGAAGAAAAATTTGGAAGTCAAAATTTTATAAAAAACAAATGTCTACATTTATTTTTACATATAATTGAAAAAAATACTATTTACTAAAAAAACAAGAAACACCATAAAAATATTAGACAAGCATGGAAGAAATTATCCATCAGATCTATGCATAGGTGAAGAATTCATGACCAAATAAGAGACAGAGAGAATCATATGAGGTAAACTGGACAGTTTTGATTACATAAAAATGAGTTTCTGCACAAGCAAAACTAATACAGCTAAAATTAGAAGAAAAGCAGGTAAGCAGAAGGAAAAATCTTTGGACCAAGTTTCTCTGATAAAAGTTTCATTTTTAAGATATATAGAGGACTTAAGTTTTTAAGAAAAAAAGCTGTTCTTCAATTGATAAGTGGTCAAGAAACATGAATAGGAAAAAAGATATGAATAGGCAATTTAGAGAGGAAGAAATTTAAACTATCAACAGCTATGTGAAAAAAAAATGCTCTACATCACCAATAATTAGAGAAATACAAATTAAAATAACTCTGAGGTTTAACCTTACACTCATCAGATTGACAAAACTGACAAATATGTAAAATGTCAAATGCTACTGCAGATATGCGAAAACAGGTATGTTTATACACTGTGAGTGGAACTGTGAAATGGTCCACTCCTTCTGGAAAGTAATTTGGAACTATATATATATATATATATATATATATATATATATATATATATCTCCAAAAAACTATTAAATTGTGCATACCTTTTGACACAGCAATATCATTATCCAACAAACAGATCAAAGAAAGCAGAAAAGTACTCATATGAACAAAAATATTTTTGTTAGCTCTTTTTTAGTGGCAAAGATTTGAAAATTGAGGAGTGCCCATAAAACAGGGAATGACTGAACATGTTATGGTATATGAATGTATTAAAATTCTACTGTGGTGTAGGAAATTAAGGAGATGGTTGTCCAGGAAGACTGGTATAAAATAATGTGGAGTGAAATGAGCAAAACTAAGAGAAGAATGTATAAAATAATAACAATATCGTAAAGACAAACAACTCAGAAAGACTTAGGAACTCTGATCAACACAATAACCAACCACAGTTCCAGAGGATTCATGCTTAACCCACCTCTGGATATGGAGGTGACAGATTCAGAATGAAGATTAAGACAATGAAGGAAAATTTATTTCGCTTAATTATACATGTTTGTAACAGGAGTTTTGTTTTTCTTGCTTTCTCAATGGGGGAGGAAGAGTAGGAAGCTGGGAGAGAGAGAATTTGAACCTGAAAATAAAATAAAATTGAGTTGAGAAAAAAATAACTCCCAAAAAAGGTCTGTTTTCCCTCCATTAGAAAATATGCATTACCTACAGATTAAAAGAATGTTAGAAAGGATATTAGTAAAATCCAGCCCCCTTCTAATTTAACAGGTAAGGAAGTAGAGGTCTAGAAATGTTAAGGGATTTGCCCAAACTCACAAAATCATTTGGTTAGATCTTGTACATGAGAAGGACAAACAAAGGCTTTGTTAGCTCCCTGTAACCTGCTTGATTAACTATTCCATGTTACTTACACTATAGAGCTTCTCAATTGTTTCAGGAGAATCAGAATGCTTTTCAAAGTCTCCTCCATATTCTGGATGCTTTTTCTTTCTTAGCAAGTGATGTCTTGTGCCTAACAAATAAAACACGCTGGGGTTCAAACAAAATCATTCATCTATACTGAAATTCAAATAAGAAAATACTTTTAAGAGTTGTGGGGAAAAGCAGATATGCATCTCTATGATAAAACTGTTCTGTGCCCTGTCAAAGGCAGATAAGGACAGACATCTTGGTCTGGTTCAGATTTTGTAGAGGATAAAGTCATTTTGTACTTGTCTACATAAAAAAGGCATCTCTAGGTAACAGTTCTTTCAATCACCACTAAAGAAGGAGGAATCAGATTCTGAATACCAAAATCCTAAGCCTGTGTTTTTTTCTGCATAAAGATATATGAAAATTTTGAAAATATCCTTCTTTGACTTACAAATGATGATGAAACCACTTTGTATTTCATACTACAATGGTAGGGTAGGTAGTACTCAAGTTCAGGTGTTCAGGTGCTTGGGAACTTAGTTTATAAACATACAAAGAAGGGGTTGTATTTTTAGCCTAGGTTCCACAAGCTTATTGTTTGTTTTTTAATTTTATAACTACATTTTAATATAATTGTTTTCCTTTGTAATCTTTTGTATTTTATTTTATGTATCTAAAAACATTTTGAGAAGGGGTCCTTAGTCTTCACCAGATTGCCAAAGATGCCTATGACACAAAAAAGGTTAATAATCTCTGTAATATAAAGCGAAGAATTTTAGGGTAACTATTCTGGCTTTAGGTCTGGGAAAATTAATGTGATTTGTTTAGAGAAAGTCAAGACTGTGTGCAAAAATATGAGTGGCCATCTCCTCCTGAACATAAAGTGCTTAGGTTCAAGCTGAGTTTAAAGTATAATTCAATTCAATTGTTAAGATCCGGGATCATCCAGCTACCCTTGAAGTGGAATGTACTTCAAATCCTAGAACCTCAGAGCTCGAAGTACCTTAAAGGTCCTATTCTCTAATGTCATACCTCATCTCCTCTACCATATCCCTTGCAGATGGTTATTCATCATCTGCTTAAAAGTCTTCAGTGAAAACAAACCAATCACCTTAAAAGGCATCCTATTCTATTAAAAAAACACACATTATTGATGCCTTGTTTTTATATCACAGTTGTTTCTACTACCCCACTCCAGATTGAACCTGTCCTTGTAACCGATGAAAATGATTAGCAAAAACCATCCTAGTTTTTGCAAAACTTGATGGTGAGAAAGTCTCCCAAGAAGTTCTCATGTAACACAATTTTCACATTCTTCATCATCCTGGCAGCCTTCTCCACAGAATTATATGTGTAATGAGGGTGAGGAAGGTCAGGAAAAGGGGTGGGATTTGACCAGTGAGAGCCCAGTTCTTAGGAGCATGCACATTGTACATATGGTTAGAGGCTATCCTATGCTACATCATCATGGATTTCTAGAGGAAGGGTCCCGAAGGTTCCTCACAGGAACTGCATCAGGCAGAGCACCACATGCATGTTCCTGAGGCCTAGGCTCCCATTGGCCAGTGGGTAGCCAAAGGCTACCTAACTGAACTCCTAATTTGTTAAGAATTCCCATAATACATCCAATAAGAGGTCACACAGTCATTGCTTAGAGAATTTCCAAAGCAACCCATTATACTTTTGGAGAGCTATCATTGTGAGAAAGTTTTTCTTTACATGAACACTAAATCTGCTTCTCCACAATTTTCACCCATTACTCCCAGTTTTGTTCTTTGGGGACAGGCAGAATAAGTCTAATCCCTCTTCAAGAATATCTGAAGCAGGTTAACATGTCCCTGCTGGGTCTTTTCTTCTTCAGGATAGTTATATATCCCAAGTTCTTTCAAACAATCCTCAAATGCCATGATCTTAAAGCTCTTTACTATCCTTGCCATTCTCGTCTGGCCACTTTATAGATGTTGTTCCTAAAATGTGGCATCTAGAATTGAACACCATACCCCTGCTGTATTCTGACTAGTGCATGGTACTTCTCTATTCCAATGTACTATTCCTTTCTCAAGGACCTCTGAGATCACGGTTTTGGGTGGTTTTGAGAGGGTGCCTTGTCACATTGACAACCTAAAATGAGCCTGTAGTTCACTAAAACTCCCCAGTTCTAGCCATGCCAATACTTCCCATCTTATATCTGTTAAGCTGACTTTTAAAATTGAAGTGTAGACTATATTTATCCTTGTTAAATTTCATCTTATTATTATACTTAACTCATCATTGTGACTTGTCAGAATCTTTTTGTATTCAGATTCTGTCATAACGTATGTTTGCTATCCTTCCTACCTTTTGTGTCATGTGAAAGTTACTAATATAGGAATACCACTTTTTCCCTACAGATGAGATGTCCTATTGACCCAATTTAATTTGCCAAATTGCCCTTTTTCAAATGTGCTGCCTAGAGGCACACTCTAGATGTGGCCTAACTAGCACAGAGTATAGTGGAACTATCACCTCCCTTATAAACATTAGACTTCTATTTATGCAGCTTAAGTTTGCATTCACTTTTTATGTGGAAATCACACTGATTTTATTTCTCTAATGTTGGGCTTGAGGCTGACTCAAATCCATAAATATTTTTCATATGAGATACCACTGAGTCAAATGTCTCCAATCCTGCATTTCCATGGGGTGGAAATGACTAAAGTTGATTCCTTTAGGACAAAAGTTTCCATCAGAAAAAATAAAAGACATAATCTCTCAATCTCTCTCTCTCTCTCCCCCTTCCCTACATAGTTCCTTGCCTGAGGGGAGGACCTGGGGACAAGAATCTGCTGCTTCAATCTAGCAGAAAAAGCTCTCAAGAGACATGCCTAGAGCTAAATAATAAGTTGTTTAACTTTCCTATTAGATGTAAATGTGGACCGAACACTTTAGATATTATTCTTGCAATCAGACTTACCTATTACGTTTTGGAACTTAGTCTCCTCCTCACTGTCCTCACTGTCCGAGTCATTGTGGATGATTTTCTCACATGCTTCCTTTCTTCCTGGATCATCATAATCTCTGGGGGGATCAGCCTGGTGGCAGTCAGCATTCATTGGTTCCCTAGAAGGACACTGCTGCACTGATTCAAATTCATTTTCTGTCTCACCATTTGAAGTGGGATTGCTCTGAGGAGACCAAAGAAGACTTCCAAGCTGCCCACTAGCTGCTTTTTCGGCCATTTCTTTCACTTCAGCTAGAACACAAAATGATAAAGTTCAATAAATCTTTTCATCATGAACATGATTTTACAGGAAAAGAAAGAGACAGGAGTCAAGATGGCAGATTAGGGGCAGCTACCCAGTTGAACTCTCCCAACATTCTCCTCCAAACAACTTCAAAATAATTCCTTGAATCAAATTTTAGAGCTGCAGAATCAACAAAAAGTCGTAGTGAGATATTTTCTGGCCTAAGAAAACTTATGAGGTAATTAGGAAAAGTCTATATCATCAGGGTGGAGGGCTATCCTGACTAATCCAGAGCCCATGCTGGTGGCAACAGCGGCCACAGAAGCAGCAGCTTTGGGAAGCTCAGTCCAGAGTGGTAAGGGGGTTGGACAACTAGTCAGAAAGAGATTACAGGGGACCCTATACTGGCACTGGGTACAACTGGTGCTGATTGGCAACTCTATTGCCCATACCAGTTCTGGGTTATGGTTCCAGGGTGGAGAGGAGTGCTGACAGTTGATCACAAAGGAGCAAAGGGCCCTGGTCATAGTACCAAAGAAGAGAGATGCATGAGTGCATTCAACTTCAGGGGACTAGGGGCATTTTCTGGGTACAGACCAGAGCACAGACTAAGAGAGCACTGAGCATACCTTTCCTAGGATCACACAAACTTGGAAACAACAAAAACTTTCAGAACTAATTCCGGAAACAGTAGCCTAAAAAAGCCTGAAGTTTGAGACAGTGCATCACTACCCCCAATATGAGCAGAGCCCAACTTTAACATAAAGTTCAAAGTCAAGAAATAGGCTGGACAGGGCAAAGGCAGAACTGGGTTTTTGTCATGTGTAAGGAATAGCAAGACCAGTATCCTTAGATCACAGAGTATGTGGAGGAGGACTGGGGGAGCAGGAGGGAACCAGGTTCTGGAGAGCATTCAATTTCAAATAGAGGATTTTCTATTTGGTCCTGGAGTGATCTTCACTCAGCATGGATTTTTCACTATTGCTGACTTTGTCTGTCTGTGGATTGTATTTGTTTCAGGAAGACAGAAATAGTGTGTGGTTAAGAAATAAGCTGGAAAAATGAGTAAACAACAAAAAAATTTGAACATAAACAGCTACTATAGTGGCAAGGAAGGCCAAGACATAAAATCAGAAGATAACAATATGAAAACAGCTACCAAAAAAGCCTCAAGGAAAAATGCTAATTGGAACAAAGATGAACAGGAATTCCTGAAAGAATTAAAGAAAGAAATGAACAGAAGGGGAAAAATTGGGAAAAGAAATGAGAATGATGCAAGAAAATTATGAAAAGGGAATAGCTTGGTAAAAGAGGCACAAAAAATGCTGAAGAAAATAATACAATTATTATGAAGAAATTAACAAAAAACCAGAATTGGCCTAAAAGAGGCATACAGATTCAATGAAGAAAAGAATTCCTTTAACAGCAGTGGGAAAAATTAAATGGAAAAAGAAGTACAAAAGCTCACTGAAAAGAATAATTCCTTAAAAATCAGAACTGGGCAAAGGGAAGCTAATGACTCCATGAGACAACAAGAAATAATAAAACAAAGTCAAAACAATGAAAAAAGAAATAATAAAAGAAAATGTGAAATATTTCTTTGGAAAAACAGCTGACCTAGAAATAGATTGAAGAGAGGTTAACTTAAAAGGTATTGTACTACCTTAAAGCTATGTGCAAAGAATGAGCCTAGACATCATATTTCAAGAAATTATGAAGGAAAACTGCACCAATTTCATACAACCAGAGAACAAAATAGAAATGGAAGGAATCTACTGATCACCTCCTTAAAAAAAATCCCCAAATGAAAACTCCCAGGAATATTATTGCCAAATTCCAGAACTCTTAAAAGAAAAAAAAAAGCAAAAGGGGTGGCTAGGTGGTACAGTGAATAGAGCACTGGCCCTGGAGTCAGGAGGACCTGAGTTCAAATCTGGCCTCAGGCACCTAACACACACACACACACACACACACACACACACACACACACAAATCTAGCTGTGTGACCTTGGGCAAGTCACTTAACCCCAACTGCCCTACCTTCCCCACTAAAAAAAAAAACAAACAACCAAAAAACAACCGAATTCCAGAACTCACAGGTGTAATGGTAATAGGAATTTGAAGATCTTCCTTGCCCCTTAATAGGCATAGGTGAATTTGATTTGAAAATAAACTCTACCCCCTAATAAGCTGAAGGTGGTCATATAGAGCCTATGGTAGGAGACTTGCTTTTCAGGAGGCACAACTTTTGTTACTTTGTAGTCAAGTGGGTCATGAGGGCTGTGATATTCTCTGACCCTGGAGAAGGCTATATATACGTCTGAGGTAAGGTTTTGCTTTGGGGCTCACTTTGGGAAGAGTTGTATGATTTTACCAGATGAGACTCTGGACAGCCATTGAGCTCCCAGCTCTGAAAACCCAGATGTTGGTGCTTCTCTCTCTGGAGACTAACTATGTATGTATGTGATGGTCAGACAGCTAGAAACCCTGTCTGTTGATCTGCTGAACTGTGTTATTTTCCCTGTCTGTATTTTTGTCTGCTTGTAACTTCTGTTTGTATTCTCTGAAGTTGTTCAGGGAGCTGACTTTTCCCCCTGAAATAGGTAAATGATATATTTTTGATTAAAGTAAGATTGTTAATCCTTTTTGAGTTGCTTTCTTTTAGAAAAGCAGATCAAAGAACCTGTGCTAGCTGCCATCCTGGGTATGCTAGGATGCTTGCTGCTACACCAGGTCAAGAAGAAAGCAGCCAGAAAGAAACAATTCAAATACTGCAGACCCACAGACAGGATCAGACAAATTTTAGCAGCTTCCAAGGGGGAAGGTGGAGGAAGGGGGTAGAGGGGAGACAGTCGGTCCCGGACCATGCTTGGTTGCCGCCATAGCTGCTGCCATTGTGCCAGTCAGTTGGGCTTCAGATCGCAGTGCTAGCCCCAGGAGCCCAGTATTACTTACAGAGCTTAAGAGCCAGAAGTGACCACCTTCTAATTCTAGGAAACCATCTTCTAATTCAATCCTCTCATTTTACAAATTGATGCATCTTGTCTTACATGAGAAGGGCAGGAATTCCAAAGCAAAGCAGCCAATGTGGAGAAATTGTCTAGCCTTCCATTTCAGAAAATACAGCACAGCATCACAGCTCGGGACCACTAGCCCACCCCTGACAGCTATATACTCAGTATGGTGGTAGGGCACCTAAAGGCTGATGAAGACCCCGTCATAAGATCCCACCAGATATTTCTATTAAAGAACATCAATGGTGCTTGGGTGTGCACCAATGACATGTTCAGCCTAGTGGTACACAACTCTGGCTGAGCTTCCTCTTCCCAAATGTAATGGTAATGGTAATTTGAAGATCTTCTCTGCCCCTTAATAGACCTAAGAGAATTTGAAAATCTTTCTCACCCCCAGTAAGCCAAATGTAATCACATAGGAGCCTGTGGTGGGAGGAGCTTGCTAACAGGTAGAGCAGAACCCACAGGAAGCTGGGAGTCACAGCAGTTAGAACTAGAGGGGGGAAAAGATGTAGCCAAGGAGACAGCTAGGCTTGTGAGTGTTTGTTTGTGGGAAGGCTGAAGGATGTTGTGGCTCTCGGCTGTGTTATGATGTATTAACTTCTTTGTTGCCATGATGGATTCAGTTTCCTGATGTTGGGATTTGGCTTTCTAGTATCTGAATAAATGTTTTGTTTCTGTCTTCTATATGGAGAGTCTGTTATATTTTGCAATTGAGAATTATGCTGGCATATTCGCAGTCACCATTGGTGCTACACTGAGGCACCCATGCTGTTTCCTTCTCTCTCCTCTTCCTGATATTATTCACACTACCTCCCCCCAACTTCCTTAGAACACTCCAAATATCATACACAAGCCTGCAAGGTTGTGGTGGGTGGAAGCCATGGTGGTGGCAGTGGCATCACTATTTGAGTGTGTTGTGCTTAATGTTTGGACATTAGACTAGCTGCATCTGACAGGAGAAGTTTGTATTGTACCAGCACATGCTTTACAAAGACTAAGTAATACAAAAGGTTGGTTTTTTTTTTTTAATATACTGACAAGTTGCTCCAGTAACCCAAAGAAACAAAGGAGAAAGCAGCAGCTGCATGTGCAGCCCACATCTTGATTTGTTCAGATGGTCCAATGCCTCATTATATAATAAAACTATGACAATTTTAACAACAACAACAACAAGATCTAGCAGCTTCCTAAAAGAGTGGAGGGCTTGGAATATATTTCAGAAGGCAACAGAGTTAGGATTACAACCAAGAATCATATACCCACAAAATTGAGTATAATCTTTGAAAGGAAAAAATGGGTATTTAATGAAATAAAGGATTTGTAAGCATTTCTAAGGAAAAGACAAGAGCTTAGTAGAAAACATGACATTCAAATAGAAGACTCAAGAAAAACATACACGAAAGAGTGATCATAAGGGATTCAATAAAGTTAAACTGTTTACATTCCTATATGGAAAGATGATGCATGTAGCTCCTAACAACTTTTATCATTATTAGGGCAGTTAAAAGGAATTTACATAGACAAAGAGTATGGATGTTAGTTGATTATGTTAGATAAACGTCCAAAAAAAATGAAGGGGTAAGAAAAAGGGATATGCTGGGAGAAGGGCGAAGTGAGGGGTAGAGTGGGGAAATTTTTCTCACATAAAAGAGATATGCAAGGAAGAGCTTTTACGATGGAGAGGAAAATGCAGGGTGGGGGTGGTAGGCAATACCTGAACCTCACTCTCATTGAAATTAGTTCAAAGAAGGAAGAATATACATATATACTCAGTTTAATATAGAAACTTACCCAATAAGGAAATAGAAGGGGAAGGTGATAAGAGAAAGGAGATGATAAAGGGGAAGGCAGATTAAGAGAGGCAGTAGTTAGAAGCAAAACTGACTTTTGAGGAGGGATAGAATTTTACAAGACAGAGGAAAAAACAGAAGATAGTAATCAAAACTGTGAATGTAAATAGGATGAGCTCACCCATAAAACAGAAATAGATAGCAGAATGGGATTAGAAACCAGAACTCAACAACATGCTGCTTAAAGGAGACATTCTTGAAACAGAAAGACACACAAAGTTAAAATAAAGGTCTGAAGCAGAATTTAATATGCTTCAGCTAACGTAAAAAAGGCAGAAGTAGCAATCATGATCTCAGACAAAACAAAAGCAAAATTAGACCTAATTAAAAGAGATGATCAAGTCAATGACATTTTGCTAAAAGGTACCATAGACAATGAAGTAATATCAACATTCTTTACAGCAAGTTTCTCTGATAAAGACCTCATTTCTCAAATATACACTCATTACAAAAGTGAGTCAAATTTATAAAATTAAGAGCCAATCCCCAATTGATAAATGGTCAAAGGATATGAACAGGTAGTTTTTGAAAGAAGAAATCAAAGCTATCTATAGTCACATTAAAAAAATGGTCTAAATCACTGCTGACTAGAGAAATGAAAATTAAAACAACTCTGAGGTACCATTTAATGCCAATCAGAAATGATGAATACTAGAGGGGATGAGGGAAAAACAAGTATACTAATGAATTGTTGGAGGAGTTGTGAACTGATCCAACTACTCTGGAGAACAATTTGGAACTAGGCCCAAAGGGCTATAAAACTGTGCATACCTTTTAGATTTTTTTTTTTGCCTTTTTTTTGGGAGGGCAATTGGGGTCAAGTGACTTGGCTGGTAAGTGTTAAGCGTCTGAGGTCACATTTGAACTCAGGTCCTCCTGATTCCAGGGCCAGTGCCCTATTCAATGCGCCACCTAACTGCCCCATTTTTTTTTAGCTTTTTTTTTTTTGTATACCTTTTGAACCAGCAATTCTTCTACTAGGTCTGTATACCAAAGAAATCATAGAAAAAGGAAAAGGACCTACATATACAAAAAATATTTATAGCAGCTCTTTTTGTGGTGACAAACAATTGGACATCAAAAGGATGCTCATCAATTGGGGAAAGGATGAACAAATTATAGCACATAATTGTGATGCCATATTATGCTATAAGAAAAGACAAGGCAGGGCAGTGGTTTCAGAAAAATGTGGCAAGACCTATATGAAGTGATGCAAAGTGAAGTGAGAAGAACCAGGAATCACTGTGCATAGTGACAACCGTGTTGTATTTAACTGTGAAACACTTGGCTACTCTGATCAATACAGTAATCCAAGATAATTCTAAAGGACTTAAGATGACAAAATGCTATCCACCTCCAGAGAGAGAACTGAAGAGAGAGAGAGTTTACTCTAAGTGCAAACAGAAATATAACTTTCTCACCTGAATTAAGGCTACAAATAGAGGAGAAAGGCAACATCTTCATCAGAAACTAGAGTAAAGGAGGAGGGACTGAGGGAGCTTGTCAAGGAGTTTTCAGAAAAGAGGGGACTCACAGAAAATGGCTTCTAGTTTCTAGGTATGAGATGAGAAACTGTTAGGAAAGAGGGGTGCAGGAGAATTAAAGGGTCACAGATCTTAGGCTGGAAGAGACCTTAGATGGATTTTAGTTGGATTCTCACACACCTATTTTTTTTTCTCTAACAAATGAAGAAATTGAGACCCAAAGAAGTTAAATGACTGGTCCAAAGTCACATAGGTATAAACATCAGAGGTCACAGTACAACTCAAGTTTTCTGATTCCAGAACTATTCTTCTTTGAAGACTGAGAAGAGAAGAGGTTTGGAAACATCTGTGAGAGGAAAACAATAAAAACTTGCCTTGCTACAGTGAGGGTTCAACTGATACTAGACAAGATAGTTCTATATTGTTTCCAATTGCTTCCAGCATGACTGGGTATCTTCTCTACACTCTTCAGCATGCATAGGAAGATGGTGAGAGTGAAGATGGTGAGGGATTTAGAGGGAAAGAGACAATGGCAAGGCACAAGAGGTGATAAGATCAAGGGCTTTGAAAGTAGACAACAGTGTAAAGCTGAACTAGTTAACTATATAGTTGAAATTGGGAAGGAATATAATACAAGTAATATAATATGTATACACGTTTAGGCCTATACCTTTGAATACATGCACATGTATATCTTTTCTAAATACTCTTACTTCTAAGTCCTCGAATGCAAACACAGGAATCAAATCCTATGTTAGTTTAAAAGACAACACTTTTTTACACTGATATAAAAGAATTAGGGCCAGAATGTACCAAAGAACACACTATATATTATTTTTTTATACATATGAAGATATGCAAAAAACCTGTAATTTTGTCAGGATGGGAAATGGTGTGAGAATACCCCATACCAATGCAAATAACAACCTGCCCATGATTGAGATTCGGAGACTATATCTGAACTCAAGTTTTCCTAATTCAAAGCCTAGCTATCTACCAGGTAGTGTTGTCTTGACAACACACTTATGCATAAGGGATTGAACATACACACACACACACACACACACACACACACACACACACACACACACACACACACACATATATAGCATAATAAAAATATTATATATTGGGGCAGCTAGGTGGCGCAGTGAATAGAGCACTGGCCCTGGAGTCAGGAGGACCTGAGTTCAAATGTGACCTCAGACACTTAACACTTACTAGCTGTGTGACCTTGGGCAAGTCACCTAACTCCAATTGCCCAGCCTTCCCCCTGCCAAAAAAAGGAAATATATATGTGTATATATATATATATATATGTATATATATATGTGTATATATATATGTATATACATATATATGGCATATTATGCGATGACACTTATCCTATGAATTATATTATGTAACACTTTACATAAACGATAAATGAAATATAGAAAAGATACCACCTTCTCCATTTCATTCCCTGTTAGTAAAAAAGATGATAAAAAAGATAAGGTGAGATCTGCTATAAGAAAATAGCTTTTGGTCATTCAGAGTAAGGGATGCTGCTGTGGTCATAACCATTTTAATACATGCCACAGAATCATATATCCTAAATAGGTATGAAAAAAATAAATTGAATTAAATTCTGTATAAATCAAAGCTATGACTTTATACTCACTTGTCCATTGTAATCGTGCCTCTCTGTCATCATTTCTTGTCTTTGAGCTATAGAATTCTGATGATATTGATTCCACAGTCATCCTGAAGGGGTTTAGAGTTATTGTAGTATTATTTTAAAAGAAAAACACATCTATGTTTTGTAACTTGCTAAATATAAAGGTTTTTATCAGTGCAAGTTGAGAAATTGTCACCCCTGGACCTACCTATGATTGGTCACTGATTATCACGGGGCAGTTGTATGCATGCTTTCCAACCACCAGGGGGCACCGAAATCCCCAACACTATCCATTAGGTTCCTTCCTCCACCTTCAAGGGATATAGAGAGGTGGTGGGAGTGCACTCTGGACTACCAGCTGGGTTCTTGTATTCAGGAAGCCAGGTCATATTCAGTATAAACCAAGTTACCTTCAGAGCTGCTACTGTGATGGGCCCAGGTAGTAAAAAATGGTAGCATGGTATACTGAAAAGGGTACAAAAGCTATGAGCGCTGAGTGATAATGCTAATTCTCTTATTAACTAGGTATATAATCTTTAATACATCATTGAACTCTACCATCAAGCTAAGTGCCAGTTTTCTCAACACTGTGCTCTTTCAGACTACGTCAGCTTCTCATGTAATAATTCAAATTAAACAGTCTTCTTCCCAAACAAGGGGAATCTTTCATTCGTATTGAATTCATACTACTCAAAATATTTATTTGAAAGCAAAACCTTTATTTTCATCATTGCTAAGATCAAAAGAAATGAAAACTTTTCCCCAGCAGAGCTGACATTGTAGTTATAGATTAAAATGGTAACATCTCTGGATTTTTAAGAAAGAAAAACTGGAATTGGTATCCTATTGGTATCCAATCTCAAAAGATACTCACTTTTCCCCTCTTTTAATAGGTCTTTCTTATTTAAAACCCAGTAAATCCCAGGAAACATTATGGGGGCAGCTAGGTGGTACAGAGGCTAGGGTGTGGACTAATTTTCCTAAGTTCAAATCTGTCCTCAAACACTTACTAGCTGCATGTCCCTGTATCAGTCACTTAGCCCTGTTTGCCTCAGTTTCTCATCTGTAAAATGAGCTGGAGAAGAAAATGGCAAATCACTCTAGTATTTTTGCCAAGAAAAACCCAAAATGGGATCACAAAGAGTCAAACGTGATTCAATACAATAACACAATAAGGAAATATTACTAGATTTTTTAATTTTAAAAAATTCTATATAATCATGACTTCAGTTGCTATATTTTGTCCAATGAAATCACTTTACGCCCATTTAATTTCTTTGGCTAATAATCATAGACCACAGTGATGGCTTTGAAACCCTCAACTCTGGCTCCCCTGTGGTTTCTGAAATCAGACTGATTAGCTTTTCATAAAGTGGGGATGATGAGGGAAATCCAGTTAAATCATTTTTCACAAATTATTAATTATGCTTAGGGTGCTAGGATCAAACTTTTAAACTCTAATATCACCTAGAAGTTTCTTATCAGATGGATAATTCTGGCTATGCCAAGTAAGCAGATACTTAAAAGTTTTGGGGAGTGGACTTAAAACTCTCCCAACACTTACAAGCCATCTACCTTCTGGGCTTTTAATGATGACTGAATAGCCTCAGTGTCACATAAATAACGCACCTGACTGCATCTTGGTTTCTGGCAGTAATTTCCAAATTCTCGTCATCTCTTTGTAGGTACTGTAACTTAACATTTGTGCACTGTCTATTGGCTCCACAAAAGGATGATGGCTGGGGGGAAAAAGGTAATACAGTTTTATGTTCTTCTTAGGTATGCATGCCTTGCTTCTTGTTACTACCACATTCATTTTTTGTTTTTTAAGTACAGGAGTTCCTCAAAAGATCCATCCCACTATGATCAGCACAAAGGCTTTAACCTGTTCCATATCCCACCTGGGCTAGTTCACTCCTCTTAGCCCCTCTCGTGGGCTCACCATGTCGATGCCAAATTTAGTTCAGACTCGGCTTCGCATGACCCACTGCAGCACAGAACTGGGCTCACCAGGTTTCTCAGGCTCAGCCTCCCTGACAGGCGTGAGGACAAGCATGTGCCACAGGCTTGGTTACTTCCTTCGGTTTTAAACAATTAAATATTTTATCAGAAACATCACATAGCAACACTAATACCTACGCTGGCTTTTGTAGGAATTTACACTGAGATGAATTTCAGAGTGCAAAGTGTCCTGGACTCTTTAGCTCTCTCTGGCGGGATCTTGATCCAGTCGCACAGACTCTTTTTTTCACTTTGAATAATTTCATAGAGGTCTTCCAGAATTTCTCTGTATCCCTTGTAACTGGTCATCGTAACTGCTAGCCAACACACCACAAGTTACCTAATCTTTTCCCTGCTGCCCGACCTCTAGAACGCTCCTGTATTTTTGATTCACTCATGACGCTGCTATGATAATCTCTGAAGAGAAAATGTTTTACTTTTGATTAACACAACAGGATGTATTCCTAACAATGAGATTTTTAGGTCAAAGAGAATGATTATCTTTGTGGTCTTTATGGATACTGCTACAATGTTATTCAAAAAGATTCTCCAAGTTTACCATGTCATTAGCAGGAATAATGATAGCGGTTTCTCTATATTCTACAACACGGAGTTCTGTAGCTTGTAATTTTGACCATATTTGATGGGTGTGGGGTGGTACCTCAAAGTTGTTTATTTTGTACCTCTTCGATTATTAGTGAGGTTTAACACTTTTTCTTTTTTTAATTAGAAATTTTTCCAATTATCAAGCATTAATTTTTCTCCCTCCTACCCCTTGCCAGCAGAAAAAAAAATATAACAACCATAGTAAAGTAAAATAAATTCCCATAATGGCCATGTCAATATGAGAATGAACACCTTTTAAAGTTATTATAAATAATTTATTTTTCCTTTTATTTAAACTGTTCATATCCTTTGGCAACCTATCCACTGTATCACCTCCATTTTAAAAGTCATCTAAATTGGATGAGAGGTCATACTTGCCTGAAATAAATCCTCCTTTTCATGTTTCATACACAATAATCTCATTTATCTGTAGGTCACTTTCCAGACCCCTTGAAAAAAAAAGGCACGAAGGCCTCTGGATGAGTGGCCAAAAGGCACAAAGCCCATGTCCTAAGGCTCACATATTTCTTTCTTTAAAGGAAGCCTGAAGGAATTCTGCCACTGAATTCTGAATTGTTTTATGGTCTATATGAAAGCCTGTGGACATGATATAATTCAGAGAGGGGCCTAGAAGAAATAGGTAAACTTTGAACTTCTTTTATGAGAAACAGGATTTCCCCATGAGTTGTGCTGATGCCTTTCAGACAATGGACAAAGAGACAGTGGTTGTTTGTGGCCTCTTTCTCTCACTGGAATTTTAGGTTGTCATTTGTGTCAAGTACTAAAATAAATATTGGGAACACAAACAGAAAACCATTACAGTACTTGATCCCAAGCTACTCACACATTAATTAGGAGAAACCACTGGATGTAGTAGATAGAAAGCTTGGAGTTGGGAAGACCTGAATTTAAATATGACCCCAGATACTTACTAGCTGGGCTGTTCTGCCTCGGTTTCTTCCTCTAAGACGGGGATAATAACAGCACCTAGCAGCACTCTTGAAGAGCTGTTGTGAGGTTCAAATGAGTAAATATTTGTAAAGCACTTAGCACAGTGCCTGACACATAGTCACCCCATCCCATCTTTTGCACACTGAGTGCAAAAAGTTCTAGGGTGGCAATGGCAGAATGGAAGAAGGCTCTTCCTGGGGCTTCTCAGGGACAAAGAGCACAGAACAGGAGGAGGCAGCTTCGAAGGGAAACTGTACAATGGAAATGAAGGGATGAAAAAGAAATAGGAATAGTCATCTGCACTAGAGGAATGTTTAATTCTTCCACCCTGTCCTGGGCTGCCTGCCACTTGGGTAATTAACCAGAAGCAGCAAGCAATGAGGAAGCAGAAGTGCCTGAGTCTGGTGTTGGGCGAGAGCCTTGGCTCTTTTCTGTGAACATCAGTATGCTCAGCTGGGAGGCAGATCCTTATGGAAAGGCAGGAAGTCCTGGACTCCCTTAAAGAGGACTTTATTAACAAAGCATCTCTCTTTGTGGTGGCTAGAGAGCTGAGCCTGGAGTCAGGAAGACCTGACTTCAAATTTGGCTTTAAACACTGGCTAGCTGTGTGACCTTGGGCGTGTCACTTCACCTGTTTGCTTCAGTCCCTTCAATTGTAAAATGCGGATAATAATAGTACCTATCTTTCAAGGTTGTTGTGAAGATCAAAGGAGAACATATTTTAAAAGTGTTTGGCTTAGTGCCTGGCACACAATAAGTTTAAGTGAATGTTAGCAAATGTTAGTAAACAATAAAGTAAACCTCACACCCAGACCCGGAGAGGACTCCAGTGTCGTCCCTCCCTTTTGATCTAGCCTGTCCAGAGCAACGTCCAGGCCAGCACATCACTTACTGCCCTCTCCTTGCTCCCCTATTTTCAAACTTTACCTGGTGATTCTTTTCAGCCTGGTCTCCAATACTTTCTTCGGGGACAGACTCAAAAGGCTTCCAGCTGTGACTACCTTTTCTCTTGTGCCTTTGGCCAATGCTGCCAAGAACCATCCCCTGGAATTTTCTCATTGCCCAAGCTGTCTTCACCAAGTTCTGGAAATGGTCAACACAGCTAGGATGCTGTTCTGGCGCCTCTGTAGGAGGGATGTAGCACTTTGATGGGGGCCCGAAGGCAGTCCACACAGCTGATGGGTCATGATTCTTTGCACCAAATTTTAGGGCAGCCCATGAGGAGGACATCTGCTGCTCCTGTTGCCTTCTTATCACCTCTAGTTTGCATATCTTCTGTTCTACACTTTGCAGGGATTCAGTCACCTGCTGCATTAGAGTCTGAGAGATCTTCAAGTTAAGAACACATTTACTGATATACTGCTCTGTTCTGGACTTGCTGCTCATGTCTGGCTTGGTTTCCCTGGTCACCTCTTGTACATGTGAACTGAAAGTGTCACTGAGAGGTTCCCAGTCCTCAGAGGATGACACTGTGACTGCTTCAGAAATAGCATTGTCCTCGCTATAATCTGAGCAGGAAGCTTTGTTTATTTCAGGTGGCTCTCCAGTTATGGACTTAGTTTTCTCCCCTTGGTTTTTTCTATTTCCTAAAAATATATCTGATGTAGTAATTTCTCCCAAATCACTGTCACATGTATCCAAGTAACAAGAGTAGATTTCATTTATTTCAAAACTACGGAGGCTCTCATCTCCACAACTTGGGCTACAAGCCCTGGCCAATTCAGATGCAGTATCTTGATTTTCAGTTTCCTTAGCTGTCATACAGTGATTCAAAACCTCACAATCCAGTGCTGCTTTTTCAGGTAAAGCTGAGTGACACCGTGGTGGATCGGGCTGATAGCCTGTGGGAAAGAATCAACACCTTGATCTTCCTGAAGACTAGCAATGGGCCTCATACTGAGTCCCAGTTGGCAGCCAACCAGCCTTTTCTGATTGTTGAAATTGGATCAGAAATCATGAAACTGCCTTTCATTATTCACTCTACTTCTCAGATGTGAAATTCTCCTCACAAATACAGAAATATACAATGCTACAATATGGGCACAAGCAGGAGAGATTGTTAAGAACTCCTAGGCCTATCTCCCAGGACTTGCAAGCAGTAAGTGTTCCTCATCCCATTCCATAGGGAAGCGACACAGTATGAGGCACCACGTGGCTGTATCTGGATGAGGAGAGACCTTGATTCAAATCCTGTCTCTGACACTTACCAGCTGTTGACTATGGGCAAATCATTTAACCTAATGAAGCCTCAGTTTCCTTATCACTACAATAGACACGATAAGAGCCATAATACTGAAACTGCAGCATTGCTGTATGTAAAGTGCTTTGCCAACATCCAGGTTCTATAAGAAATGTTAGCCTCTTCCCTCCACACCTCTCCCTTTTCCAATCCCTTGCCTCCTGCCAAGCCTAGCTCAAGCATCGCCATCTGCAGGAAACCCTTCTGGATCCACCCTGCTTCCAGGTATAAGCCCCCTCCCAAGTACCTCTCTATTTACTTTGTATATACTTTGTTCATCTTCCCAGAAGGATAGTGCTACTTGTCTTGTTTGTACCTCCAGTGTCTAGCACAAAGCTTGGGACAGAGGAGGCAATTAATAAATGTTCAATGGTTGGTTGATTGTTAATATCAAAATGGCTCACCTTCCGTGCCACTCAGTCTCTTCAAAGTCTGGTCACCCATCCTAGGGAAGCCTCTTGCACAACACTTGTTTTATCCTTATTAACCCTGCCTTTCCTTGGCACTTATGTGTTCTTGGTACTGGATTAAATTTCCCCTCCTCTGTATGTCCTCAGACATGGGGTTCTTTAATCTCTCTCATGGGCTAATGTGACTTCTCCTCAATTACACTGGAAACTCCCCGAAGGCAAGAACTACAGTTAGGTGTTACTGGTAAGTCTGTGCTGTGGAGCACAGATGTGGCCAGAACTGAGGTCCGTACCCCTGCTTTGGGAAACAAGACCACAGAGGTGGTGGAACCAAGATGGCAGAGAAGCAGAAAGTTACAATTAATTTCAGCCTCCCCATCTCCCCCCAAATAACTCCTCCCAACATTTAGAAAATGCACCAGACTGAGTATGGATGAGGAAATCCAAGGAAAAAAATTCCAGCAAGTCAGTTTTCCAGCTTAGATGGAGAAGTCTGCAGACAAGGTCTAATCAGGAGCCTGTGGCACTCTTGAGCAGGGATAGGCTGTATCAGGGCAAGAACAGGTCCCAGATCTAGCACAGAGAGGTCTAAACTAGCATAGGGCAGATGCAAGAATACGGGCTAAGTGTCAGCTTTATCACTCACTGCACAGGATCAATCGAGCAAGGGGATTCCACAGCACAGAGAGGTGGTAGGCCCATGTGAATCTAGAAGTGAGCAGCAGCTGTGAGGCTCAGACTCCAGGAATGGAACAGATCTTAATTCCAGCTTCCAGCTTAATTTGAAGCCTGTAGCGGAATAACCAGAGCAAGAAGCCCAGACCAAAAGGAAGCCTACAATTCTGTTACTCTGAACAGGAAGAAATTCCCAGCTGGCAATGAGAGGCTGGATCCAGCAGTAGTCTCTCAAACCTCCAAATAATTTGGGACAGGCCCACTGGCTTATTAGCTCAGAAATAATCCCAGGTAGGAATCTGTAGAGCTTGGAGCAGGAAGCCAGTGATGAGACTTTGCCTTGAACAGGACCACTTTGCAGGTCCCTAACCTGAATTGTTGCTGAGATCCTAGAGTAACATAACACTAGATACCCCAAGAAAGCAGCAGGACTAGCCCAGACATCCCCTCCAGAAGCCTGGCCATAATATAAAGTCCAAAGTCAAGAAGTAGTTTGAAAGAGTGAGCAAAAAAAAAAAATCCACATAAAAAGCTATTATGGTGATAGAGAAGAGAATGACTCTAAAACACCCACAAGCAAAGTCTCAAAGGAAAACACTTTGGGCACAAACTCAACTCAACTAGAATTCTTGAAAGAGATGAAACAAATTTTAAAGAGTTTAGATATTTTTATAGATGAAATGAGAGTGCTAGAGGAAAAAAGAGGAAAGGAAATGAGAATTATGGAAGAATTGGAAAGGAAATTATCAGCATGGCACAATATCTTAGCAACAAACTCCCAGAAAATTAGAATAGACCAAATAGAAGCCAATGACTCCATAAGACAAGAAATATTAGAACAAAATTAAAGGAGAAAAAAATTGAAGAAAATATGTGGCGTCTCACAGCAAAAACAGATTGAGGTAAAAAAAAAAAAAAACCAAACCCTTAAGTATCTGTCAACAATCTTAAGCCCATGAAAAGACTCTAGACATCACATTAAAAGAAATCTTAGAACAAAATTGTCCATATCCTTTAGAACCTGAGCAAAATGGAAAGAGAAAGTATCTATGAATTGCTTCCTGAAAAAAAAAATTAACCCTAAAATGAAAACTCCCAAGAACATCATAGTTCAAATTCAGAGTTTCCAGGTCAAAGAAAAAAATACTACATGCAATTAGAAAGAATGAATTCAAATATTAAGGAATGATACTCAGAATCACATATGATTTAGCAGCCATCACCATAAAGGAAGAGGGCATTCAGAATACCCTATACCAAAAAATATTGGCTTATAATCAAGAATAATTTATCTATCAAAAGTGATTATCCCCTTATAGGGGAAAAATGGATTTTTATTAAAATTGAGGACTTTCAAGCATCCTTGATACAAAGACCAGAGTTGTAGAGAAATTTTGAAGTACAGAGGAGTCAAAAGAAACACGAAAATGTAAACATGAATAAACAATGATATTGGATTAAATAAGAATAAAGTGCTAACATTCAAATATGGGGAAATGGCACCTGTCCCCTCTGAATTCTCTCATCATTAGGGGTCACACAGAGACTATAATTGGACAGGTTTAGAAGTGGTTCTGTTATGTCTTGATGATCTCAAAAGAGGAATGGAAAAGCAGTGGAAAGAGAACATACTAGAAGGGGAAAGGAAGAGGAAGGTTAGGGAAAATTATCTCACATAATTGGGACGTAAAAGTAGAATTCCACACAAAAAAGGAAGAAAGAGCGTTAAGAGCCAGTGACTCTTGGTTGACCTCCGGTCTCACATCTCTAGTTGCTTTTCAGATATCTACTGAATGTCCTTTAGCTATCAAACTCAACATGTCTAACATCAAAGTCATTATCTTTTCTCCCTAAACCCTCTCCTCTTCCTACATTCCCTATCACTACAGAGGATAACAACCTCCTCTCAAATTTTCCAACCTGGCAACCTATGAGTGATCCTGGATTCCTCAATCCTTCTCCCCTTCCCCATATCCAGTCTGTTGCCAAGGCCTGTCAATTTCACCTGCGCAATACTTGTGGTGTTCACCCCCCTTCTCTCGGATACAGCCACCCCTCTGCTGCAGACTCTTATCACCTCACACCTGGATCATTGCAGCAGCCTGCGTGTGGGTCTGTCTGCCTCAAATATCTCCCCACTCCAGTCCATCCTCCATTTAGCCACCAAAATGACCTTCCCAAAGCACAGATCTATGCCATCACCCCTACTCAGTAAATTCCAGTGGCTCCCCATTACCTATCACATCTAAGATCAAACATAAAATTCCATTTGGCATCAAGCCCCTTCATAATCTAACCCTCTCCTACATTTCTAGTCTTTTTACAATTTACTCCCAACCACACACTAGGATCCAATGAAACTGGCCTCTGGACATTGCCTCTGGCTGTCCCCCAAGTCTAGAATGCTCTCCCTCCTCATTTCTGCTTACTGGCTTCTTTCAAGTTCCAACTAATATTCCATCTTCTATAGGAAGCCTTTCCCAATCCCTCCTGATTCTGGTGCCTCCCTTCTGTTAATTATTTCCTATCTTTTCTGCACATGGCTTGTCTGTATATGTTTGTTTGCTTTTTTCCCCCATTAGATTGTGAACTCCTTTTTGTCACCCCCAACTGATTGGCACAGTGCCTGGCACATAGCAGACACTTAGTAAATGTTTGCTGACTGATGACAGATCCTCATCTGAATTGTTGTCAGGGGAGGGAACAAGAAACACACATAGGGTACAGAAATTATTTCACTCAGTAGGGGCAGAGGAGGGAAGGTGAAGTAAAGGGGGAATGAAAGGGAGGATAAGTTGAGAGATTAGTCCTAAGCAAGTTTAACTAACAACATACAAAGATATTCATATGTAGCTCTTTTTATGGTGGCAAAAAACTAGAAACTGGGATGGTGTTCATTAATTAGGGAATAGTTGAACTAGTTATGGTGCATAAAAGTGATAAAATACTAGTGTGCTGTACAAAATGATGACAGGTTTCAGAGAAACCTGGGAAAATTTGTTTGAACTGATACAGAGCAAAGTGAACACAACCAGAAGAATGATTTATATGATAACAACAATACAACTCCAAAATGCTTAGGACCTCTGATCAGCATAATGATCAATATGATTCCAGAGGATGAATTATCATTTAAACATGTTACCCACCTCCTAATAGGTAAAATATTCATAGAGTCAAATAAGATAGATTGGAGAAAAAGGGCTAAGAGAAGTCACATGACCTCTTCCAAGTCAGGGTAGGGACTAAATGAATGTCCTTGAGTGTCTCATTTAGTGTGTTTAATTCACTCTACACTATATATTTCCATTGGGTTAGGTTGAATATTTTACATAATTATGACTGAATTATGCAAATTCAAAAACATGCGCCTTCACAGAATTCATTATCTGCACTAGTTGTGTTTGTCCAAAAAGTTTAATAGAGCTATTAGGATCTTAACTTTCATATGAACAAATAATTTTCCAAATTATGAATCTTTCATCAGTCAGTCAGTAAATGTTTATTAAGCATCTATTCTCTGCCAGGCACTACACTAAGCACTGGGGATACAAAGAAAGGCAAAAGAGAGTTCCTCTCTTTAAGGAGTTCCCAATCTGAGATTAATTCTCACCAAGCAGGCACCTGTTAGGATAGGGCATATGCAATCCTTGTAAGCTTGTGCCTTACCTGTTTCCTTTAGCTCCCGGACTTCCAAATCAAGGGCCTCTCTCTTATTTTCTGATGTCATGCCAAAGTAAATATTTATGTCATGATGCTTTTTATATTTCTGAACATCTGTGTTTTCAACTGGATGAGTTCTCTGGGTCTCAATTAAATCCTATAACAGAGATATATTTTCAAGAATGTATCAGCTGTCACATAAATGTGAGGGACAAGCCTCATCACGGGAGAGCTTCAAGAGAATGCATGACAACCACTTGGGGCATTTTACAGGAAATTTCTGTTTGAGTATGGTTTGTATTAAAAAGTGTCCTTCCACTCTGAGATTGCATAATTCTAAGATATAACAAATAGGGCCCCGTTAATATTTTTAAGTAGAATGAATTTTAGATAGGGGTAATGTGAATATTGATATTTAAGGAAACAAACAAAATCTCAAAAATGTCCATCTAAATCACAGTGCGTTACCTTTAAGTCATTCTTTAGAATATATCGAATATCTTGAAGGTTCATAGTCCGGTCTTTTTGTTTGACCTGTATGCCTGTCTTAACAATATCATAGTAAGTTTTTGGAAGTCTGGCATCTGTCTCTAAATGATTCCCCAAAATTATAGCTTCCTTAACAACTGAGCCTTCTAGACCATTCCAAGGCAGGGTATCTGGAAGAAAAATATTGCATATGGGAATTAACCACAGAGAAATTAATAAAATGAAGTTGTATAACCGTGGCAACTCATATCACCTTTTTAGACATCAATCCCTTCACCTGTTCACAAGAAATGCTTTTCAAATTCTCTAATACTCAGAAAAATGCAAATCAAAACAAACTTAAGATAATGCCTTTTGATCATTAAATTGGCAAAAACATAAAATAAAATAAAATTCAATACTGGTTGTGCAATGGGGAAGTAGAGAGAGACTTTTATATTGTTTGTAGAACTGTACTTTGGTGGAAACTTCTTATAAAGACCTTTAGCAGTAAGTCACATAATAAATAATAAAAGTCACAAAACTCATCTTACCCTCTGATCCTGTGATCTAATTACTGAAGGTCTACCCCTAAAGATATCAAGAAAGGGAAAAAGAGACCTATCTCTCAAAAAGTATTCAATTCCTGCAACATTTGTTCAGTGGCTTCTATGTATCAGAGACCATGCTGGGACTAGTCCCTGCATTTGAAGGCTTTATATTCATAGCTGTTTTATTTACAATATATACTGAGCAACCTATTTGTTCAAAAACAAAGGGAATAACTGAGTAAATTATGGTATATTCATGTAATGTAATATTTTGGTGTTGCTAAAAAAGAAAATAAGGAATTCAAAGAAATATACAAAAACTTGTATAAACTGATGAAAAGCCAAAACAGTAGAATAAGAAAAGCATACACATTGATTAAAAACAAAAACAAAGGTAACAGATTTTTAAAAGTACATGGGTGGATTCAGAATTACACATAAGATAAATATATTGTTTATTCTTATTTTATTAAAATTTGTTTTAATATTATTTTCCTTAGTCAAAATGTAAAAAAGCTTTACATTTTAGTTTTATTTATTTTATTTATTTGTTTACTAGTATTTGCTGTTTATAACAATAAAAATCGTGTTTAATATAAAAATTAGAATAAGAAGGTGGAACTACAAAGTCTTGAAGGTCCCCTTCTAGCTCTAACATTCTATCTCTCCATAATTCTATGAACTATAGCTATGAGAATAACATGCCTGGGAGAGGGATAATGGATGAATGGAAAGAAAGAAACCTATAAAAAATACAGAAAAAATGTGGGAGGACTTGTGTGAAATGATACAGACAAGAACTTTCTACCTTATTAATCCAAGCCTGTGCCTTGTAGAAAACTGAATGTGTATTTCCATGTACCAGGAAAATGAATTATAGGAATTAAAATGAATTTAAGATTTTGAACAACTGTAATTTGATTCTGGTTTTAAACACAGTTTCTTATTGGTTAAATTTTCATTCATTTTTCATTTCTGACTTAGTGTCTGTTCTGAGTCAAATAATTCTTCCTAGGGAAATTGGAATCGGCAATTGTTTGCTTTACTTACAAGCTCAACTGCAGTTCTATTATTGCCAATTAAAGACAGAAATGCTTGCTGAGCTAAAAAAACGGGGGTGGGGGGAGGGGGTGGGGGGATGGGTGTGTGTGTGTGTGTGTGTGTGTGTGTGTGTGTGTGTGTGTGTGTGTGTGTAGAAAATAGAACCAAAAGAAAAAAAAGACTAAATGACTACAACAATGTAAATAAAAACAAGAGGAAAAGGCAATATAACTTGCGTTAATTCAACTATCAACAGCTACCCTAATCATACTTCCTACTTTCCTATTAACTATTGGTAAATTACAAAAGTGAAGGTAATACATAATATCGGTCCCATTTGCTTAAATATTTTTGGAGAATGTATTTGGGGTGGTTGGTGGAATTATCTGGGTGTGTTGCTTAAGAAATATTTGCTACATAAAGATAAAATGCATCCAAATTAATTAATTTTTTAAAAATAAAAAATAACTATTGATAGACACATAGATGAACTTTCTTCATACAGGGAAAGATAAAACTTTATGGGTAACCTTTCATCTTCACAAAACAAACATTTGTTTTTCAAAAATTAAATCATTTTCCTTTTTTTAATATGAACTTTTTTCAAGTTCTGTTTTTAACAAATCTGAAGGAAAATAGGAGTACTATGGATGATTTGTATCTGATAATCTATTAATTTCCTCCTTGATTTACCTGTTAAGATTTCTTGTATGATGATACAAAAGCTGTAGATGTCTGACTGGACTGTAGCAGCCTTCTGCAAGATTACCTCTGGAGCAGACCAACTGTACAATAAAGCTGGGATGGGAACACGAGTCAGGTCCTTGTGGGCATCTCTATCCTGACTAGAGCACAGAAGTACAGAAGACACACTTCATGACTAAATAATTATCTGTCATGACTACCCTGCCTCCCTCAAATATTTCTGTCTTTCCCTTCTTCATCCCTTCCCCCCTTCCCCCAGGAGTCAGAACCACAAAGCTTCAGGATTAACAGAGGCTTTATCCACTTTATCCAGTTCAAACCCCACCTTTTCTACAGAGACCTGCTGGATGCGGAAGTATATTAAAAAAACCTTTTTTTGGTTATTTATCTGAAAGTATTAAAAAATAAATATTTCTCCAGTCTACAATTCTTTCCAGATCTTTCTGCCTTGCTTTAGGTCTAACTCCTTTCTCTTAGAATGTGTGTAAAAGAACAAAAGCAAAAACTCCCCCAAATAGATTTAAGGTAGATAATGGGCAAAAACCAATTTTTTAAAATTAAGTAATCAAACTTAGAATAAGAAATACCTCTTGTCTAGTTAAGAGAATTTGCTTTTCTTGTCCCCAGAAGTGGATAGTTATGGCACTAAAGACAGGGCCTTCAATTCTTGCTTCTGAAGGGAATAGGGTATTGACCACAGGTCCTTTTTATTACTCCAGAATACCTGGAGTATTTTGGCAATAAGTTAATGAAGGAACTGAGTATTTCTAGAACAGCAGTTCTCAACCTGTGGGCCGCAACCCCTTTGTGGGTCGAATGACCCTTTCACAGGGGTCACTTAAGACCATTGGAAAACACTATTTCTGATGGTCTTAGGAACCAAGACACCACTCCTCTATCCATCTCCAGGCGAGTCCGCCCACATGCAGATACACCCACATACGAATATTAAAGGGTCATGGCATTAGGAAGGTTGAGAACCACTGTTCTAGAAGATGAAATGATTTTTTCTTCTTCTTATAGATGAAGAGAATATTAATTCCAAACTGTATTTTATTATATTGTGACCTTCCCTTATTCAAGATTCCTACAAACGTTACTGTTGAGGTCTAAGGGTCTTGTTACTGTTGAGGTCTTCAGACCTGGAAATTCAAGGGCAAGTGACACAGGTCCTGCCTCAAATGAATTTGATCCAAGCCTTCTTTCAGCCAAAGACAAGGTTTATTAAAACACCAGTCTGGCTGGGCTAGATTTTAAAAATCTGCACTATGGTGACACTTGTATTGACAAATGGGTCAGAATGAATCTGAGCATTGACCAGACTTTATTTTTTAATTAAACTGGTTTATTTACTTTTAGTTTACTACATTCAGCTCCACAGTCCTCTGAGTTTCAGATTTTCTCCCTCTCCCCACTCCCCCATCATGGCGGCATGTACTCGAATATAGGATCTACAAATATCTTCAGGTTGTAAAGAAGGATTATAATTGATGGAATAATCGGTGGGAAAGAGGAAACAAAACAAAACAAAACAAGAAAGAGAAATACAGCAAGTAGTTTGTTTCAATCTGAATTCAGACTCCACATCTCTTTCTCCGGATGTGGATATCTCTTTCCATCATGAGTCTTTTGGAGTTGTCTTATAACTTTACATTGCTGAGAGGAGCCCAGTCTATTGAAGTTAGTCGTCACACATGTTGTGTCTGTGATTGTGTACAAATTTCTCCTGGTTCTGCTCTTCTCGCTCAGCATTAGTTTATATACGTCTCTCCAGGTTATTATGAAGTCTGTCTGCTCCTCATTTCTTATAGCACAGTAGTATTCCATTACATTCATATACCCAACTCACAGGCATCCCCTAGATTTCCAATTCTTTGCTACCACAAAAAGAGCTGCTATAAATATTTTTATGCATATGGGTCCTCTTTCCACTTCTCTGATCTCTTTGGGATATAACCCTAGAAGTGGTATTGCTGGGTCAAAGGGCATGTACTTATTTATAGCCCTTTGGGCATAGTTCCAGATTGCTCTCCAGAATGGCTGGATCAGTTCACAGCTCCACCAACAATGCATTAGTGTTCCAATTTTTCCACATCCTCTCCAGCATTTATCATTTTCCTGTTTTATCATCTTAGCCAATCTGACTGGTGAGATGTGGTACCTCAGAGTTGTTTTGATTTGCATTTCTCTAATCACTAGTGATTTGGAACATTTTTCATATGCTTATAGATATCTTTAATTTCATCTTCTGAAAACTGCCTGTTCATATCCTTTGACCACTTATCAACTGGGGAGTGGCTTGCAATCATATAGATTTGACTTACTTCTTTGTATATTTTAGAAATGAGGCCTTTATCAGAGACACCGATTGTAAAAATGCTTTCCCAATTTTCCACTTCCATTTTAATCTTGGTAACATTGGCTTTTCAATGTAATATAATTAAAATTATCCATTTTGTGTTTTATAATGCTAATTCTTGTTTTGTCATGAAGTCTTCCCCTCTCCAAAGATCTGACAGGTAAACTATCCCTTGCTCTCCCAGATTGCTTACAGTACTGGCTTTTAAACCTAGATCATGTACCCATTTTGACTTTATTTTGGTGTATGGCAGTGGTTCTCAACCTTCCTAATGCCGTGACCCTTTAATACTTATATGTGGGTGTATCTGCATGTGGGTAGATCCACCTGGAGACGGACAGAGGAGTAGTGTCTTGGTTTCTAAGACCATCGGAAATATGTGTTTTCCAATGGTCTTAGGTGACTCCTGTGAAAGGGTCATTTGACCCCCAAAGGGGTCACGACCCACAGGTTGAGAATTGCTGGTGTATGATGTTAGATATTGATCTATGCCCAATTTCTGCTATACTGTATTCCAGTTTTCCCAGCAGTTTTTGTCAAAAAGTGCGTTCTTATCCTCAAAACTGGGGTCTTTGGGTTTATCAAACAGTGAATTACTATAGTCATTGGCTACTGAGTCTCATGTACCCAATCTATTCCACTGATCGACTACTTTATTCCTCAGCCAGTACCAAGTAGTTTTGATGACTGCTGCTTTATAATACAGATTAAAATCTGGTATGGCTAGGCCACCTTCCCTAGCATTTCTTTTCATTAATTCCCTTGATATTCTGGCCCTCTTGTTCTTCCAAATGAATTTTGTTACTATTTTTTTTTAGCTCTAAAAAGTAATTTTTTGATAGATTAATTGGTATGGCACTAAATATGTAATTTAATTTAGATAAAATTGTCATTTTTACTATATTAGCTCGACCCAGCCACAAGCAGCTGATGTTTTTCCAATTGATTAGATCTGAATTGATTCGTGTGGAAAGTGTTTTGTAGTTGTGTTCATGTAGGTCCTGGGTTTGTTTTGACAGGTAGATTCCCAAATATTTTATAACGTCTACAGTAACTTTAAATGGAATTTCTCTTTCTATCTCTTGCTGTTGGATTTCATTAGAAATATATAGGAATATCGAGAATTTATGTGGGTCTCTTTTATAACCTGCAACTTTGCCAAATTTATTTATCTCAAGTAGTTTTTTTACTTGATTCTCTAGGATTCTCTAAGTATATCATCATAACATCAGCAAAGAGTGATAGCTTACTCTCTCCTTTGCCTAATTTGATTCCTTCAGTTTCTTTTTCTTCTCTTATTGCTATTGCTAACATTTCTAGTAGCAGACTGAGTAAGAAGGGTGGTAGTGGACATCCTTGTTTCACCCCTGATCTTACTGGAAAGCTTCTAGCTTATCCCCATTACATATAATATTTGCTGATGGTTTTAGATAGATGCTACTTATTATTTTAGGGAAGACTCCATTTATTTCTATACTTTCTAGTGTTTTTAATAGGAATGGGTATTGTATTTTGTTAAAAGCCTTTTCTGCATCTATTAAGATAATCATATGGTTTCTGTTAGTTTTGTTGTTGATGTGATCAATTATACTGATAGTTTTCCTGATACTGAACCACCCTTGCATTCCTGGAATAAATCCTACCTGATCAAAGTGTATTATTCTTGTGATGATTTGCTGTGGGCTTCTTGCTAATATTTTATTTAAAATTTTTGCACCTATATTCATGAGGGAAATTGATCTATAATTTTCTTTCTCTGTTTTGTCTCTTCCCAATTTAGGTATCAGTACCATATTTGTGTCATAAAAAGAATTTGGTAGGACTCTTTCTTCTCCAACTTTCCCAAGTAGTTTGTAAAGTATTGGAGTCAATTGTTCTTTAAATGTTTGGTAGAATTCACTAGTAAAGCCATCTGGCCCTGGAGATTTTTTTCTTAGGGAGTTCATTGATGGCTTATTCAATTTCTTTTTCTAAGATGGGGTTATTTAAGTAGTTTACTTCCTCTTCAGTTAGTCTGGGCAACTTGTATTTTTGTAAATATTCATCCATTTCACTAAGATTGTCAAATTTATGTGCATAGAATTGGGCAAAATAATTCCTAATTATTGTTTTAATTCCATTGGAGGTAGATTCACCCTTTTCATTTTTGATACTTGTAATTTGATTTTCTTCTTTTTTTAAAATCATATCGACTAAGGGTCTATCAATTTTATTAGTTTTTTCATAACGCCAGCTCTTAGTTTTATTAATTCAATAGTTTTCTTAAATTCAATTTTATTAATCTCTCCTTTGGTTTTCAGTATTTCTAATTTAGTATTTAATTGAGGATTTTCAATTTGTTCTTTTTCTAGCTTTTTCAGTTGCATGCCCAGTTTATTGACCTCCATTTTCTCTATTTTATTTATGCACGCATTCAGGGATATAAAACTTTCCCTAAGAACTACTTTTGCTGTATCCCACAAGTTTTGGTATGTTGTCTCATTATTGTCATTCTCTTGAATGAAGTTACTGATTGTTTCTATAATTTCTTGTTTGACTCACTCATTCTTTAGGATTAAGTTATTTAGTTTCCAATTAGTTTTTAGTCTATCCTTCCATGGCCCTTTACTACATATAATTTTTATTGCATCATGATTGAGAAGGATGCGTTTAATATTTCTGCCTTTCTGCACTGAATTGTGAGGTTTTT
>CM053584.1:137489280-137508997 GCA_028627135.1 Pseudochirops cupreus | reverse complement strand
AAAAAGAGCCTAGACAACATCTTACAAGAAATTATCAAACAAAATTGCCCTGATATTTTAGAACCAGAGGGCAAAATAGAACTTGAAAGAATTCACCAATCACCTCCTGAAAAAGATCCCCAAAAGAAAACTCCTAGGAATATTATAGCCAGGTTCCAGAGTTCCCAGATCAAGGAGAAAATATTACAAGCAGCCAAGAAGAAATAATCAGGATAACACAGGATCTAGCAGTTTCTACATTAAGGGATCGAAGAGCTTGGTATATGATATTCCAGAGATCAAAGGAGCTAGGATTAAAACCAAGAATCACCTACCCAGCAAAACTGAGTATAATGCTTCAGGGGAAAATATGGTCATTCAATGAAAAAGAGGACTTTCAAGCATTCTTGATGAAAAAACCAGAGCTGAACAGAAAATGTGACTTTCAAATACAAGAAGCAAGAGAAGCATGAGAAGGTAAAGAGGAAAAAGAAATCATAAGGAACTTATTAAAGTTGAGCTATTTGTTGTTAAAGTTGAACATTCCTACATGGAAAAAATGATAATTGTAACTCATATGACTTTTCTCAGTATAAGGATAGTTGAAGGGAATATATATATGTATACATACATATATGTATGTATAGGAGGGTGTATGTATGTATAAATATATGGGAGTGTGTGCATATGTATGTAGATGTATACATAGAGGGTATAGGATGAGTTGAATATGAAGGGATGATATCTAAAAAAATTAAACTAAGAAGTGAGAGAGGAATATATTGGGAGAAAGAGAAAGGGAGAGATAGATTAGGGTAAATTATCTCATATAAAAGAGGCAAGAGAAAACTTTTACAATGGAGGGGAAGAGCAGGAAGGTGAAAGGGAATGGGTCAACCTTACTCTCATTGAATTTGGCTTAAGGAAGGAATAACATACACACTCAATTAGGTATCTTATCCTACAGGAAAATAGGAGGGAAGGGGATAAGAGGAGGAATGATGGAAGGGAGGGCAGATTGGGGGAGAGGGTAGTTAGAAGCAAACACTTTTGAAAAGGGACAAGGCCAAAGGAGAAAATAGAATAAGTGGGGAGGGGCAGGATAGGATGGAGGGAATTACAGTTAGTCTTTCATAATATAACTACTATGGAAATGTTTTGTGTAACTATGCATGTACAACAGGTACACATGAATTGCTTATCTTCCCAGTGAGGGGTGGGTGAGGAGGGAAGAAGGAAAAAAATCTGGAACTCAAAAGTTTTAAAAACAAATGTTTAAAAAAAATTGCTTTTTACATGCAGCTGGGAAATAAGATATACAGGCACTGGGGTAGAGAAATCCATCTTGCTCTACTAGAAAGTTGGGGGAGGGGATGAGGAAGGCTATAAGAGAGAACAGACTGGAGGAAGGGGTATTCAGTAGAAGTGCTATTTTGGGGTGGGGGTAGGGGAAAGATGGGGAGAAAAAATTGTAACTCAAAATCTAGTGGAAATTAATGTGGAAAACTAAAAACAAATAAATTGGGAGAAAAAACAAATTTTTATTCTAAGAATGATCTGTCAGGCACCTTGATAGATTCGTAGGAACAAGTCTTAGGGGTAGATGAGCTTTTCAGGACCCCTCATTTCCCCATAGGTACATAGGACCCTGCTACTCTTATCAGTACCCTTGACTGACTGTATCTGGAGGTACATTAAGAACAGTTTGTGATCTCCAATGAATTCTGAAACACTCACTAGTTTATAATTAATTATGTCCTGCTTTGTGCCATCTCTTATGTTTCCCTCTGTCTAGAATTCCAACCTCTTCCCTCCCTACATCTCCAGCTATTGAAAATCTTTTTATCCTTCAAGGCCCGTCACCAGTGCCATCTGATCTGGGAAGCCTGTCCTGATACTGCCAGCTAGAAGCACTTCCTCCGTCTTTAAACTTGCTAACAATAAGACAAAGAAATAATAACACAAAACCAAAAGAATGAAAAAATAGAACACAGTGTAAACTATGTATCTATAGGAGGGAGGGAGAAAAATTTGGAACTCAATTTTAAAAATAAATGTTGAAAATTGTGTTTACATATATGTAATGCCATGCACCAGCAGATTCCCAAAAGAATGCTACTGTGAACAGCTTTTAGGGTTCAGATTACACAATATAGTGAACACTCTGTTTATTCCATTACAAATCAAGACAAATATTCACAATATATCACAATATAATATTCACAACATTACATCTTATCACAGAAAATGGCCACACAGTTTTCACTACAGTGGCCACAATATTTAGAACAAAGAACAAAAGAATAATCAAACTTCCACTCATGGAGCAACTCAATACTTAATCATTCTTTCAATTCACAATAGAATAATTAAACTTCCACTCATGGGGCAAATCAATACTTAATCATTCAATCAATTCACAATAGGATAATCAAACTTCCACTCATGGGGCAATCATTAACTTAATCAGTCATTAATTTAGATTCACAATTACTAAATATCATTAATTACAAATACAGTCATTAGAAAACCACACAAACCCTCAACCCCTCGGTGTCCAGAAAACCTCAATTTCATCCAAGGGGAGGCCTTTACTTCATCTTGACTCAGGGTGGTCTCTCTGATTCCCTGGATCCCCTTCCATGGTCCCAGCTCCCTCCTGAATCCACCAAACAGTCACCTGTATTCAGAAGCAGACAGTTCCAAAGTCCTTGTCCAGTCTTCAGGGCAGTCCCTGGCACGCACTGAAGTTCACAGGGTCCAGCACATCTCAAACTCTTCACCATTGCTCTTGCCTGGAACTCAAGGACCAGCCAGGCCACGAACAAACAAAGTCTTATCCTGGTCATGCTTCTTCAGTCCTCCAGCAGTCCAGCTGGCCCTAGGACCTAGAAGGAGTATCAGCCTTCCAAGCAAGCCCTCTCAGCCTTCCAGGTGGCCTTCACCAGATTCTGGTCTCAGGAAAACTTCATCTCAGTTCTTAGCTTCCAGATGCTGGGAAAGAAACTCTCTCTCTCTCTCTTTCTCTCTCTCTCTCTCTCTCTCTCTCTAGAAAACTCCAACTCAGTTCTCAGCTTCCAGATGCTGGGAGAGAAACTCTCACACTCTCATTCTCTCACTCTCACACTCACACTCACTCTCACTCTCACACTCTCACACTCACTCACTCACTCTCTCTCTCACTCTCTCTCTCTGTATATATATCCCAGCTGGTTTCAGGCTCCATGATTCTTCCTTCACCCAGAGCAACATTCCAATTCTGTCTCTCTGTCTCTGGAATTCTTGTTTGTATACACACACTGGCCTCCTGTCTCAGCCAATCCCCTTCTTCCAAGGCAACAGAGGAGTTCACATCCTCTCAGTAGTGGGACAGAGTTCGCACCTTCCATACTTAGCCCCAAGGTACTAAGTGCTAAGTATCTGCTAAACTGATTGCTATTACAATATAATTGGGGAAAAACAAAATACTACATTTAAAAAAGAGAATCCTAGACATCTCTGTAGAGAGAAGAAGGGCACCTCAAACTATTATCCCTTGAAGGGGACATCCCTTAAAATCACTTGACTATGATCTGCTCCTTAGTCAACCATCTATTAGTATTCCTAGGTTTCCTGTAGGAATTGGAATGCACTAGTGAGCCTAGAATAGAGTTCTACTGTCTTGTAAATTTAAAAACTGGCATTCTGATTTAGTAACCTCCCTCTTTGGAAGTTTGGTTACTGTGATTCAATCCCACAGAGAGCCTCATTCCCTCTGGGTAGGTTGACAAAATCAAGTCCCTGAGTCAGCAGAGCTGAGCATCAAATCTAAAGACCTCACACAAGTGAGACCAGTTGCTCTCTCTCACTTTCATCTTTGACAAATACAAGTCTTAAAAAAAGTTTTAAGACAATAGAAAAAGAAAAGTTCTACACGAGTTTAAAGACAGAGGAAGTGCTTCTAGCTGGCAGTATCAGGGCAGAATTCCCAGATCAGATAGCACTGGTGATGGGCCCTGAGGGATTGTAGGGAGGAAAGAGGTTGGGATTCTAGACAGAGGGAAAGCATAAGCATAGGGTGGAGCAAAGTCAGGCATCTTTAGGGAGTAAAGTAAAATAGGAATCCAGAAGACAGAGGGCTTCCCTGGACCAGGGCACAGTATATTAGACTCTCTTGGAAAGCAGAGGTAGGAAAGAAGCTGAAAGAGGGCCAAGGGACCAAAGAAAAGCTGGGAAGGGGAAGGACAGCAAAGATAACCTTTAAATCTGCTCAGGGATAGCCACAGTCATTGTCAAGAACATACAGAGAAAAGTTTTCTTGAGGTAAGGGTGGCAATTTTGCTCTAAGTCAATCATAAGACACCTTCATCTGATTGATGGAAGAATGAGCTCCACCAGGACTGGCCAATGAAAAGTTACAGAAGGTGTGGAGGTTGTTGAGGCATCTTCCCACCTCGTTTCTGAGCATAAGCTTCACTTTCTCCTCCAGGTTCCCTGTGCTCAAAATGGCATCCCCTGGCAGCAACCTGGTCCTGGCCTGCTGTTCCAGGTAGGGCTGTTTTTTCTGTTAGTCTGAGCTACTTTGCTTCTAAGGAAAGATAGTTGAGGACAGGAAGACAGTTGAGATTTGGGGGTGAAGTTGGATCCTTGGGATCCCTTATCTAAGGTTTGCCAAGGTATGATATCAAATAAATTAAGTGATTAGACTAAGGGAGTCTGGACCTGCATTTCTGTACCTTATGATCTAGAACTAGATTAACACACATAATGAAAATGAAAGGAGACCTCACTGTCTTCCAAACTGTACTCAGCTAAAATGGAGGCTAGATGGGTCTGAGGGGTCTGTTTAGCACTATATTGTGTATGTGACAAAGACTGAGAATGAACTGGGTAGATATGGTCTATATCTGCTCTGTCTTGCTTTATGCATGCAGCAGTCAGATGTTACCATGGATATAGTGCTGCACCTAAAGTCAGGAAGCCCTGAGTCCAAATGCAACCTCAATCACTTAACCTCTGCCTGCCTCAGTTTCATTTTCCATAAAATTGGATATCACCTACCTGTTGTGAGGAGAAAATGAGACTTGCAAAATGCTTTGTAAACCTTAACATGCCATATAAATGCTATTATTATCAATAGCATCATACATACCTACCCAAGGACCTACTAAGTGGTGACTTTCCAAATATACATAAATGGGAATTCTTTTTTTTTAGAATGGAGGGGGAAGGGGGAAAAGACTGGAGCTGGGGGGGGGGAAGAGGAAAGACATCATTAAACAAAATCCTTTACCCTTTCATGAAGAATGCTGTATAAGGAGCCAATGTTGATCCGCTCATACACCAGACGAGTTTTTTCTAGATCCTGTGACAAACACACGGCCATCAGCTGCAGCAAATAGGGATGGCGTAATTTACTGTGAGGAAGAAAAGACTTCAAAGATCAGGTGTGTGAAAGAAAGTGCAAAAGATTCTTTCTCCTTCCTTCCCCTTCTCGGCACTATTTAAACCATGCAGTCTTGGTCCCTCTCCTGACCTGAGAAGAAGCCCAGCCCTGCCTGCCACCTAGGCCTGCGACACCAGTGTAGACCTGGACTGACCCTGGATGAGAGATTTTACTTCGTGTTTCCTCCTCTGTGAGAGGTTGAGAGAAGCAGGACCAAGAGTCCTTCCCTTTCTGATCCAGGAACAGATTATGTCTGGAGAAAATTTATGTAGTTCTTGCTGACTGTATATCCCAGAGGATATAGAAAACTTTCAGACTATGAAACCACTAAAAATTATTTTCCTGATCATCCCTACTATTTATACAATAAAGAGCTTTACTTTTCCAAATAATTTTCATATACATTATCACGATGAATTCCCACAATAACCCCATTAGGTACAGACTTCATCTTCTCCAACCTGCACTCCTGACTCTTTCAGACTTTTTCTACACGTCCCAGAAACCTTCCACTGTTCACATGGAAGGGCACTCCACCCCTCTGGCCTCTCCCTCTCATTTGCTGCTGCTTCCTTGAACCTCCATTTTAAGGCAAGGCCCAAGCCAGCACGTCTTCACTTCTCTCCAGGCTGCATTTCTGACTTGTGGAAGTTCTCAGCCCTGGTTCTCAGCACCTTAATCTTCCTGTCTCCGACAAAAAACAAAACAAAATAAAACCCAAACCTTCTTTCCAGCTCTCTTTTATGTGTCGTCTTCTTCTGTACAATGTAAGCTCCTTGTGGGCAAGAAGTGTCTTTCTTTTTGCTTGTATTTGTATTTCCTGTGCTTAGGAAGATACCTGGCACTTACTAAGCACTCAATACATGCTTGTTGACTTGATCTGACTATGGAGTAAATACAGCTGGTGTTGTTTAATCCCACTTAGAGGTAAAGAGACTAATGTTCAAAGAGGTAACTCATTCACCGTCACACAGAAAGTAAGGGGCAGAGCTGGGATTCAAACTCAGACTTCTAGACTTCCAATCCAGTGTCCTTTTACTGTGTTACAAAGATAAGGAAGATCAAGTGACTAGTCCCCTGGGGCTGTCATATGGCCAGTGACTAGAGAATCTAGACTCAAAACCAGGTTTCCGCAGCACCAGGTTGGCTGTTCTCTCCACCACATGACCACACCTCTCTTCTAAGATGGAAATGCCCCTTTGCATTAGCACCAATTCTCATTCCTGGGGTTTATACTCTCTTGGGCTTCCTTCTAAGACGCACTCAGTTTCTGAACAGACAGACTTTCCTTCCCGGAAGGTATAACTCTGAGTTGCCCAGATACACACACCTCATATAAATGAAGATATTCACATTCTAAGAGAACCCAATGCCCCCCTCCTGAGTTCAGTTATGGAAAGTCAGTTCCCCAAAGCCTGATCAACCCTGGTCGAAACTGAGACTTGAATTTCTGACCTGGCAAGAGCTGGGGTCAGAGCTGGTCTTACGACAATGACTAAACTTTCAAGTCCCTAAAGATCCACAGAAGCACCCTGATTAGAATCAGTGTAGCACGAGGGACATCATGGAAACTTTAGAAGTGTTAAGATCCTGGATGCACAAGGCTCACGAGCGCCGACCACTAGAGCTGGAAGAGATCTCAGAGGTTTTCTATCCAGGATAAATCCTTTACAGATGAGGAAACTGAGGCCCATGTCAGTCAAGTAACTAGCACCAAGGACACACAGTTACTAAGAGTCAGAGGTAGAATTTTATCCCAAACCCTCTGACTTCATAGCCAGGGTTCTTTCCATTGCACCATGTTGCTTCCTCAATTGCTGAGTTTCCTATACCACCTGCAAGTCAGAAAAATAACATGCCTATAAACTATGGTGTTGAATAACTTCTCTCATGTTAGGCCTTTTCTAACTTGCCAAGATCAGAGCCACCCCTAAGGCATACGGACACCATGCTTGCTACCCTGGTTGCTGGTACTGGGCAATAATTACTCGGGGAGTTAGATGGGAAAGAAGGCAGTTCTGCCAGCTGGGACCAAAAGAGAGCTCAGGCTTTACATTCTCCCACCCCTATGCACTAAGGCAATGCAGGTGGGATTGCTCTTCCCTATTTTTTCAATCTAAAAATTTAGTCCTATCTCAAATTCTATATCCCCCACCCCCAACTTCAATGTTTTTCAAAATCAAACTTATTTTCTGCTCCAATGATGTAATGATACTGGGATCTGAAGATCTTCCATGCCCCTTGAACTTGCTGACGTAGCAGGAAGGGGTGGAGCAAGAGAAAGCTGGAACCAAGCTAGCTAGTGTCTGTGCTGTGGTGGCTGGAAGCAGCAACAGCGGCTGTGGCTGCGGCGAGAACTCCTTTTTCTTTGAGCCTGCCAGAATCTCTGCTAAGGACTCCTGCTGAAGACTGCCAGGGACAGGAACTGTGGTGGGGCTGGAGCTGCTGGGAGCAAGCTGCCTGGCACTGAGCAACTATGTGAGCAAGGAGAGGGTCTTTGCCTGAGGTAATCTGTCCTGTTTTGAAGGCTTGAGAATGTGGGTGTTTACTACATTAACTACATGTGCCAACTTCATAACTACTGTGTTGGCTTTGACTTTCTGGTTTTGGGACTCAGTTTTCTGGTATCTGAATAAATGCACTAGCTATATTTCCCATGCAGAGAGCCTGTTACATTTTGTGATTAATAACCATATCAGCATACTTACAGTTACTGTAGGCATTGTGAATACCGCATTGTTGATACGATGACACCTAATTTCACCTGAATACAATTGTTTATGCTCAGTTTGCTCCAGGTCTGCTTCTCACTAGAGAGAGTCTTGAGCCTTGCATCCCTAACCCCTTGTGAGGAACAAGGTCATGGATCTAGAGACAGAGAGGAAGTCACATAGTCCAACTACCCTCATTTTACAGACGAGAAAACTGAGGCCCAGGTAGTAAATAACCATAGCAGCAGCTGACATGGATATAGCCCTTTAGAGTTTGCAGATTGTGCACTGTATGCACATGATGTTGTCTGACCCTCAGCATAGCCCTTTGAGGTAGGAAGTCTGGGTATTCATTTTAGATTGTAGGTCAGAGGACTTGAGTTCAAATCTTGGCCCTGCCATTTTTGTGACCCTGGGCAAGTAATTCCATCCTGGGCCTCTTGGTTTCCTCCTCTGTAAAATGAGGGAGTTGGACTAGATGACTTTTACAGTCTCTTCTTCAATCTAAACAGGCAGCAAAGTGACACAATAGATAAAGCTCTGGATTTATAATCACGAAGACTCATCTTCCTGAGTCCAAATCTGACCTTGGATACTAGCAAGAGAGAGCAAGACCTTGGGCGAGTCACTTAACCTTATTTACCTCAGTTTCCTCATCTGTAAAATGAGCTGCGAAAGGAAATGACAAAGCACTCTAGTATCTTTGCCAAGAAAACTCCAAAATACTCAAAAAGAATCTGACATAACTGAAATGACCCAACAACAACCCCACTCTAACTCCATAATCCTAAGTGGATTATTACAAAGTCACACTGCCAGTACCTCCCCACTGAGCAATGTGGCCTCTCGTGGCTTATTTAGCTATCTACTCTGACCTGGACATTCTAGTGGTATTTCAAGTCATGCCACACACACCCCCTGACATTTATCTCTTACCTACTATGCTCCTGTTCTGCAATCAACAAGTCAGCAAACCGAAGCTTACTACAGTTTTGGTGAGTTGCAAAATTAAGTTCCTTCACGGTGACTCTACTGCCGTTCCACACCAGACTAAACAAGGAGGGAGAAAGTATTTTCAGTCAACTTCCCACAGATCCTGTTTCCTGACAGGATAATGACTGTTACCTCATTCTGTACCCTGACTGGTACAGTAAGTGAACACCGATGATGACTAGTCACATCGATCCCTTCATTCTTCTTTACTGAATATTTATATTAGTACCAACAAAGGGAAGGAAAGTACAACTCATTCTGTCCTTCTTAAAAGCAAGGTCATCTTTGAAACCAATCGGCAAGCACAAACACTGTCCTGGGTGCTGAGGGAGACACATGTTTCTTCAAGAAGCTGCTGGGAAAAGGTTCATAGCCAGAGACCAAAAACAACACTTGGAGGCAGAAGAAAGCCTCCATGCTAAAAGGTCTGAAGCGATCTCTATGCACATCAGGAGTATGGAGAAGTAGGCTATCAGGGCACATGACTTCCTGAAAGAGGCTCTATGTGGGTTAAACCTAGGAGGGTGGATAGGGTAGGAGGTGGGGAAAGGCAGAATGTAAAATCTCTGCCATCAGGGGATGTCTCCTGTTGTTTTCTTGTCTTTGTATCCCCTGTGCCTAGTACTAATGCCTTGGATGGATGCATGGTAGGAGCCCAAGCCTGGGAACATGGCCTATGACTCCACAGAGAATGTAAATTACCTTGAGTAAATGTAAACAGCAAAAGAAGTGTTGGGAGAACTTGGGAGTGATGGGAGAACTTGCACATGATCCTTGGCCATTCCTGGCATTATGCCTTTTTTGTTCTGTTTCTATAAAACACCTGGCCTGACCTGGGGCTGGTACAGGGATTCACCATTTTGTCCCACTGCCACCTAGGCTGACTGACCTCTTATAAGTAAACTCCCCCAATTGACCTAGTTAGCCCTAATAAAACCTACTAATAATCGAGTTGGCCTAGGTTCCTCTTTCTTCAATATCTCAGTATTCTCTAAAAGGGTCTGCCACTCTACAATTGGCATAATTAGGGCAGAACAGATCTACCCCCTTAAAAGAATTTAGGCACCCAACAGATGCTTATCAAAGATACTCTGGATTCAAGGAGCAGTTCCAACTGTGCCATGAGCATGCTCTCCAGGTTTTTGTTCTATTTCTACTCTGACTCACCTAAAAAACATAAGATACCCCAATACACGAAGTACTAAGCAAAACATTAACTGAATGAAAACCATTTTGCTGAGACAGCTACTTAGTGTGCTTTAAAATTTGGAGACCAGCTTGGGAGAATTGAATTGTCATGTACTGAGGTTATAGACAGACTTAATGAGATCTTGAGGATTTCTTGGCTATTTGCTTATGCCTTACGTTCCTGACCTGTCTAGGCTTTCTCCTCTAAAGGTTATGGGAATATGAACAATTAATCTACAAGACTAGCCACAGGCTAGTCTTTCTTCTTCATCTTTTCAACCAATTATAATGTTTTAATACCTCCGAAGCATAGATATAGGAATGGAGGCAACAGGGATAGTTGTTTCCTCACTAATTAAAATACTAGGAAGTCCAAAATCAGGTAAAGAAACAGGGAAGTAGAAATCTCAAAAAAACCAAAAAGTACTCTAAAGTTATAAAAGCTCAGGAATCAAGACATCATACTAGCTGGTTGCCCTTTTTATATTCAGGAGGAATATCAGAGAGAGATGGCTTCTATTCCTTCCATATTGTCATAGGACCCAATCAGTTTTGTTATGCTCCTAAATAAACCTCCTAGATATATAAGTTTAGTGGAGAAATTGTCTTTTGACATATCTGGCATGCTGGAAAACCTACCAAATAGTACCCATTTGGAGAGTATTTGCTACTAAATGCTGGTGGTTGAAGAGAAGAGACTGTTAGCTTCTAAAAATTAGCCCCTCAAACTCAGAACAATGAACACAAGCAAGAATGTGTTTTCTGAGTGGAGGGCAGAGGGAGAAGGATAATGAAGATACCAGACAGATTAATAACAGAGAATAAATATTGGGAGTATAGGGATATAAGACTGCATGGGGAGCATAGGACCAGGTTATAAAGGGTGATGAAAACCAGGCAGAGCAGTTTTCTGGACTAGATGCTAGAGGTTTCTCCCAAGTCATAGGATGATAAGAGTTCTTTCAGAATCAATAGAAATAAAAGCTACTGTTTGTTGTTCCTGTGAAAATGGGGCCATTTGGTGGGGGAAAGAGCCATCCTGGTTGGTGCTGCTATTTTATGTTTGATGATGGAGGCAAAAGGAAGATGGTCATGGATTTTTTAGTCAGATCAGTTCTCTAGCTACAAATAAAAATACCTCTGAGATCTGTCTTAGAGACAATATCTTGACCTATTTCACCACTACAACTTATACTGGATTTGACAGGTGACAGAAAAGATAATGATCTGAGATGTTACAGAACAAGAAAAGCAGTACTTTGCCTACACAGGTGACAATAATGGTTTTCATAAGGAATAAGGTTTCTTATGGTTGGGTAGAAACATCCAAAGTTTAAGAAAGACACATGTAAATAACTGACCTGTGATAACTCAATCTTCCTACAGTACTGGAAGCAAATGTTCAGAGTGGACCCTAGGCACATTTTGACTTACTTTGTCATGACCATGTAGGGACCACTACAGAAAGAGAAGGTCGGTTCATCATCTGCTTGAATTACTTCCTTTTCTTCGACAACTGGGAGTGATCCCAAATAAGCCAGCTGTGTCCTTCCTGTGAGATAAAACTGAAAGCAAATCTTTCCCTCATAATGTGAAGAGGAAAAGAAAAAGGACTAAGCTACGTAAGAGTTACAAACTTAAAAAAAAAGTTACCAACTTACATAGTTTAAGGACTAGTACAATGAAAAAATACAGGACCAGATTAAGAAATGGAAAAGACCTTCAGGGTCATCTTACAGTTAAGGAAACTAGGAACCAGAAAGGGATGTGGCTGCCCAAGTTCTCATAGGTAGTAAATAGCTTAGTTGAAATTTGAACTCCGCTCCCTGACTTCAAATTCAACCCTCTTTCCACTATACCACACTGCCTCGTTATACTCCCTCTATTTCAGTGGTTTTCAACCTTCCTAATGTCGCAACCCTTTAATACTCATATGTAGGTGTATCTGCATGTGGGTGGACCCACCTGGAGATGGATAGAGGAATGGTGTCTCGGTTCCTAAGACCATCAGAAATGTGTGTTTTCCAATGGTCTTAGGCAACCCCTGTGACCTCTGTGAAAGGGTCATTCAACCCCCAAAGGGGTCGCGACCCACAGGTTGAAAACTGCTGCTCTATTTCTTTTTTTTTTGTCAATGCCTTGTTTCTTACACCATCATAGTTACCCCAAATGTCCTTCCCCTTGCCCTTCCCAGAGAGTCATCCCATAGAGCAAAAAGTATTATTAGAGAAAAAAAGTCAGCACAAATTATCCACATGCTGAAAAAGATTGAAAATGTGTAATGTGCAGTACCTTGTGGACCAACCACCTGCAAAAAGCGGTGAGTCAGTACACTCTCTCTATTTTAACATTTCCTAATAGTGTTTTTTTGAAGGCATACTCTGAGGTCCAAAATATCTTCTCTCACAAGACCAGTGATTCTCTTCTGTAAGTCTTGATTTAGAAAGCACTCCAAAATTCATCATTTAACAATTCAGTGCCTATTGTAAACAAAGTACTATGTGAAGAGTTGGGGATAAAAAGACAAAAATAAAACTTCCCTCCCTTCAAGGGACTTAAGTATCTGGGTCCAAGTAAGCAAACACAAGGTACTATATAAAGTTATTTCAAGGGGGAGGGAGAGTGGTCAGGAAATATTCTGCTTTGAAGGGAGCTGAGGATCCCATGAGGTGGAGGAGAAGAAGAAAGTCTACTCCAGACACAGAGGACCACTTGGGAAAAGGTAAGGAGATAGGAGATGGAATGTGACACATGAGAAAGTCAGCATGTGCATTTCCATGGAATGGAAAGGACACAAAGAGGAATTATTTGAACTCAGAATGAAAACATAGGAGGCAGCGCAAGGCAGAATGAGGAAGGTTTTCTATTCCAGGCTAAGGATGTTGCATTTTATGCTACAGTCGAGAAGTGCCAACATGTTGTGGAAAGCTCCAAATCGATGAAGACTGAAAAAATGCCATAAAATTTGGCAATAAAAAAGTCATTGGACACTTTGAAGAGGGAAGTCAGGAGAATGGGTGTATAAACCAAATTTCAGGGAATTGGAGAGATTGAGAGGTGAGGAAATAGGGTAACAGGGGTGATTACTTTTTCTAGGACCTTACTAGTGAAGGAAAACAAAAATATAAGAGAGAAACTGAAAAGGTAGCAGACAGTGTTAAGAGAAAGTTTTTAAGACTGAGCGTGTTGAGAACATAAGCAGGGAGGAAGGGGATAAAGATGAAAGAGAGAGTTTGAGAGAGAAAGACAGAGAGATAGAGACAGACAGAGAGACAGAGAAATGATGGAGCAAGCTCTCAAAGGAGACCTGGTGATTAATCAAAGGATCAAGCAAAGAGGTTAGCCTAGGAAAGGAGAAAGGTTACCTCATCCCATCAAAAAAGATAGAAGAGAACAGGCAAAGACAAAGAGAGGTTTTCAGGTGTGGAGACATTAATGAGGACATCTATAGTGGACACAGTCATTTTCTAAAGTCGTTGGGTGAACAGAACAGGTTTGGGAGTGGGACTGAGAGCTTAAAGAGTTAGGAGATTTTAAAAAGCTTCTGTCTCCTTGTATAGCCTTTTCTAGACTCTTAGAAACTGCCGGATGGTCTGTCTCATAGATATAAGACACTTAGATAGGTATATGAACCCAACCTTCACAAATATGCTAAAATAATTTTCCTCAAGTATAGGATTGGACAGGGAAAGAATGGGAGCAGGAAGGCCAGGATCACTGAAAACAAAATTAAAAATTTTTGTGGTTGTTAAGTGAGAGAACAATATATATAGAAGGAGAAGATCTGGGAGTAAAGAGACACACAAACCTACAGTCTAAGTGACTAGGAAAACATAAAGCCCTCTGTGAGGATGAAAAAAAAAGAACAGACGCCAGTGATTGTTGCCATCCACTGTCAGAAGTTGCTTGATAGCATTTGATTCTTTTGTCTGATAACTGATAACTAAAGGACTGATTTATGAAATGCCCAAATAAATCACATACTGGAATCATTTAGGGACTGCCTCTGCTACTCAAACTAAGGACTTACTTTTCTTGAAGTTAAAAAAAAAGAAAGAAAATCCCCACTTGATATGTTGGGAGGTGGATAGAGCAGGAAGAGAAAGGAGTAAGGAGGACTTATACTGACCAGCAGTTTGTAATTTTTAACAACTTACCTTCCCAAAACCAAAGCTGTAGATGTTTTTGGAAGAAACAACTCCAGGTTTGAGCAGGCGGTTAGGGGAGCTGTCAGGGTTTCTAAAAATGTTGGAAAAAAAAAGATTAGCTATCTACATCACATACCACTCACGCGGCACACAAAGTGTCTCACCCATTCATTTGATGGGACCAGGATAAGGTTGCAGGAGCATCTTGCTCCCTGCTACCATTTCCAGGCCATTCTTCTACCAGGAAGGTGCTTAAGCTAAGGGTTACAGATTTAATAATTTAATAATGGGGGTCAATGAATTTGTATGGGAAAAATGACAACTTTTATTTTCACTAATTATTTCTTTTGTAATCCTATGTATTTTACGCACTTAAAAACATTGTTCTGAGAAGGGTCTATATTGCTTCACCAGACTGCCAACAGGGATTCGAAAACAGAAAAGGTTAAGGATCTCTACCCCACTGCTATCCCTTAAAAACTTTTCCTTCTTCTAAGTCCATGCAATCTATTTATGTCACTTTTCAGAAAGACTTCATTGCTGTCATCTATAAAACTCCAGGTCACTTTCCCAGCTTTCTCAAGGACTTTAGCACCTGGTCCCTGGTTTTCCTCTCCAAACTATCCTTTGTCATCATCCTCAGGCATTTTAATATTCATACTGACAAGCTCTGCCACATCAGGACTACAAATTCTTCATTTTCCTCAAGTCTGAGATCTCTCTTCTCCATCATTATTCAACCACAAACCATGGTGACACCCTTGACCTTCACCATCTCCCAGAACTCCAGAACTGTCCCATCTCAAATATCCTGAATGTTGAAATTTCACAATATCCTAAACTTCCCCCTCCCACTTCTTCCCTTACACTGAACCAGTTCTTTACCCTCTTCTTGACCTCTTGTTACTTAATCCCTTCCTATTTTCAAGTTTCACTCACCATCATAGCCATGCTTGATGCCATGGTTTTCCACTTTAGTAATTCACTGCCATAAAAATTCCTGCCATTCCTCAACCACTTTTTTTTGCTATTACTAACCTCAATAAACCTTATCATTCAGCTTCACTGTCATTTCTGCTTCCAGGCTGAGTATAACAGAAGGAAGTCACATACTCAAGACGATTTCATTCTCTATACATTTATGGTGACAGGCAATGAAATAGAGTGGACAGAAGCGCTGTCTGAAATCTGAGAGGGGAGAGATCGTTACCAGCTGAGGGACCTCAGGAAAAACTCTGGTGAAGCTGGCAGTATCTGATTTGGGCTAGAAAGGGCAGGTCGGGAGAGAAACTCTCTCTAAGACTACCAGTTATAGAAAAGCTGCTGATTCAAATTGGTGGAGGGTATTTCCGCTTTCCAAGTCATCTACATTGCTGAAATAACAGCTTTGTGAAAACCCCCACAAATTTCTGGTGTGTAACCTGATCTGGGCCTTCACCATTGCTAGGCAATTCTTTCATTCCACCCTTACTGACTCCCTATCTCATTTCCTACAGCAATGATTCCAAACCTTTTCCTTTCTCAAGCCTCAAACAGTATCCCCTATTTTGATAGCATATGACTTAGAGAGGAGTTTCCCCATATTCACCCCTCAAAATTTCTCAGTATCATCATTCAGTCTTTCTTCCTTCTCCCATACTTCAAAGGAAGGGTTATCCCTGAGTGTAAAGGAGACAGGCCAATAGGAGCCTAGCCTTAATGAACATATACATCTTTCTCTGATGATGATAATGATTTTAACCCTTCTGTGTGTGCTCCTGACTACCTCTCCTCTAGTACTCCTACTATCACCTCCTCTCTCATTCTCTTGGGACTCTTCTCCCTCAGCCTGACAAGCCTGTCAGTTCCCTCTCCCCAAACATAAAAAAGGCTTCACTTTACTCTTCTACTCCATTCACTTCCTACTCTATTCCTCAACACACTTTCACTCTCAATTTCTTGAAAATGTGATCTGATTGATGCCTCCATTTCTGTACCTTTTACATTTCCCCAAGTCTTTGCAACTCTTGATTCTGTCCCCATTATGCTAATCAAAAGGCTTTCTCCAAAGTCACCAATGACCACCTAATAACCAGATTCGAGGGCCTTTTCTGTTTTCATCATCTCTGGAGCTTTTGACAGCTGACCATATCCTCTTGAATATTCCCTTTTCCTTTACCTTCTCCAAATAACAAATACTCTTCAAATTCTACCACCTCTATAACCCTTCCTTCTCGGTCTCCTTCTTCAATGGATCTATGACATCATCCTAAGACTTTGAGTTGGGTGCTATTGTACTTGGCCCTCCATTCTTTTCTGTCTACATTTTCTCCTCAGTCATATCTTCTCCCATAGCTTCAACTATCACCACTTTGTAGATGGCTTCCAAGTCTAGAGCTCCAGTTTTGACCACACTTCCAAACCCCACATTCACATTTCCAAGTTCCCATAGGATATCTCCTCTTGAATTTCCTACTGGCACCTCAAACTCAGTATGTCCATAATAAAGCTTACTGTCTTCTTTCCTTTGCTCCTTCTTTGGACTTCAATACTTCTGTCACTGGCACTATAATTCACCTTGTCTCCTATGTTAAAAAATACTGATATCTATGACTCTCCTTTCCTTCATCTCTCACCTCCAATTATCAAATCTTGTTAATTCCCTCTCTGCAGCATTTCTTATATCTTTCGGCTCTTCTCTATTCTCACTGTCAAGATCTTAGAACAGGCTCTCATTGTCACTTGCCTAGATTATTGCAAAAATCTCCTATCATGGCTTCCTGCCCCCAACATCTCCCCTCTTCAATCAAGCCTACACACTTTTCTTTCTTATGTTAAGAACTGGTTATAGTACTCTGCTCAAAACCCTCCCCTACTGAATAAAACTCAAAACTTTACTTAGTCTGGTAATCAGAGTCCTCCTTCCACAGGCTAGTCTGGCACAACTCTCTCTGTTTTTATATTACTCCCCTCCATGAATTCTAGTTATTTGTTGTCCCTTCACAGAGGCCTTCCTCTTCCCACTTCATGCCCTCATCCCCCTCTCTCCTGACCTGCCTAAATCAGATACTGCCAGCTTCACCAAGTTTTTCCTGAGGTCCCTCAGTTGGTAATGATCTCTTCTCCCTCAGATTTCAGACAGCACTTTGCTTTCCACATCTCTTATTGCTGGGGTTTTTTTAGGTCACAGTTACTTTTCTATGGATCACTCTTCTTCCTAGACCAGCGGCTCTCAACCTGTGGGCTGCCTAAGGCCATCGTATTTCTGATGGCCTTAGGAACCGAGACACCATTCCTCTATCTGTCTCCAGGTGGGTCCGCCCACATGCAGATATACTCACATATGAGTATTAAAGGGTCGTGGCATTAGGAAGGTTGAGAACCACTGTCCTAGATTGTATGCTGATATGTCAGCATGATAAGATAGTCAAGAACTATCTTATCTAGCTAAGCTTGGCATCTCTTCCAGGACCTGGTACAGCAGCTGCTTAAGAGATGTCTATGAATTGAATTATTAAATTTAGAGAACTAGCTGAGGTTCTTAGGGTACAGTGAATTGTTCAAGCTCACACAGGTGGTTAGAGGCAAAAAAAAAAATCCTCTAATTCCAACTCATGTTAGTTTCCCAATATACCATGATAGACTTCTTCATATGTCTTGTCTCTCCAACTAGACTGTAAGCTCTCTTGAGGAAAGAGACTAAGACTTATATTCCTTTATATTATCAGTGCCCAGTTCACTGCCTTGCATATTGCAGACACTAAAACAAATCTGTTAAATGAGATTTGTAAAGGGAAAAAAAGGCTGTTTTTGGAATGCACATATTTCTAGATGGCGATATCCATACAAATAGTAAAGTTGTACTTTTGCACTTCCCTCATAAATCAGGAATAAATAAGGCTTTTGTCCACTTTCCCTTTCAGAGTGAATGGCAAAGAAAACAGAAATGATGTATTATTGCTAGAAGGGCAGAGCACACAACACAGTGCTTCTCATGCCAATATTCACATTTTCTTGAACCAATGTTTTGCCAGGTCTGTGTACTATCTCCTCATTGCCACTTTAAGTTGTCACATTGTTCACAGTTCAGTCTGCTGGGCTTGGCTGGTGACTGCCATGGCCCTAGAGCTGTTGATAAAGCTCTCTTGTAAGCCTTTCAAGCAAAATGAAATTTCCTGTTCTGCTTCAATATTCACAGACTTCCCTGGAAATAAAAACCAAGCAGCTGAATTCCTAATGACAGTAATACTGCATTTATTTTAAGCTCAGCTGTTTCATAACCTCAACTATCAAGAAAACAGCCAGGAACCAAGAAATAATAGAAGTAGTAACGATAATAATAATAATAATAATATCTGATCACATTTTAACCTCATGGATGGCTTGCACCAAGCTGGAACAAAGGAAAGACATTCATTCATTGAGTCAGTCACTCAAGAAAGACTTATCAAGTAACTGCACTAATTGAATTACTATGACCTCAAGTATTCATTTACTTTTTAAATTTATTTTAAAATTTTTTTTCAATTTATTTATCTATTTTTAGTTTTCAACATACAGTTCCACAAGATTTTGAGTTACAAATTTTCTCCCTGTCTTTCCCTTACCCCCACATCCCAAGATAGCGAGCCTACTGAATAACCTTTCCCCCAAACTGTTCTCTCTTATATACTCCTCAATAACCCCCCAAGTTTCTAGTAGGGCAAGATGGATTTCTATACCCCAGTGCTTGTGTATCTTGCATGTAAAAAACAATTTTTTTTTAAACATTTGTTTTTAAAACTTTGATTTCCAGGTTCTTTCCCTTCTTCCCTCCTCACCCATCCCCACTAGGAAGACAAGCAATTCAATATAGGTTGTACACGTGTGGTTACAAAAAACATTTCCATACTAGTTATATTGGGAAAGACTAACTTTATTAACCTCCATTCTATCCTACCCCCACTTATTCTATTTTCTCCTTTGACCCTGTCCCTTTTCAAAAGTGTTTGCTTCCCCCCAATATGCCCTTCCTTCCATCATCCCTCCTCTTATCCCCTTCCCCCCTATTTTCCTGTAGGATAAGATACTCATTTCATTTCAGTGTATATGTTATTCTGTCCTTAAGCCAAATTCAATGAGAGTAAGATTGACCCATTCCCTTTCACCTTCCTGTTCTTCCCCTCCATTGTAACAGTTTTCTCTTGCCTCTTTTATATGAGATAATTTACCCTAATCTATCTCTCCCTTTCTCCATTTCCCAATATATTCCTCTCTCACCTCTTAATTTTATTTTTTAGATATCATCCCTTCAT
>CM053584.1:137472076-137488780 GCA_028627135.1 Pseudochirops cupreus | reverse complement strand
AGAACACCACAGCTCCTCCTCGTGGTTACCTCCGTGCTACACTTTCAGCCACAATTCTCTAGTAACATACTATAGAAATGATCCCTGAAAGTATAGTCTTAACTCGAACGCTCCCGACGAGCCCGCCACAGCCTACCCCGCACGCTGTTCGCTCACGGCTATTTTTCCATACCCTCCCGACTCCCACCCTAAACCGACGCGCCGCGTCTTGCCCAACAAGCACGCGAACGTGCAAGTCCCACGCAGCTCGTTCCCCCAGCCGGAAGCGGTCCAGGACCCCGAAAGTCTCACGAGTGCTAATTAGCATACTGTCTCCCGATAGCCAGTCACGCGCGGAAGCTGCTCTTCAACCCGGAACAATGAGTGGGTGGGATGGGGTGTTCCGAGTTCTCTCCCTGTTCTGCAGAGAAAGCAGGGTCCATTACCCAGCGGTTCCCACTAGGGCCCTGCGTGGACCTGGGTTTAGGACGCAAGTATTGAGTCCCCGAAGAGCCGTGGAAAGGTTATTCGTGAAGGACTGCCTCTTGACGAGAACCGCAGGGAACCTGCCCTGCAACTTAAAAATTTAAAGCGTGTCCCACTTTAAAAACTGGAGCCCAGACTGATGCTTCAGAAAAGCTCCTACTCCAAGGGCTTTATCTTCAGATGTATCTCAGTCTTGGGACTCCAAAAGGACTTTTGAGAGGATCTAATTCTCGTCCTTCATAGATAAGGAAACTGAGACCAAGAGAGGTTCACTTCAATTCAATTCTACAAGCATTTATTGCCGCTGTGGGTCAGGGCTGTGCTAGGTGCCAGGGATACACAAACCCTCAAAGAAAATTATATTTTACTGGTGGTAACAACACATACACATATAAGCAAATACAAAATGTATACAAAAATAGAGTGGGGTAAAACACAGCAACTGGAAAAATGAGGAAAAATAGCTTTCCTGGGAAGGCCAGCATTTCAGCTCAACCTCAAAGGGTTATCAGATTCTAAAGGGCTAGGGTGAAGATCTAAAAAAAGGGAGGCAGAGAGAGAGAACGAGAATGTAATAATGGGCCAAGTAGTGGAAGTAGTTCACTATTTCTTTCCTGAAATAAGAGTAGGAAATGACTATTAAAAAAAAAACTTCCCACAAAATGGAAGGAACAATTAAGGAACCCCTTAACTGAGCCTGTTTTGGGCCCTCTGAGAAATATGGCCTTTAAGAAGCTAAAGGATGAAATGCAAAGATCTAGGACATAGAGACTCTGAGGTCTGAATCTAGGTCCCCATATTTATTGTTTCTGAGCTTAGTTCCTTCATCTGTTTTTAAAAGGGGGTTACAACACCTGAAATATATCCTTGTCAGACTGCTGTGAAGATCAAAAGACATATGCTATAGTGACAATAGCAGCTGCTTCTCTTCCTGTTTATTGAGCTCTGTGTGCAAGGAAGATGAATTTTAGTAGATTCTTCAAAATCACCTTCACTTCTGCTTTTACTATAATTACTGTTATTGCACAAAAAGAGAATTTTTACAATTTACAAAGATTTCTCCCCCATCCACTGTTTTAGTCCTGTGAAGGAGACAGGGTACATATTTTTATGCCTGTTCCACAAGTGAAAGATTTCATTTGTCAGGAGTCACAAAGGTAAGAAATGTCAGAGCCTGGATCCTCTTACTCCAAATATTCTTTGCACTGCTCTCCCTCCCAGTCCAATGTAAGCTAGGCGAAGACAGAGGCTGTTGTATTTCCAGGGCCTGGCACATAGTAGACACTTGATAAATGCTAACTGATTGATTGATTGCTCTGTTGTCACTCCTTATTACAAAGAATGCCTGTATCTGCTGTGAACTACAATCACTGAAAATCATTTTTATTTTAGTGCTCACATGTTACCTTTTCTGAATTCACCCTCATTTGAAGCACCCTTATTCCTACCCTAACTCACTCTTAAGTGTGTTCATCTCACTCACTGCCTACCTAGCCCAATCCACTGTGCTCTCTAAAATCCTTCCTCTATTTTCCAAAATCACACCCCACATCTTTGAATTCTTCAACAAACCTTCTTTCCATCCTTGCTTTAACAGAAATCTAATCCTCTTCTGAAGATACCAATGTCTTGCAATTCCCTCCACTGGTGCTTTCTTCTTTTACTCCCATACAACTCACAGGTCCAAGAAGAGAGTGGGCCTCCTCTTTGCTTTCTATTGCTTCTTTAGGAACATGTGGACCACCATCCCTAGAGGGCCTTTTCTCTTTCATCAAAACCATCTGTGCCACACTTTTCTCATCCTAGCTGTTATCTGTCCAGGAGTCTTTCAACAAATATTTATTAAGTACTTACTATGGGTGAGGCACTCTGGCTACGAGCTTTCTTTGGGGAAACAAAGAAAGGTAAAAGATAGTTTCTTTCTCAAGAAGTTCACAGCCTAAACATGCAAACAAACTGAATTCTGTTCATGTACAAACAAGCTAAATTGATTTCACTGAAAATAATCAACAGAGGGAAGGTACTAGAATTAAGAAGGCTTGGGAAAGGTTTCCTGTAGAAGGTGGGATTTTGGTTAGGACTTGAAGGAAGCCAGGGATGCCAGGAGGCAGTGATGAGTTAGAGAGAGCATTCCAGGTATGGGGGGCTGACGTAGGAAGTTCCTGAAGTCTAGAGATGGGAGTGTCTTGTGTAGGTAACAGCCAGAAGGCCAATGTTAGTGGACTGAAGAGTACTCAGTGGGGGAGGAGGCTGGAAAGTATAAGAAAACTGGAAAGGTGTGTGTGGGGATGAGTGACATAGAGAGGATTTTGTATTTGATTCTATAGATGACAGGGAGTTACCAGGATATTAACCCCACTTTTGTACCCATTTCTTCCTCTTGTTCCATCCTCTACCATTATCCCGAGGGACAGACTTCCATTATTTATATTGATGACTCACTTTAGGAGTATGGGCCACATAATTCCTCATTTTCTTCACCTATACTGACCAGATTCTACACTACACTTTATTACATATTTGTATGGTCACACCAGTGTAGCATTAATGGAATATAAGGTCTTTCCAGTCCATTAATAGGCCTATGTAACCACATGCATCCCTTATTTCCCTTGAACAGGAGCCATGTTCCCAGGTCTAACAGTACACAGGTATTTCAATCATGGATGTTTTGCTGCTTTGAACTTCAGCTCAATTCACAGCTATGACACATGTGAATCATATAGAACCCGTCAGTTGATTCAGGGAGATTTATATTGCCTTGGGGGAGGAACTTGCCTAAGGGGAAGCTTTCTTACAGGATGGCTTTCACACCTTTTGGCCATGGGCCAATTAGGCATTGAATCAAGTGGGTTGTGATACCTTCTGGCGCTGAGCCTATTAGTTGAAAATTATATATACTGGAAGATTGGTATTTTGTTTTGGGGCTCACTCACGGAAAGAATATGTCTTTGTGATTTGGTCATACTGAGACTCTGGGTAGTTACTGTTAAGGAGTGCCCCTCCCTCCCCCAGGTATGACTGAACCCAGATGTTGGTGCTCACTGGTCCAGTGATTAGGTATCTATTGCTCTTTTTAGACAGCTGGAGCCCTGTCTATTGGATTCTTTCTTGAATACTTGCTTCACTTCTTTCTACTTATCTGTACTTATCTGTCTGTTTATTAAAGTAAGATCATCAACACCTTTAAAGTTGCCTTTCCTTTAGAAAAGCAGATCAAAGAACCTGTGCTAGCAGCCCACCCTGTGTGCTAGTGTGGTTGCTAATACAACTAGACATCAGTCTCTCTCAGAACCGCATCCCCTGGAAATACAAAAATGTGGAATGAGTTTACAATGTTGCCTGTGTCTGATATTCTGTGAACTGAATTTTAAAAGACAGATATGAATTTGACAAGAAAATATGGGAAGGAAGGGTATTCTAGAAGAAATGAGAGGATTGACTAATGAGGGCTCAGTGTAGGGAAGGCCTTCCTAGGAAGATGAATTTTAGTAGCTCAGTACTTAAAGTCTGTTCAAAGCAAGGTAGGTACTATTATTATCCCCATTTTTTTTTTTACATTTGAGGAAAGTGAGGCAAGGAAAGGTTAAGTGACTTGACCAGGGTCACACAGCTAATAAATATCTAAGGCTAGATTTGAACCAGGTCTTCCTAACTCCAGGACCTACACTCTTTCTGATGGGGTGCTCAGACCCCAGCTCTAGGACCATATCTCTCCCCAGCCCAAATAACCTTATTCCTGGCAATAACTCCTGAGTGGGTCCCAGGGAGGCAAACTATCTCTCCATGTTACATAAACAAGCTGACCTTTGTAGAATTTCTCTTGTAGGAATAGGACTATCTTGTACCAGCAGAACTGTCATGTACTGATTCCCACAGTTACTGTATAGAATCTGGAGGTCAAGCTATGGACGTCAACTCCTGAGGCTATCTTGTAACACCCCTTAGAAGCCCTCCTCTCCCAGGCCATGCCAGTAGTGAATGACATCTGTGCCCAAGGTATAAAACTTGGCACACTACTCACTGAACTTTATTTTCTATATAAGCTTTAAATTTACCCTCATTAAGTTGCAAGTTCCCAAAGGAGCTCTGCCCACTACATTAGCATTACAATAAACTTTTTGTCACTTGATTAGAAGACTGGCTGAGTCTGAGAATTCTTTCCAAATGACTCCACCCTGTACCTCAACAGTTTTGGGTCCCTATACCCCTAAACTGCATCATCTCCACTGACTCAGAGGAAGCATAAGCAGACAGATATGGAAAGGTAGTCATCCAAAGAAGGCAGCAGCTTCAGGGAGTGTGACTCTTGAAGAGAGAAGGATTTCTGCTCTCTGGAAAAGCAGTAAGCAGTTGAGCAGAAAGCTACATCTATGAAAGCTTCATAAGGGAATAGGGACTTCCCAGGGCAGGCCAGGATCTCTTTGTCACATGTGTCTTCTACATGGGTACTTCCCTCCATTTGTATTTTAAGGCTAAACCCATTTTTCTGTGGGACCTGGAGTGTACAAAGGGGCTATTGCCCCCAGGGTTGAGAGAAATATTAATTATAATATTAATTATTCTTGTGATGCCTTTTCTAAAAGCTAAAGAATTTCTAATGGTTCACTGATATGTGAATCATATTGGTGGGGAAACAGAAGCCATAGGACTGGAAGCCATAATCCTTCATCCTTATCCTCATCCTCATCCCTCAAAGGCCTTAAGGGGAAAGAAGATTCAGTGGATCTTTCGGAAACCTGATGTCTGAGTACTAATGTCCAGTTGGTTAAGTAGCTCCAAAAGGGTTTTAACATACACAAGATAAGTTGCTGACATGAAATTCACATGACCATCAAGTCATTATTGGTTGTGAGAGGTAAGGGAAGGAAGAATTAAAGATGATCACAATTTAAAGAACATCTGCAACGGCAAGCAAACAAGTATTTAGCACCTTGTTTCACCTGAGCCTTGCCTGTGATTATATCAAGTCTTTGCTAAGAAACAGAACTTGTGAAACCCCCAGTGGGAGGAACTTGCTGATGAAACAGGAAGGGGTGGAATGGGGAGGGGCTAATGACCATATAAAAGTAAAAGCACAGGGTAGGATAGAGCAGAACTGGAAGCATGGCTGTGGCGCCAATACTTTGTCTGTGTTGATGTTACTCTGTCAGATCTGTGTGCTGATAGATGACACTGCTGTTGTTACAGAAGCCCTGAGACCTTACTGCTGGTTCAGAAAACCTGAGAGAGGATTTCCTTGTTGTCTGTTTAAAGAAGTCCTGGAGGAGGGTTTTAATGACGATTTCAGAGGTCCTGTGACTATATTGATGATTTATGGTGATTTCTCAGATCTTGTTTGTGGGTCTACATTGATTTCACAGGCAGAAACTGAACTGATGATGGTGCCAGCAACATGTATGAATGTTACTGTGACTCTGTTAAGCTTTGTCTTCTCAGAAACAGAAACAGAAACTGTGAAGGACTTGAAGTGGATTGGACACTGTGAACTTCAATATGGAATGGAAACTGGATGAGGAGCTGGATGAGGAGCTGAGAGTTGCCTGCTTATGAATCCAGGTGACAGTTGGGTAGATCCAGGGAGCTGGACCCATGGAAGAAGAACCATGGAATTTGGGTGCCAGCCTCAAGCCAAGATGAAAGGACCTCTCCTTGGGTAATAAGTCCTGACTGAAAAGATCATGATTTACTGTGTGATCTAGGGGTGGGAGAACTTTGTACTTTGTACCTTGTACCCGTTAAGGATGATTGGAAACTAATCTCCAATGAAGAAGAAAGAAGACTTTTTGACTGAGAGATTAAGACAATGTAACCTAGGGGTGGGAAAACTTTGACCTTTGTACTATGTGTCACTTAAGGAGGACTGCTCCTTAAGGATGACTGAGTTAAAGACCTACTGAATGATATATGGCCACTTTAATGGTAAGTTGTAAATAACTATGTGGCCACTTTAATGATAAGTTGTTATATCATATCATTGTGAATCCTGTACTTTGGTTTCTGTGAATATTTTGCTTTAGTTTACTACTGAATAAATAGAGTAGCAGTTCTCAACCTGTGGGTCCCGACCCCTTTAGGGGTCATAGGGGTCACCTAAGACCATCGGAAAACACATATTTCCGATGGTCTTAGGAACTAAGACACCATTCCTCTATCTGTCTCCAGGTGGGTCCGCCCACATGCAGATATGCCCACATACAAGTATTAAAGGGTCGCGGCATTAGGAAGGTTGAGAACCACTGAAATAGAGTTCACTATACTATGTGATCAGAACCTTGGAGCTATTCACAGCAGCAGTCCTCTGGAGAGCTGCTTGCGCTTGGCTTTACAACATCAAAGGACAGGTGAACAGTCATGTGACAGAAATAATCAAGTCAGATGGAGATCCCATGAACAGAATCAATGTGATGTAGTGGATAAAGACCTGGGTTTAGAATCTCTTGAGTCTGGGGTCAAATCCCACCTCTTATATTTAATAACCAAGTGACCCTGTGCAAGTCACTTAAATTCTCTAGACCTTAGCTCCTCATCTAGAAAATAAGGGAGTTACACTAAATCAGGTCTACACAATATATGTGTGGCCCATCAAAATAGCCTAAGGGAAGTATATTGTGCAGGCCTATATTTACATCCTCTACATTCTTCAAGAGTCATCCAAAATCCTTTAGCTGACTGTAAGCCATATGTTGTGCAGACCTCAACTAGATAATATAGTCTATGATTCCTTCAAGCTCTAAATCTATGATCCTAGGATACCTATTTCTTTGAGGACAGGTACATTGTTTGGTGTTTAAAGCCTTTCACAATTAGGACTTATCCTACCTTTCCAGACTTATTTCACAAAGTTCCTTTTCATTCACATACAAACTAGCTTTTTACTGTTTCCCATACATGGCCCTATCTCTCATCTCCATGCTCTCCACTAGGTGATGAGAGAAACTACCTCTCTTATAATAATAACTAGTTATTGAGATTAAAGCTTTCCTCATTCAGAAATACTCCCCCGCCCCAAAATCCACAGATTATATAGCCAGTCTTTGCTGACAGATGAGACTGTCCCCAAACCTCAGAGTAGATACTTGGGTGGGACTCCACCCAACTAGAAAACCTTACAAAGAGAATCTAATCTAGTTGAATTCTGGCCCATTGTGTTTTACTCAGGCATGCCTTGGTGGAGGTAGATTGCTCTGTCTAGAGTGACTAAAGTGGAGGGGAAATCTCATAATTAAAGTCAGGTCCCTCCTGTCCCTCATTAGAATATGCCCACCTTTCATTATAATATTCATTCTCTCATTAATTGTTAGCCAATCCTAGCTGATTTCTGTCATGAACACCCACTCTTCCAAGGGCCTATAGGTGTTGACTGGCCTCTATGATTCATCTTTGGTATAGAAGAGAAAGTTAAATGACCATATTTTATTAATTACCTGCTATCCATAATTAAGAAAACTGATTATTAAATACCTAGAAACTACATTTCTTGAATTTTTCATTTGTCACAGTTACCTTGTGCCTCAAATGCATTTCCTCTTCATCTCCACATCTTAGAATTCCTAGCTCTCTTCAAGGCTCAGGTTAAGGGCTACCTTTTCCATGAAGCATTTCCTGACCCACTAGTTGCTATTCCCTTCCTCCCCAAATTATGTTCTATTCTTTTAACTTTTGTCTTTGTATACCTAGCACAACATCTGGCAGATAATAAAAGCTTAAAAAATGCTTGATTCATTTTGTCTAATTTTTCATGATTTTCATACCTCTGTCTGAAGGAAATTTTTAGTTAATCTATCATTAATCTTTAGGAAGACTAAGAAAACTAAACCTGCAAATTATAGGGGTTCCTTATAGAGGAATTATAGCTTAAATGATAAAGTTAATAAAGATCAAGGGTGGAATTTGAACCCAGGTCTTCCCAACTCTAAATCCTGTATTCTCATCTATTAAACTTATAAAAAAGAAAAAAAATCGTGATTTTTTTTCCCCTCAAAGTTAAAGGAAAGTAGCAACTTATTTTGTATTTTGGTTTTTTTTTCCCTTCCTTCAGGGAAAAGAACCATTATAATAACAAATAGTTACATGAAACTGCCCTAACCCCAAATGACATCTAGTCACTGCTCATTTTTCTTTGATGAACAAAGTGGGGTGAAATGTCACAATATATCACTATATACATATTTTATTATTTTCATTATTTTTTTTACCTTCATTATTTTAAAACACTTTTATATAACCACTAAGTCCTCTAATATACCAGAGAACTCTATATTAGAAATAAAATGCCTTGGGAATCAATTGAAGCATGATTAGTTCTGTATGTCATTTTCAACTGATTTCAACAGATGAAATAAACCATATTTTCAGAGCTGATGGGGACCTTAGAGGTCATCTAGTCCAATTGTCTCATTTTATAAATGTTCGGAAACTGAAACCCAGAGGGGTCCATGGTCACCTGATACAGGCTTGCTATACTTTGCAAAGTTTCATTTAAAAACAATTCATAGCATGTCTCTTGAAACCTCTATTTGAATAATATAGATTTGGTAGTTAAAAAAAATGTATCTCCAACCACATTTTATCAAGATTTCTAGTTCAGGACTTTTCAAAGAACTTCTTAGCACATAGTCTCTGATTTTGCCTCCATATTTTTTATCTATCTATGTATTTATTTATCTATCTACTGATATTCTGAATCTTGTTTAACATCTCTATACTGTGCTTACCTTTCTTCAGAATTTTTTTTACTTTAACATAATTTCCTTGTTTGACATATTCATGGAACTGAGCTTCCAGAGAGTCATCCCTTAATGAACCAAGTTGTACAGGGCAGGGGATTGAAAGCTGAACAGCTCGTGACATCCTGTTCTCACACACACACACATAAAAAACAAAATTAAAAAAAATTAATGAGACCATATTAGAAATAGAATGAGTCAAATTACTCAATTTATTAATAACAAACCTTTCCCTTAATTTAATAACAGCGGAAAAGCCTGAACATTAAAGATCATACCATAAAAAATTTAGAAGCTATAAAAGGGAAATATAGCAATAAAATTTTATTTTAAAAAATATCAAGTAAAAGAAAAAACTTCTAATTATACTGAGATATATTTATCAAAATTCCATAAATTTAATGACTAGAAAATGAAGAGTATTTAATTTTCCTTTTTTTTTTCTTTTTTGCTTTTTGGAGGTCAATTGGGGTTAGGTGATTTGCCCAAGGTCACATGGCTAGTTTTTGTTCAGTGTCTGAGGCCGAATTTGAACTCAGGTCCTCCTGACTCCAGGGCCAGTGCTCTAGTCACTGTGCCACCTAGCTGCCCCAAGTACTTAATTTTCCACTAAAGTTCTCTTTTGGTATCTCATTACAGCACAGAATTGATCCTGGATTCTCTAACGCTTTGCTAAGTCCTACAAAGATTTTAAAGGCTTCCAATATTAAAAAGATACTGAAAAAAATCAAACAGAAAGTTCTGGGAAAGCTACCTGGCCATATTCTAGAGGCTCATCAATAAGTAAGGTGAAGGGATCACTTATGAAGTGCTGAAGTAAGGCTTAAGTAGCTGCAAATAAAATAGAGAACCATAATTTGGGGTTACAGACCTAGGTAAAACTAATAGGCTTTGGTCAAAAGATGACAAAAATAGCAGGGGGAAAGAAAATATGGCCCAGCTCTCACACATAATTCACAGACTGAGGAAGAAGGCTACCAGACGAAGTGTCATTGTTTAATCCAAGGAGAAACTACATTGGGTCCCCTTTTCCAGTCCAAGTAGGAATTGGGGGGATAAAAAAGTGCTAAAGGTACCAGGCAAGGGGTCTAATCAGAAAGGCTCAAAGAAACTTTCTAGTGTGAAGATGAAGGCTGAGGCCTTTAGCTGAAGGGAGTTCAGGATTGGGGTGAACCTGCAGCTGTGTCACTAATTATGTATGGTATAGAGCCTTTCATGTGAAAATGAAGATAAGGAAGGGAGAGGAGGGGAGAACATGGAAAGACTGCACTTCTGTCCCTGACTCTGAGGAGGCTTTTCTGATGCAGAGAGGGGCTGGAGCTAGGAGTTCAAGTACCAAGAAACCAAAGTTAGTCTCACATAACACTTGGTAGCTACAAAGGAGAGGAGAGCTCAGAATGCAATATTCCTAAAGGCAAAGATAAAGCTTTTTAAAACCAAGGATTATGTGTACCTGAGTATAATCCTACAGGGGACAAATGAGCCTTTAATGAAACAGAAGACTTCCAAGCATTTCTGATGAAAAGAGCTGAGTAGAAACTTCAAAATGTAAACCAAATTCTCAAGAGAAACATTTTTAAAAATCCACTGAAGCAATTGTAAAGGACTATAAAAGGACAAAGAGTTTATATTCTAATAGAGAGAGGAAAAACAACTGTCCCCTCAGAATCATAATATCATCAAGAGTCATAGAACAAGTTAAACAAGACAGAGGGCTTAGGAATGGTTTTGTTTTAACAGTTTTAAAAGAGAAAAGAAAAGGAAGGTAAGACAGAATGTAATGGGGGGAAAAGAGGATAGAACTTAGAACATATTATCAGGGTGCTAAAGAAGAGAAGTAGTCTGGCAGAAATTATTTTTAGATCAATATCTCATATCATACACTAAGATAAGTTCCAAATGGATACAATACTTAGAGATAACAAATCACATCATAAACACATTAGTGGAGCAAGGACAGAAATAACTATCATATCTACGGATGGGGGTTGAATTTGTGACTATATAAGGGACAAAGAGGATCACAAGAAACAAAGGAGACAATTTTGATTAGATAAAATCAAAAAGGTTTTTTGCAAACAAAATTATTGCATTTAAAATGAGAACAAAACAATAAACTGAGGGGGTAAGAACTTTTGCAGCAAGTTTCTCCGATAAAGGTCTTATTTCGAAGATATATAAGAAACTGACTGAAGTTTATAAGAGATATTCCCCAAATGATAAATGGTGAAAGGATATAAACAGTTACTTCTCAAAGGAAGAAATTCAAGCTATCAACATAGTTTAAAGAATTCTAAATCATTAATAATTAGAGAAACACATATTAAAACAACTCTTAAGATCCCACCTCATTCTCGTCATATTGGCAAAGATGACAAAAAGGGAAAGTGATCATTGTAGAGGGTTTGAAGTAAAATAAAATCACTAAAACATTATTAATAGAGCTGTGAATTGTCCAGACATTCTGGGAAGCAATTTGGTTCTATAACCAAAAATTCATTAAATCTCTGAGCCAGAAATACTACTACAGGCTTAAACCCTAAAGAGCTGAAAAAAAGGCCAAAAGGACCCAACATGTAAAAAGATATTTATAGCAATTCTTTTTTATAATAGCAAAGAATTGGAAACCCAACAATTGTGTGATTATTGTTCAAAATATGAACATAACAGAATATTGCTGACATAAGAAATGAAAAAAAAGGACGCTCTCAGAGAAACCTACTAAGATTTCCATGAACTGATGCAGAGTGAAGTTAAGTAGTACCCTAGAGAACAATTTATACAATAATAACAAAATTGTAAACAAAAACTAAGAAACTTAATATATGTTAATCAATGTAATGACTAATCATTACATGATTCCAGACAATAGATGATAAAACAGGCTATCTACCTCCTGGTAGTATGGCAATGAACTCAAAGTACAAAATGATATTTATGTTTTCAGGCATGGCCAATGTGGAGATTGTTTTGCCTGACGATGTGATGATGACTTGTGGCCTGGCCTTGCCTTTTCTTTCTTTCAACTGAGAGTGATGGTGGTGGTAGGGAGGTAGTTATAGGGGAAAAGAGGGCTGGATATAAGGTTACCAAAATTTTTTTAAATATGAAAAGAGGGTCATTGGAACATTTAAAAGGGCACAGAAGGTCAAAAGGAAAAAACAAGCTGAACAGCTTTGAAAATAATATTTCCTTGTTTACCTGGAGGGAGAAAAAAGCTGTAAGTGGTAAAGATTTGCAGCTGCATGTACAATCCTTTTTTTCTATTTTGCTTTGTATGTGGACATGTTCTTATTTGATGTTTGTTAAGATCAGATTTTTTTTTTAAATAAAGTTTTTTTAAAAAGTTTTTTAACCGTATGTCTAATATATCCTAAGGCAGAGGTAGGAAACCTTCGGCCTAGAGGCCAAGTGGTCCTCAAATGTGGCCCTTTGACTGAATCTACACCTCACTTGTTCTATGAAGTTTGCATTCAACCAAAAGGCTGCATTTGAGGACTAGAGGGCCACATATGGCCTTGAGGCCACAGATTCCTCATGCCTGTCCTAAGGTAAAGTAATTATTAGGGAACATTCGTTTTTATTAGAATATAAACAATGGACAACAAAGGAAATTTGAGAAGCAGTTTAAAAAATTAATCTACCATTCTCACAAAAGAGAGGTAGTCAAAGGATATAAAGAAATAGTTTTCAAAAAAAGAATATATCAACAATAAATAAAACTGAAAAAGATTCAAAATTACTACTAAAAGGCCCCATGCCATCTGCATACCACTGTAATATATGAAGTAGTAAAAAAAAATTCATCCATGACTGTATATTAACCTATTTACTGTGCCTATAAATATCACAGAGTCTGCAGACTGGTTTGGTTAAGGGTTAAATAAGAAATTCAGAAAATGATGAACAATGGCAGCTTTATTCTTTGTTTTGCTTGAATCCCTGATCCATGAAGCCTCTTATCCAAAATCTTAATGAACTAATAATGGTCACCAGGGTAAAGGAGTGAGCCCATATGTTCTGGGAAAACTCTTCAATTAAAGTCATTATGAGCAAACCAAGAGAGTCAGACTGTCTCCCAATCTGTCTTTTCTCCCTTCAACTCTTCCCCATTACATAGTTCAAAGATTCTAATCTCAAAGCATACACCTGGGAATTTAGGGCACAATAACACCTTTTCTGTCCATCAATCACTGCCCCAAAAGCCCTGTAACACTGAGGAAAAACTGGTGAAATATCAATGACATCATCAGAGATGAGATCTTTCCAATGTGTAAAGGAAAAATTAGGAGTTTTTATTTGGACATTGCAACTGCCCCAAAACTGATTTGATTCTGCCGTCCCCTGCCATGCATGGCCAACTCACCCACAGGTACAATGCTTGACTCATACTAGAATAACCAAAGCATCTCCTCTCACTTCAAATTTTGGTTGGTTATAATATCCTTCAATAAATCTCATAAGGATACAGATAAATTCTGTGCATGGACTATCTTTTATTTCTCTTGTGTGGAACTCTTGACTTCAACACAAAATCACCCAATATGAGGGCCTAATTACTTGTCTTGCACTACTAAATAAAATTAATGAAATGCTAAATAAAGTTATTTCATTAATGAAAAGATAAATAAAGGTAATCCTTTCTCTCATCAGGAAGGCAAAGGTGGAAAACTCACTTTTGGAGGGGCTGCTGGTAAAGCTGTGAATTGTTCAAAATCCATTCTGGAAAATGGTATGGAATTATATAAGAAACATCACTAATATGTTCACAGCCTTTAGCATAGAGTTTATACTGCTAGGACCATATTTTAATGAGGTTATTGATAACAAGAAAAAATCCATACGTATAAAACTGTATACAGCAACAATTTGTAATAAGAAGAACCTGGAAACAAAAGGGATTTGACAATTGGGGAGAAGTCGAACAAATTACTGTATATGAATGGGACAGACTGTATTATTGCACTATAAAGGAGTACAAACATGAAGAGGTCACAGAAATATAGAAAAACTTCCTAATGAAATGATATAGACAAAAGATAGGCAAAAGAACAACTCAACAATGTACAGCTCTAACTAAATTCAATATTGAGAAGGCAATAAAATTTCAGTCAAATAAGAAAACTTAAGGCTACATAATTCTTGTTAACAAGGAACAAACTGTTAAAACTTTGTGGGAAATACTTTGTAAGTGCAGAAGGGGCAGCTTGACTGGAAGCATTTTTTAACACAAAGGGTTATTTATAGCCCCAAAGAGTCTGACAGTTAAGTGTTCACAGAAACTATCTTCATAACAAGATATATTTTTTTATTACAAGATTAGAAGAAAATGCAAACACAGTCCTCTCCACACACACACAGCCCAGCCCCCCCCCCCCCGCCTGCCTCCCACTACCACAAATTATGCAGTTGAGTTTCCCACATTTGATAAATCACAGAAATCAACCCATGTAAAGTATAAGATAAGCCTGACCCTGCCAGGTAAGTATGAACTGAAATGACCACATACATCAACACCTTCACAAGCAAATGAGTTTATATCCATGGCCACACTCTCCCAAAATCTGAGAAGTTCTACTTTGGAAACGACGTAGCATAAATACTATGAATAATATTCAAATGTTGTGGTTTCACAGATTTCACCACTCTACTCCAAAACATATGCTTCCTGAAGCTTTCCCATAGTGAACTGGAGACCTGTTTTACATATTACCAGTCTCTCTTTCAACATCACACAATGACAGGTAACTTGCTCTGTCTCCTACAGCTGACTGGTGAGCCCATGCTGCCCCTAGACTGCAAGATGAGCATGTGTTCCCTCCCCTTAGTATGGCCTTCACACCTCACAAACCACTTTTCCTGGGGAGCCATTTTAATTCTTATGAACATTCCAACAAAGGCCGAAGTCAATAATCCCTAAGGAAACTTCCTTTCAGAAATTTCCTCAAAATCATGTAGGAAAAAAGGAAAGACGAGATCATATCCAGTACTCTTCTACCTCTGATATGTCCAAAGAGATATTTTTGCATTTTTTGCGAAATTAACTAAAGTCTATCTTTTATTATTACCCTGAATGGGAGGCCTTTTCCATTTTCTGTAGATGCCTTGAAAAACCCACTTAGGTTGTTCCCAGTGAAAATCTTGGGTGAAGGCATGAATCAATGAGATTGTTTGTGAAAATGCTTCCAAGCTTGAATTCAGTCCTGTAAACCCCAGGACTGAGGCTTTGAGGCCCAATTTTGGCACTTCATTTCAGAAAATTCTACCAAACACATGCAGCCCTAAATAGGAAACAGATTTTAATGCCTTTATTTTAACCTTTCTTCTAGGTCATACCACATTGGGGCGGTGCCAAGATGACAGAGTAGAAGCACAAATTTGGCGTGAGCTCCCACTCCAATCACTTCCAATACATGTAAAAAAATGACTTCTCAACAAATTTTAAAGCTACAGAACCCACAAAGTGACAGAGAAACAAATCTCCTGCTGAAGGCAGCCTGGCAGGCAGACAGGAAAGGTCTATTACATGCTGAGAGCCAGGTGCAGTGCCACAGGAGCTGTGTGGTTCTGGCCCCAGGGTAGCCCCGACCAGGGGCGGCCAGAACAGACTTCAGGAGAGTGAATCACCAGTAGCTATGGTTTTCAGACTTCTGAACCCGTAAACACCAAAGAGAAAGTAAAAAGTCAATGAAGAACTCTGTTGGAACAGGGGGACAGAAGAGCACGGTCCAGCTCCTGCCCCTAGGGTGAGAGGTGGTGGCGGCATGGTGGCAGCTGCAGCTGCTGCCTCATGGCTACTTCAGGAGCTCCTGGCCTTCAGATTGTAGGGGGACCAAGCGATCATTCAGAGGGTAATCCCTCTTGTTTTAACCTGCTTGGATCTGGATCATGGTCTTGGGTGGTGGTCCTAGGGTATGTGGCCAGTGTGCTAGAGCTTGTGGGGGCTGTAGAGAGGGCACCCTCCTAATAGCTCTGGCAGATGCAAAACCCCCAGGAATTTAGGACAAATCTCTCTCCACTCTGAAAGCAGAGTTCTACCATGGCAAAGAGCTCAAAAGTCAAGTAATTGGCTGGCAATATGAGCAAGCAGAGGAAGCACAAACAGACCATAGAATCCTTTTTTGGGGACAAAAAGGATCAAAGCATGGAATGGTAGGAAGACAACAAAGTCAGAACTCCTGCATCAAAAACTTCCAAGAAAAATATGAATCGGTTACAGGCCATGGAGGAGCTCAAGAAGGATTCTGAAAATCAAGTAAGAGAAGTGGAGGAAAAATTGGGAAGAGAAATGAGAATGATGCAAGAAAATCATGAAAAGAGAGTCAACAACCTGACTGAAGAAAATAACACCCTAAACAACAGACTAACTCAAATGGTAAAAGAGGCCCAAAAAGCCAATGAGGAGAAGAATGCCTTAAAAAGCTTAATTTGCCAGATGGAAAAGGAATTTCAAAAACTCACTGAAGAGAATAATTCCTTCAAAATTAGATTGGAGCAACTGGAAGCTAAT
>CM053584.1:137460049-137471576 GCA_028627135.1 Pseudochirops cupreus | reverse complement strand
GTCAACAACCTGACTGAAGAAAATAACACCCTAAACAACAGACTAACTCAAATGGTAAAAGAGGCCCAAAAAGCCAATGAGGAGAAGAATGCCTTAAAAAGCTTAATTTGCCAGATGGAAAAGGAATTTCAAAAACTCACTGAAGAGAATAATTCCTTCAAAATTAGATTGGAGCAACTGGAAGCTAATGACTTTATGAGAAATCAAGATACTATAAAACAGATCCAAACAAATGAAAAAATAGAAGGCAATGTGAAATATCTCATTGAAAAAACCACTGACCTGGAAAATAGATCCAGGAGAGATCATCTAAAAATTATTGGACTACCTGAAAGCCATGATCAAAAAAAAGAGCCTAGACACCATCTTTCAAGAAATTATCAAGCAAAATTGCCCTGATATTCTAGAACCAAAATGCAAAATAGAAATTGAAAGAATTCACAGATTGTCTCTTGAAAAAGAGCCCAAAGATAAAACTCCTAGAAATATTATAGTTCCCAGGTAAAGGAGAAAATACTGCAAACAGTCAGGAAGAAACAATTTGAGTATTGTGGAAACATAATCAGGATAACACAAGATCTAGCAGCTTTTACAACAAGGGATAGAAGAGCTTGGAATATGATATTCTAGAGGTCAGAGGAGCTAGGACTAAAACCAAGAATCACCTACCCAGCAAACCTGAGTATAATGTTTCAGGGGAAAATATGGTTATTCAATGAAATAGAGGATTTTCAAATATTCTTGATGAAAAAGCCAGAGGTGAACAGAAAATCTGACTTTCAACTACAAGAAGCAAGAGAAACATGAGAAGGTTAACACGAAAAAGAAATCATAAGGAATTTATTAAAGGCGAACTATTAACATTCCTATATGGAAAAATGATAATTGTAACTTATAAGACTTTTCTCAGTAGGAGGATAGTTGAAAGGAATATATATGTATGTATATGTATACATACATACATATATATATATATATACACATATATATATAGGAAGGTATATGTGTGTATAAATATATATGTGAATGTGGGCATATGTATATACATGTATACATAGACAGATGGCACAGGATGAGTTGAATATGAAGGGATGATATGTAAAAAATAAAATTAAGAGGTGAGAGAGGAATATATTGGGAGAAGGAGAAAGGGAGAGATGGATCAGGGTAAATTATCTCGTATAAAAGAGGGAAGAGAAAACTGTTCCAATGGAGGGGAAGAGCAAGAAGGTGAAAGGGAATGGGACAACTTTACTCTCATTGAATCTGGCTTAAGGAGGGAATAATATACACACTCAATTGGGTATCTTACCCTACAGGAAAATAGGGTGGAAGGGGATAAGAGGGGGGATGGTAGAAGGGAGAGCAGATTGGGGGAGAGGGTAGTTAGAAGCAAACACTTTTGAAAAGGGATAGGGCCAAAGTAGAAAATGGGATAATTGGGAGGTGGGATAGGATGGAGGAAAATATACTTAGTTTTTCACGATATAACTACTAGGAAATGTTTTGTGTAACTACACATGTACAACCTATGTTGAACTGCTTATCTTTCCAGTGGAGGTGGGTAAGGAGGGAAGAAGGCAAAGAATCTGGAACTCAAAAGTTTTAAAAACAAATGTTTGAAAAAAATGGTTTTTTTACAGGCAACTGGGAAAAAAGATATACAGGCACTCGGGTATAGAAATCCATCCTGCCCTACCAGAAAGTTGGGGGCGGGGATTGGGGAAGATATAAGAGAGAACAGATTGAGGGAAGGGTTATTCAATAGGATTGCTATTTTGGGGTGGGGGGTAGGAGAAAGATGGGGAGAAAAATTTTTAACTCAAAATCTGGTGGAAATAAATGTTGAAAACTAAAAATAAATAGGGAAAAAATAAAAATAAAAAACATAAGAAAATTTTAAAAAGTGAAAAAATCCTACCACATTCTAATCTGATCACCAGCAACTAACCTGTCTACCCAAGATGCCAATAACTTTTTTTAATGTTTATTTCCTTGAAAAATACCAAAAGAAAATTTAAAATCCCAAAGTCTATCTTTGTGTTATGAAATATCAATAGAGGAGCATAGCACACTATGAACATATGGTTGAGTTTGTTTTATTTGAAGAAAATTGTATAGACTCAGAGCATCCAATCTAGAATGGATGAACCTTAGTCCTGGGAAAGTCCCCTTTATGACCATAGCCCCTGTTCTAGAAGATAAATATGATAGGCCTCTCTCCATTCCCTACCATTCTCTGCCACCAGCACCTTTTAACATTTACCACCCTAAATCCATGGTCATTCCTGCGAGAACTGACTTCTGGAGACACTCCAGGATAGCTAAACACACCAAGGGAATAAAACTCTACCCTAGTGTTAGAGGACTTGAGGAAACATCTTCTGGGTAGTTGTGTATGAAGTAAGAAAGAAAATTATTTTACAACTCAAGGAACCTTCCTTCATTTACTTTCTCCACACTGGATATGCTGAAGCTTCCCTTTCTGAAAACTTCACCAGTCTTACATTCTTTCTCTAGATAAGACATTTCTACATTGGTTTCTCAACCCCATACAGCATTAGAACTGGCTGCCATTTAAAGTGCTCTGGGGCAATAATCTCTGTGTTTTCAGGGTAAGAGGTGGGGACTGGAGCAGTCGGGGTCCACTCTGCCATCCTGGTCCCTGGAAGTTCAGAGAGGAGCTTTTTAAATTTCCAGGCTGTGGGTTGATAGTCCCAGGAGTAGCTGCTACCACTGCCATGGGCCCTGCATTTATCTCTTACCCAGCTCCGACAGATCCCAGCTCTGCAGTGACAGGCCTGGGAATGGCCCTTGCAGTTGATGGATCAACTTGCTGCTGTGTCATCTGCTGTCTGCCATGTGTGCCATGCCATCAGCCCCTTCCTTCCCCCTATTATTAAGGCTATCTTCCTCCTCAAATTTTTCTGGGTCAGTCCTGATCCTGGTGACTAAGTCTCCAGGCCTTCCTTATTAGAGGCTCTCCCCAGATGAGACCCTCCTTAAACTGCCAGTGACTGCCCAAGACCACATTTTGACCTGCTTCTGCCTGCCATAAGACAGACCTCACAGTATATATCATCATTTGTCATGTGGAGACCTCCACTCCCTTCACTCCTCAGTATTTTCTTAGCACCAACACCCCTATTAGCTCCCTTTTATCTTTTGTCTTCCCCTAGTAGAACAAAAACGCTTTGAGAGTACGGACTATCTTGTTTTGGTTTTTTCTGTGTCCCCAGCACTTTAGACAGTAATTGTCACATAGGAAGCACTTAATAAATACTCTATTTTCTCCTATCTGTCTGACCTCTCCTTTTTTTCTTTTTCTTTTTTTACAAATGGAACACCAATTTATTCATTTATTGTGGGGTAATAAACTTCCAAGTGTTCATCCTGTCAGCAATCCAGAGCATTTCCTTCTTGGTATCAATTGGCCTAGAGAAAGAGAATGCCATTTGCTAAACTTCAATAAAAGCAATGAAGTAGAAGGATATGTCAACCAGACAATGGTGGTGTCCCACCTGTTTCACTGTGGACCAAGATTTCTTAATCCTTTGTGTGAGCTGGACTCCTCTGGCAGTCTGGTGAAACCTATAATGCTCTTCTCAGAAGGATGTTTCTTTATCAAGAAAGAGGATCTGAAGTATTTTCTCCTTCCTTTGAGCATGGATCAAGTTCCCTCCAAAAGTACAGCAAGGGCCTCAGGGCTGATAGAAATACTCCCTTGGGACAAGAGTTGGTGAAGCCTGGTGGCTGTGGCTTTTTCTCTCTCTTGGTTCTGCCAGAATTGGAACATGTGGAAGACTCACATAATGGTAGTGAAGTGGTCTTCCTCCAGCCTATCCAGTTGGTGCAGCTGAAGACCTAGGCACATTATGTCCAACTCCCACCATTCATGCCTCACATGCTGGGCTAGCTTCATCAGTGTTCTTTGGGTCACCACTAGCTCAGCTAATCCTATGGATGGCTCTTTTCTAGTATTGGAGCCTATGCTGGTCTCCTGTCCCTCACCTTCAAGCCTTGCAGGTCCAAGTTTTTCCAGGAGGTGCCAAGAAGAGACAAAGTCCACAGCCTGGACCAACACACTCAGGGCTCTGGAGCTATAAGAACACACCAGATAGTAGGCAATATCTCCCTGGGAGGCAGTTGGAAGTGACTAGGCTCTTGCTTCTGGTTCCTGCTGAGGTCCTCTGCATCTTCCAGATACCAGAGCACCTCAAAATGTGTACTTCCTGGTTCACAGCATCAGCTCATCTGATCTCATGAAATTGTCTGCTGCAGCAGAGTAAAACCTAAGCTAGCTCTGTTCTGGAGTCTGACCTCTCCTTTTTCAATCTCTTTTGATGGATCTACATTCAGGTCAATCCTACTAATCATGGTCCCCCAAGGGTCTATCCTGCATCTACTTTTCTCCCTTCTATATCATTTCACTTGGTGATTGATCTCATTAAACTCTCTCATGGATTCAATTGTCACGTCTAAGCACATGATTATCTTGCTCCTGAGTTTGTCTCTTATCACCAACTGTCTCTTGGACATCCTGAATTCAATGTCCAAAATAAAGCTCATTATATTCCCTACCTTTCATCCTCAAGCCTTCTCTTCCTAAGTTTCTATTTCTGTGGAAATGAAGGGCACCACCATCCTCTTGGTCACCCAAGCTCATTAACAGCAGTGTCATCCTTCAGTCCTTGCTCACTCAACATTCAGCTCAAAATATCCCAAACCACTTTAGGGCTATGCCATATGTAAATAGAAGGTATTCTTAGAGGGAAAGGTCTAACATTAAAGGAGACCAGGGAAAGCTTCCTACATAAGGTAAGTTTAGAACTGAACCTTTAAAGGCAGGAAAGAGAAGAAGCAGAAGTGAAAAGAAAGAGCATTGCAGATATGCACAACAATTTTCTCAGAGAAAAATTACTCCCTTTGTCATAGCATTCCCCTATCAGGTAAAAAAACCAAAAAAACAAAAAAACAAAAACCTAAACCAAAAAGCATTGTAAAAAAAAATTCCAGTAATCTCAATAACCTCACATATATGCAAGCTACTGAGCATATTCTTACCTATTTTTTTTTAAAAAGCACCATTTGAAAGACCACATTTTTTTTGGTGGAAAACAGAATTTCAAAAAATAATTTTAAAGTACAGATGTTTGATAGGTTTTCCTCTTGAACATGCACTTAAGAAAGTACTCCTTTCCCAATGTATGTTAGAATAAATTTTCTTAATATATGCCCCACCTCTTTTTAATCATCATCTCAGAATGGGTCTTCTAACTGCTTCTGGTCTTCTAGGGGGGATCCCAGTCCATCCCACTGCTTCTCCTTTCCTACTCTGTTTTTGCCAAATGTGTAATAAAGCTCCTTATCCATCCGGTTGCAGATGTTTAAACTGTTATAGAACAGAAAATGATCTAAACTGGGGGGCCTCCCAATCACGGTGACTGACTCATTGTCCTAAGACATTGTCCAACTCTACTGAGCACAATTAGAATTCAATGTAATACAACAAAATTCTGTGTCCTGCACTAATGATACAAGGAGAGACACCTTCTGTTGTAGTTGGAGGGCAGGGGGATTTGGAGAAAATAACTTGTACACTTTATGATGTAAGCTCTTGATATAACTACAAATTCAGTTCAAATTTGTTGATCATTGGAGGGACCTAACAATATTAAACACTACCCAAAAGCAAACACAAGTAAAACCTTATCATTGTTTCTACTCTATCCCCTTTTTCTGTTATTATCTAGTTCTTCTCAAACTTAGGGTAAAATTCCTTTGCAAAAATGCATTTTCTAGATAGGCAATACATTTATTACCTTACAGTACTTATTACTGTATAGTATTTATATATGCTATAGCTATATGCTATACTTTTAATATTCTTTAGGCACATTTATAATCAATCAACAAACAAACATTCAGTAAGCTACTACTATGTGCTAAGCAATGAAAATACAATGACAATTTTAAAATAGTCCTTTCCCCCAAGGAGTTTATATCCTTAATGGAGAAACTTCCCTGAAAACCTACAGTTCTCAGACAATTAGAGTATAGTGCTTAATTAATGACTTTGTTTGATGACGTTCCTATTGAAAACCTCTTGTGTGGCCAATACGGTCATGATCTTAGTCCTGTTCCTACAAGGACACTGATAAGTGTCCTTGAACCATAAGATCCCTTCAGAGAGAAGGTTCAAAGGAATATACAGTGGAAGTGGTGGTGGAGGGGAGAAACAAGTATACAAATAACTAATATAGGAGAGAGTTTCACAAGAAATCTGTAGAGTGGACAGTAGAGATTACTGAATTTGGGGATAGGGAAAGTTGTGAAAAAATTGGGCCTTGAAAGAAGCAGAGAATCTAGAGTACAAAGGCATGGAGACAAGGGAAGACAGGATGAAAATGGGGAAAGTCCTTTTTTTTTTCTGGAATTCAAGAATATGAGAAGGGAAACAGTATGAGATAAGGCTAGAAAGGTTAAGTTGGAACCTAATTGCAAATGGCTTTGAATGCCAAGATAATGCAATTTATGCACTTTGCAACTAAAAGTCACTAAAAGGTTATGAGTGGAAGAGTAAGGTTTTTAGAATGATGTACGCTGAAGGTGACTGGGTAGGAAGAATGGATTAGAGAATGGAGGCAAGGTGACAAATTAGACGCTGTTACCAAGAGTCTAGGGAAAAAGCGATGAGGGTTTGAACCAGAATGGTGGCAATAGAACTAGAAAGGAAGTTAGATATACTGATTGCTAAGGTAGAATTAACACTTGGAAATTAACTGGATGTGGGGAAAGTTAAAGGGAAAAATCAAGAATGAATTAAAGGTTACAAGAATGAGGAAGTGCTGTCAAGAATAAAAATACAGAAATTAAAGGGAAGGTTAGGTTTGGGGGAAGGTGAAGAGTTCAGTTTTTCACATGTTTAGTTTGAAATGCTGCAGTGATTTCCAGGAGGCAGTAATACAGAACTAGAAATTTGGAAAGTTGGAAATGGAGACTTGTGAGTCATATACCAGAAGTGATAATTGAAGTCAAGTGAATCGTCACTAAGGAAAGACTGTAGAAAGAGAAGAGGAACAAGGACAGAACCTTGGCAGAAACAAATTTTTTTAAAAAAAATTATTTATTTATTTACTTTTAGTTTATAAGATTCAGTTCCACAGTCCCTTGAGTTTCAAATTTTCTCCCTTCCCTCTTCCCCCGAAAACTTCCCCCACGCCCATGGTGGCATACAATCAAGTGTAGGATCTGCAAATACTTTCATGTTGGACATTAGTCTGGTTGTATAGAAGGGTTGTAACCAATGGAGTAAACAATGGGAAAAAAGAAAGAAAACCAAACATGAAAAAGAACGCAAGCATGTAGATTGTTTCAGTCTCCATTTAAACTCTGTTCTTTCTAGATCTTTCTCTGAGTGTAGATATCTCCTTCCATCCTGAGACTTGCAGTTGTCTTATAACTGCATTGCTGAGAAGAGTCCAGTTTTTCAAAGGTGGTCGTCACACACACGATGTGTCTGTGATTGTGTACAAGTTTTTCCTGGTTCTGCTCTTCTCACTTAGCATCAGTTTGTATAATGTATAAGCCTCTCCAGGTGAATATGAAGACCATCTCCTCCCCATTTTGTATAGCACAATAGTATTCCATTACATTCATATATAACCACAACTTGTTTAGCCATTCCACAATTGATGGGCATCCCCTTAAGTTCCAGTTTTTTGCCACCACAAAGAGAGCTGCAATAAATATTTTTGTACATATGGGTCTGGCAGAAACCAATTTTTAAGCAAGAGAATGAGAAGTCAGAAAAATAGAAAAAGGAGTAAGGTAGTAGAACCATAAGAATTTAGTGGCACAGCAAAAAAGGGAATAAGAATCAAGAACAAGAATGTTATTGTCAATAGTCAAATATTTCAGAGAACTTAAAAAAAGGCTACTGGATTTAACAGGATAGTTTGTGACTTTTAAGAGTAGTTTTATGATGAGTATGATGAATAAAGAGAATAATGGAAAGACCATAAATGAAATTAATTAATCAATCAACATTTGCTAACCACCATGCTAAGTGATGGGGATTAAAAAAGAGGCAAAAGACAGTCCCTGACCTCAAGGAGCTTACAGTCTAAGGGGGAAGAAGATATGCAAACACATATGTACAAACAAGCTATATATAGGACAAATAGGAAATAATTCAAGCGGATGGGAAGGAGGAGCACTGAAATTAAGAAGGATTGGGGAAGGCTTCCTGTAGAAAGTGGGATTTTAGTTGAGACTTGAAGGAAGCCAGGGAGGTGGGTGAAGGGAGAGCATTCCAGCATGGGGGACAGCCAAAGAGAATGCCTGGAGCTAGAGATGGAGTGTCTAATTCGTGGAAAAGTCAGGAGGTCATCATCACTGGATGGAAAATTATGGGGCAGGAAATAAGCTGTAAGGAGACTGGAAAGGTACTAATGTAGAGTGAAATAAACAAAGCCAAGAAAAAAATATACAGGTACACAATGCCTACAATATTGAAAAATGGGGAAAAAAAACCACCACAAAAAATACAAACTAAATGTTGAGAAATTATAAATAGTAAGTTTGGTTCCAAATAAAAGATGTAAAAAGACATCTTCCCTGTTCCTCTGCAGAGGTTAGGGTTCACAAGTGTGAATCATTACATATAACAGAATTTTTCAAGATATTGATCAGTCTTATTAAATTTTTTTCTTCATTCCTTTTTCTTTTTAAGAAATTCTTTGTTTTACATATAAAGGTTAGTTCTCTGGGATAAGGGAGAAAACGCAATACAGGAGGAAATCTAAATGGGGAAAATGTAAAAACAAAAGATGTCAATAAAATCTATTTTTAAAAAGAGGAGTTTCAGTAAAGTGGTGAGAACTGAAGATAGACTGCAAGGATTTGAGAAAATGACAGCTTGAAAAGATAGCAGGGCCTAGAGAAATTATTTTTAGGATAGGGAAGAGCATGTTTGCAAGAAGGAACCAGCAGACTTGAGAAAGCTTGAAGCTATATGTCACATCTTCATTTCAACATACCTTTATCTTTTTGCAATCTAACAACAATCCTGTGAGACAGTGTGTAGGACAATGTGTGGTATCTCATTTGCTAAAGTATATAGAGCCTTTGGCCTCAGTGTCATAAGGAAAATAAATAAATAAGAGAACTGGCTCTAAGCTGTGATTAATGAGACTTGCTGTTTGAGGTAAAGGGCATTTGGGACCATAACTAAATTTTGTTTGGAGTTTGAATTTGGGTATGGTTGCCTGCATAAGTCAGTGCCTGCATCAAATGCCACGAGCTACTCAGAGGGAGTGTGATCCTATACTGTTAACAGGTGGAAGTCTACATCTGGTAAAGGCCAAAGGGGAAATCTTAGCCTCAGCTTACCTATGAAATTCCTTTGAAAAGGAATGTTTCCCCACCTATTCCTGAGTCTAGCTGTGAGGTGGTATCAATACTGCATGGATGGATATGTGTGACTTTACCAGAATTTAAACAGAGCCAAGGATGTTTTATCCTGTCATATTTGGAATGTCATATGTCCCTGCTTATCCCTTCTATAGCAAGTTTCTATGATCAGAGCAAGTAGTCAGTAAAAGATATGAACCATCTTGTTTTATGGTTAACAAATGTAAAGGAAAGCTGACTGAATAATGGTTTTGAGGGATTTGGAAAGACAGATAAGAAGGTTTGGGGACAAATGAGGGCTTATCTAAGCCCCTCTTGTCTCCAGATAATTGATATCAGTTTCAGAAAGGTTTAAGTATGTTGAGAGTGTGTGAGGAAGTATTTTTAGAAAGCAGAAAGCTTTGTAACTTGATTCTAAAATTTTGAGGAAAGCAACAAGATCAGATTGATTCTTCTAAGAACTATATATAGATGTATAAGATTGGCTTTCAAAGATTTCTCTATCATGGAAACTCAAAACTTGAGCATGTTTGGTAATAAGATCAGGAGTTTGGATTTTTGATGCAATGTTGTAACTGTTTGTGAAACTTTATTGTAATGTTTGTGCCTAGCCCTGTGTGGGTAAGAAAACTGAACTTCTTGTGACTCTGTGTAAACCTAGCCCTGCATGGCTAGGAAACTGAACCATTTCTATGTGCCTTTGGTATTTCATCATGTCTCTGTGAGCCCTGTCAGGTCTGACTATACCCTTGCTCCTGAGTAAACATCTGAGCCAAGTGACCTGGAAAAGATGACATCAGATGCAGACAGCTTCTCCAGACCCTGCACAGGAACTGCTATAGCTCTAGCCTATTGCTTTTTATTTTCATTGTGTTACTTTGATCCCCCTTACTGTTAGAAAAGATGTTTCTTGAGAAAGCTCTTATGTGACAATTTCTAGAGATTTACAAAGTTTTCAACTGATTATTGCTAAACTGATGTAATAATTTGTAAAGCAGAACAGTTCTTGCTGTTCCAATATGAATTTGTAGTTATTCCATGAACTAAGCAAAAGTTAACATTTGTAACTGAGTGTATATGTAAAAGATGCAATTTCTGAAGTATCTCTTTCTTCCAAATGAATATAATTAGAGGATAGACAAGCTTTGTGAAACAAGGATGTATGTCTGCTATTCAGTTGTGAGGTTTAAGTCAGAAACCTCTTTTGTTTAAGGTCTACAGTTATGTTAGTGAAGAATATCTTATGAGGGAACTAGTCTATGTAGCATGTAGAAATATTAAGGACGTTAAATAGTCTGAGTAATGGATTATACTAGCCCATACTCACTCTACTTCAGGTCATTTTCCTACTTCTTTTAGGCTCTTGTTTGTTTACTCTTTTTGCTAGATTTGTATCTTTTAGGCCCAACACCCTTTGGATCTGGTGTTTGCTAAGTTCCGGATATTGGCTACAGCCCCCTGCCCCCTGACTGATGGAACCCCCTCTCCCTTTTTGAGACAGGAACAGCACTACAACCTTTTTCAGCATAAAGCAGCTTGGGAAGCTGAGACCTTTGTCCCTTTTCCCCAAATGAATTTGTGTCTTATCCATTAAGGAGGAATGATAAGATCTGGGAAGCTTTGTTGTAACCTCAGTTTGTAAAATCTCACTTGTGTTTGGGCACCTATGTATGTAATATTGGTTTGTAATAAGCCTGTGTGATTAAGCTGTAAAAGTCACACTTTCCTTTAGCCATAAAGGCATTAACTTTAACTCTGCCTCTCCCCTGCCCCCAGTTTCTACCCTGAGCTAGCGGCTTCTCATGAACACATTGTCCAAGCATTTAATCAACAAATGCTTAGTTTAGAGACCCCATTGTTCTTAGTGGCCAGCTGCACTTTCCCGCCCTGGAGGCATTTCGGCCGGACTGCTTTTCTCCCAAGACCTTGCAAGCTCCACTGACCTAGTTCTGAACACTGCCGCAGCTGCTGCTAATCCGCTCACCCGAGGCTCCTCAGCTCCTCCCATCCAGCTGCCCCCGGGGCTCCGCCAGGGCTTCAGGCCAGGCTGGTTTCGGTTCGCAGTGCTGATGTGGTTCCTCGTAGCCGAGCTGACTTTAGTGGAAAATATATT
>CM053584.1:137445781-137459949 GCA_028627135.1 Pseudochirops cupreus | reverse complement strand
CTTCCCTAAGGTCATCTATTTAATTTACAGCCTCAAGAAAAGAACCCAGTTCTTCAGATGACCAACTTAGTGTTCTTTCCTACAAGGTTGGTACAAATGAGAAAACTGAGGGGCAGCCAGGTAAGATGTGCATGGACAGACATACTACAACTAAGTGTGACAATGAATTTGAATGTGTAAGTCTAAGACTTTTTTTCTCTACCTCTCAATTTTTGGATGCCTTATATATTACATCTTTATGATACAACATTACACTCCTTTTCTTTCAATACCTTAGTCAATATGTTTAAATCCTAACTCTGCTTAGCTGTGTGAACTTACGTAATGAAAGGGATATATTTTGGGAGCTTTGGGAATGGTCCTGTGTATCAGGTTGAGTAATTCTGAGAAAGCAATGTTAAAGTTTCTTTTGTAGTGATATGATAAACTTTGTGATAATTCTTCCTGACCAAGGAAGGGTGAAGGGATACTCTGCTTAGCAGACAATAGGCTTTAGATTAGAAGAATAAACAAATGTCTCATGATCATCTAAAGACCAGGTAGAAAAATCCCCAAATTGAATCTGGTACCACAGATCTAGAGCTGGAAGAGAATTCAAGAAGCTTTTTAGTCAAACTCTTTTATGTTACAGATGAGGAAACTGAGACCAAGAAAATAAGTGACTTGACCAAAGTAAGGCAAGTAAGAAAGCATCAAAGGTATAATTTAAACCAAAGCTCTCTAACTCTAGATTATTAATTCATTATAATGAATTACAAAATCATATTTGTGGAGAGAAGATTCCCTTAATCTTTTCTGGGGCCAGAAAGCAACCAGATTACAACCAGTAGGAGCTACCCCTAGGCCTTGGCAACTTTAGTAATGATTATTTTAGAAAGTTTACGTGTATCAGCATAGATGGATTTCCTATATGTACACAATTCAAATTACCCTTATCTGTTGTACTATTTCTTAGCTGCTCAGGATTTCCCTGACAGATAAATAAAAGAAAAAAAAGGCATTTCTCTGAAAAAGGAACATGACAACAATGAGTTTCTTTATTCCAAGGAATTTTTATCATTACAAATAAAATAAACAGGCTATTTTAAATGTTCAAAAAGTGCTTTATATATATTAACTTGTTTGATCAAGTGTATTAAGCTACTTAAGCAAACCTACTGACACTGAAATTCTGTCTGCAATGCACCAAATATGTATGAAAAGGCATTGTGGTTTAGTGGAAAATGCACTGGACTTGGAATCAGGGGGCTGAAGTTTAAAATTTCATCTTTTTTACTACCACATGGTAACTCAGACTCTTGAGAAATTAAAGAGGTTAGAACCTGCCAGACTACCCTTAAAATTTCCAAAATGAATGCCCCCCTTTTTAAATAAAGGGTCACATAAGTTATTTAACCTGCTCAAGCCTCAGTTTTCTCACCTGTAAAATAAGAAGGCTAAAATATAATCAATCAAGTCCATTTTAGATTGGCCTTGAAGAGATGGAGCAAAGACAATGGAGGAGAGAAGGACTCAGCTGAGCTCTCCTTTATTCCTCTCCAAACAACTCTAAAATAATGCCTCAAGTTGAATTCTAGAGTGGTAAAAACCAACAAAAGGTCCAGTGAAGCAATTCTGAAGCCCAAGACATCTTAAGAGGTCAGCAAGAAAGGTAAGTCTCACTGGGGTAGTGGTCAGGACCATTCAACACAGGCCACATCATGGGACCAGCACTGGTGTCAGCAGCAGCTTTGGGAGTCCATAGACAAGGGGGGATTGGACAATTGGACAGAAGGAGATTGCAGGGGACCCTTTGATGATGCTGGGTTCAGGACCCTGATGCATTGCCCATATGCAGCTCCAGGTCACAGTCCTAGGGACAAAAGGAGTACTATCATTTGCAACCTCAGGAGAATAGGAACCCTGGTCACAGTTACAGGGCAGAGAAAAATGCTTGTGGTTGTTTATAAAAAAGCAGGGGCCTTGGTTTCAAAACAGAGGGAGTGCTAGCAACAGCAGCTTCAGGAGAGTAAGGGACCTGTTCACAGTCTCATGGCCCAGAGTAGTGCTAGTGCTGGTGGCTACAGGGTAAAGACCAGAGCACAGGTCAGAAGAGCAGTGACCATATCTCTCCTTAGATCATACTACCTTGGAAGAACTGAAAACCTGCAGAAGCCAAAGAGCTAGCTCTAAGGATATCAGCATGAAAAACCTGAAGCTCAGGATGGTGCCCCAATGACCCCAGGAGCAGAGCCCAGTTTTAACATAAAGTTAAAAGTCAAGAAATAGCCTGGAAAAATAGGCAAACAACAAAAAAAGAAGTGGATCACAGAAAGTTACTATGATTACAAGAAGAGCAAGACACACACTAATGCATTGTTGGTGGAGCTGTGAACTGATACAACCATTCTGGAGAGCAATCTGGAACTATGCCCAAAGGGCTATAAATAACTGCATACCCTTTGACCCAGTAACACCACTTCTGGGGTTGTATCCCAAAGAGATCATAGAAACGGGAGGAAGACCCATATGTACAAAAATATTTATTGCAGCTCTCTTTGTGGTGGCAAAAAACTGGAAATTAAAGGGATGCCCATCAATTGGGGAATGGCTAAATAAGTTGTGGTTATATGAATGTAATACAATACTATTGTGCTATAAGAAATGAGAAGGAGATGGACTCCATATTTACCTGAAGAGGCTTATACAAACTGATGCTAAGTGAGAAGAGCAGAACCAGGAAAAATTTGCACACAATCACAGACACATCATATGTATGATGACCAACCTTGATAAACTGGACTCTTTTCAGCAACGCACAGCTATAAGACAACTCTACAAGTCTCAGGATGGAAGGAGATGTCTACATTCAGAGAAAGATCTAGAAAGACCAGAGTTTAAATGGAAGCAATCTACATGCTACCGCTCTTTTCCATGTTTGGTTTTGTTTCCTTTTTCCTACTGTCCATTCCACTGGTTACAACCCTTCCATACAACCAGACTAATGTCCAATGTGAAAGTATTTGCAGATTCTATACTTGACTACATGCTGCCATGGTGGGGGAGGGAAAAGGGAGGGGAGAAAACCTGGAACTCTGGAACTGAATCTTGTAAACTAAAAGTAAATAAAGATGCCCTTTTGAAAAAAAAAAAGAAGAGCAAGACACAAATTCAGAAGACACTGAAGTCTACAAGCAAAAGCTGCATGTAAAGCCTCAAAGAAAAATATCAATTGGTCACAGACACAAAAAAGAATTATTGGAAGGGCTCAAATAGGATTTAAAAAATCAAATAAGAATGAGAGATACACATAAATATAAAATAAAGGTCAGCAGGAGAACTTATTGTATAAAAAAACAGAGATAGTAATCATGATCTCAAAGTAAAGCTAAAATCAGATTTAATCAAAAGAGAAAAATAGGGAAATGACATTATGTTTCAGCCATGTTAATCAATAGTTTTAGACCATATAAAATAACTAGAAAGTATAAAAAACTAAGAATATACCTGCCAAAACAGACACAGAAACTATCCAAATATAAACACAAAATACACAAAATACCTTTTGTACAAAGTTAGGTCTAAATAATTGAAATAATATTTATTGTGCATGGGTAGGTAAAGCTAAAATAATTTTTTTCTTTTTTTTTTTAAAAATTATATCTTTTTAGTTTACAACATTCAGTTCCACAAGCTTTTGAGTTCCAAATTTTCTCCCTCTTCCTCCAGAGCCTCAACCCCTTTCCCAGACGGCATGCAATCTGAATCCACATATACATTCACGTTAAACACATTCTCACATTAGTCGTGTTGCAAAGAAGAATTATAATCAATGGAATGAACCAGAAGGAAGAACAAAACAAAACAAAAAAGAGACGGAGAAAATAGTATGCTTATATCTGCATTCAGACTCCGTAATTCTTTCTCTGTATATGGATAAAATTTTCCACCATAAGCCTTTTGGAGGTGTCTTAGAACTCTGCATTGTTGAGACAAGCCAAGTCTATCAAAGTTAATTATCACACAATGTGACTTTTACTGTGTACAGTGTTCTTTTGTTTCTGTTCATTTCACTCAGCATCATTTCATATAAGTTGTTCTGTTTTTCTCAAGTCTGCCTGCTCATTATTTCTTATAGCACAATAGTATTCCATGACATTCATATACCACAACTTGTTAAACCATTCCTCAATTGATGGCCGTCCCCTCAATTTCTAGTTCTTTGCCACCACAAAAAGAGCTGCTATAAATATTTTTATACATGTGAGTTCTTTTCCCATTTGTATGATCTCTTTGGGACACAGTGTTAGAAGTGGCATTGCTGGGTCAAAGGGTATGCACATTTTTATAGCCCTTGGGGAAAAGTTCCAAATTGCTCTTCAAAATGGCTGGATCAGTTTGTAATTCCACCAATGCATTAGTGTTCCAATTTCCCCACATCTTCTTCAGCATTTATAATTTTCTTGTTTTGTCATTTTAACCAATCTGACAGGTGTGATGTGGCACCTAAGAGTTGTTTTGATTTGCATTTCTCTAATCAATAGTGATTTAGAGCATTTTTCATATGACTATAGATATCTTTAATTTCTTCCTCTGAAAACTGCCTGTTCGTATGCTTTGACCATTTATCAACTGGGGAATGATTTATACTCTTATAAATTTGACTCAGTTCTCTATATATTCCGGAAATGAGACCTTTGTCAGAGACACTGGCTGTAAAAATTCTTTCCCAGTTTTCTGTTTCCTTCTAATCTTGGCTGTATTGCTTGTACAAAAACGTTTCAATTTAATGTAATCAAAATTATCCATTTTGCATTTCATAATGTTCTTTATCTCTTGTTTGGTCATAAATTCCTCTGTTCTCCATAAATCTGACCGGTAAACTATTTCTAGCGCTCACAGTTTACTTTATAGTATCAGCCTTTATATCTAAATTGTGTACCCATTTGGACTTTATTTTAGTATACTGTATAAGATACTGGTCTATGCCCAATTTCTGTCATATTATTTTCTAGTTTTCCCAGCAGTTTCTGTGAAATGGTGAGTTCTTATCCCAGAAGGCTAAAATAATTTTCAAAATGACAATTTTACCTAACTAATCTATTTATGTAATACCATCCCAATTAAATAACTAAAAAAAAAATCTTACTGAGTTAGAAGCAATAATATCAGGGTTCACAGACTCTATCATGCTTCAGATGAGGCAAAAAAAGCACTGATAGTAATATCATGATCTCGGACAAAGCAAAAGCAAAAATTAACCTAATTTTAAAAGATTAGCAGGGAAACTACAATTTTATGAAAAAATAATATTATACACAATGAAGTAATATCAACATTAAACAGGTTCACCAAATGGTATAGCATTCAAATTCTTACAAGAAAAGTTAAATGGGTTACAGGAGGAAATAGTAAAACTATACTAGTGGGGACCTCAACTTGACCCTCTCAGAATTAGATAAGTCTAACCATAAAATAAACAAGAAAGAAGTTAGGGAGATGAAAAGAATTTAGAAAAGCTATATATGACAGACTTCTGAAGAAAATTCAATAGGAATAAACCAAGTATACCTTTTTCTCAGCTGTACATAGCACTTTCTCAAAAACTGACCAATGGTATAAAAACCTCACAAACAAATGAAGAAAATCAGAAATATTAAAAGCATCCTTTTTCAGACCATAATGCAATAAAAATTACAGTCAATAAAGGGCCACTGAAACAGATTAAAAATTAAGTGGAAACTAAATAATCTAATCCTAAAGAGTGGGTCAAAAAACAAATCATAGAAACAATCAATAATTTCATTAAAGACATTGACAACAATAAGACAACATACCAAAATTTACGGGATGCAACCAAAGCAGTACCCAGGGGAAAATTTATCTCTCTAAATACTTATATCAATAAGTCAGAAAAAGAACAGATCAATGAATTAGGCATGCAACTAAAAATAAAAAAGAGAAAGAGAACAAATCAATAATCCACAATTCAATACCAAACTTGAAATCCTGAAAATCAAAAGAGAGATTAAAAGCAAACCATTTGACTAATAAATAAAAGTAGATGCTGGTTTTATGAGAAAAAAAAACAATAACTGATAAGCCATTGGTTACTTTGATTTAAATTCTTAAATTTCTTAAAAAAGAATAAAAATTAGATTAAGAAATTTAAATTTACAGCTAAAATGCAAATGCACAACTCAGAATAGTAATAGTGCAACATTAAAGTGGCTGTCAGGGATAGCTAGTTTCTTGGCAGAGAGCTGTTTTCTGAGGTTAAGTCTCTATACCTCTCTAGATCTTGTTTTACCCAGTGGTAAAATGAGGGGATTAAAACAAATACTCTCTGAAGGCTTTACCTTTTCTAGGTAGTCTAAGCCATAATAATCCATAATTACGTCATAATTTTTATCCCTAATGGTACTTAGCAGTCACTTAACAAATACTTATTGATTAGTTGATGAAAGGTTCATAAAAAATCTCAGGAAAGACCTTAGAATTATGAGGATTGTGTGAAGATCATGGCTTGTTAGGATCTTCAGGAGCCCAGATCCCCTAGAAATATCCGAGTAAAACTCCAGGTCCCCTAGAAATACCCAAGTAAAACTCAAGCATGGTGCTTGGCCCATGATAGGCACGATGCCATGGGGGGGGGGGGGGGAAACCTGCAGCCTCGAGGCCACATGTGGCCCTCTAGGTCCTTAAGTCTTCCCTTTTGACTGAGGCCAAGATTTACAGAACAAATCCTTTTATTAAGGATTTGTTCTGTGAAGTTTGGATTCAAAGGGCTGCACTTGAGGACCTGGAGGGCCACAAGTGGCCTCGAGGCTGCAGGTCTGCCACCTCTGCACTATGTAAATGCTTATTTCCTTTCCCCCCTCTAAAAATGAACCAGTAGGAACAATGAAAAAAGCAAAGCAAAACAAAACAAAGATAATTGGCTATATATTCCATCTAGTTCCGGATTGTTAAAAAGACTGCTAGAATCCTGCAGAAGCCCTGAGCAAAGGCAAGCCAGGGGAGAACGAAGACAAAGTATGAAGCAGCCAGGTCTTGTAGTAGGAGATATAACCAGACAATCTCTAGAGAGACAGCACATAAGCTTAGTCACGGACCCCAGGGTAAAGTAGGGCCTGCCCACACTATTCCACGAGGACAGAAGGAGATCTCCACCCAAGCTCATGCCCCATCCCAAAAACTGAACCTGGGGAGGTACACAGAAGGAAATTCTGAACATACTGAAATAATACCTTGGACTCAGAGAAACCCTAGAAGAAGAAAAAGTAACTATAATAAGTTCAAATAGAGTCTCAGAGAAAAGACTGTCCTGGCTAGAGGGTTATAAGAGTAACTCGGAAAAAAAGAAAACAATATAAAAAATGGAATAGTTAGGGAGGAAAGAATAACAAGGAAAATAGAAACCTTAGAAGGGAGCTCAGAAGTCACCAAGTCCAAGGTATAGCTGAGCAGCCATCTTCATCATCATCATTGCCATCATCATCATACTCATAACTAGTATTTATCATCTTCTATAACATGACTAATATGGAAATATGTATAATGTGACTGTACATGTATAACCTGTATCAGATTGCTTGGGGAGGGAGGAGGGGAGGGAGAAAAAAATTTAGAACTCAAAATCTTATAAAAGTGAATGATGAAAATTATCTTTACATGTAATTGGAAAAAATAAAATACTAATAAGTGAAAAAGATAAATAAATAAAATAACTGATATTTATCTAGTGCTTTTGAATTTTGCAAAGTGCTTCACCTACAATCTATCATTTGATGTCCATGACAACCCTGTGAAGTAAATATCATGAGAATCATGATCCCCACTTAGAGATGAGGTTCATAGAGATTAATTGACTCACCTAAGATCACTTAGCTAGTAGAAGCTGGAAATAAACTTAGAACTCAGGTCCCCATCCAATGCTCATCCAACTTCTGCTTGAAGACCTCCAGTGATAGAAAACTCATTCTCTTCTGAAGTATTTTTCCTTTCATTAAGACAAGGTCTGACACTGAAATTTCCATCCACTGTCCTTTAGGGACAAGTCAAAAAAAAATCTAATGTCTTTCATATGAAATCCCTTTAACTATTTGAAAACAGCCGCCATGTCCCTTCCCACTCTTCTTTTTTTACAGAATAATTCTTCCCCGTTTTCTCAAATGGTTCCAAAAAGGTGAGTTTTGAAGAATGTTCACCATTCTGATCCCTCTCATGGAGATACCCTCTACTTTGTCAACTTCCTTTCTAAAATGTGAAGCCCAGAACTGAATATAATACTCCAGCTGTAGTATGACTAGAGCTAAAGACCATGGAACTGTGCATCTCTACAGTAATATACCTCAAACTAGAAATGATTCTAAGATAGTGTCAGGTTTCTTTGGCTTCCATGTCATGCTATTACTCATATTAAATTTACAGCAATTATAAACTCTATGTGGTGCAGTAAATAGAGTGTTAGGCCTGGAATCAGGAATGCTAATTTTCCTAAGTTCAAATCAGGCCTCAGACACTTACTAGTTGTGTGACCTGGGCCAGTAAGTCATATAACCCTGTTTGCTTCAGTTTCTTCATCTATAAAATGAGCTGGAGAAGGAAATGGCAAACTACTCCAGTATTTCTGCCAAGAAAATCCCAAGTGGGGTCATGAAGAGTCAGACATGACTAAAAAAAATAAAAAAACAACTGAAAGATATCAACAAACAAAGCTTCCCAAGTCCTTTTCATCATAAACCACCACTCCTATCCCAGGTCTGTACAGCTGGGTTTTTTTTTAAACACAGGTGCACAACTTTATATTTATCCCTATTTAATTTTAATTATTTAATTTTCACTATATTATTCAAGTCATGCCAAGATTCCAGCATGTCAATTAGCTTCATCTGCACCCTTGATAAGTATGTCAATTATTCTTTTTACCTGAGTAACTGATAAAAAAAAAAACTCCAAACCAAAAAAAACTCCAAACCACAGCCAATAGTCCAGCACTAAGGGTAGATCCCTGATGCACTCCACTAGACACATCTCTCTAAGCTGACTTGATCCATTAATCAATATTCTTTGACTCCAGTTATTCAACCAGTTCCAAATGTACTCACCTATATTATCAAAATAAAAAAGAGTGAATTCACCACCAATGAAGATGCAATTAAAGCAATTATTGCCCAATGTTACCCAATTATATGGCAATAAATCTGACCATCTAAGTGAAATGGGTGAATATTTACAAAAATATAAACTGCCCAGATTAACAGAAGAGGAAATAAAATACTTAAAATACCCTATCTTTGAGAAAGAAGTTGAACAATCCATCAATGAGCTCCCTGAGAAAAATCCTGAGGACCAGAAGGATTCACAAGTGAATTCTACCAAACATTTAAAGAACAATTAATTCCGATATTACATAAACCATTTGTAAAAATAGGCAAAGAATTCCTTTTATGACAAATATGGTCCTGATCTTTCAACAAGGAAGAGCAAAAACCAAGAAAGAAAACTATTGACCAATTTCTCTAATAAATACTGAAGCAGAAAATGTAAATAAAATACTAGCAAAGAGATTACTGTAATCTGTCACAAAGATTGTGACCAGATAGGAAAACTACTAGCATAAACGACCATGTTAATAACAAAAACAAAAATCACATGAGTTATTTCAGATACATAAAAAGGTTTTGACAATATACAACATATATTCCTAGTAAAAACACCCAAAAGCACAGGAAATAAATGGAGCTTTCCTTAAAATGCTAAGTAGTATCTATCTAAAACCATCAGCAAGCATTATCTGTAATGAGGACAAGTCAAAAGCCTTCCTAATGAGATCAGGGGAAGCAAGGATGCCTATTTATCACCACCTATTACTCAATATTGTTCTAGAAAGGCCAGTTAAAGTAATAAGACAAGAAAAAAGAAATGGAAGGAATTAGAATAAGCAAAGATGAAATAAAACACTTACAGAATCCTGGAGAACCAACTAAAAATATAGTTGAAATAATTACAAATTCAGCAAAGTTGCAGGATAAAAAATAAACCCATACAAATCATCAGTGTTTCTATATATTACCAATAAAGTCCAGCAGGAAGAGATAGAAAGAGAGATTCCATTTAAAATAACTACAAACAATATAAAATACTTGGGAGTCTACTTGCCAAGACAGACCCAGAAACTATACCAACATAATTATAAAACACTTCTCACACAAATAAAGTCAGATCTAAGCAATCAGAGAAATGTTAATTGCACATGGGTAGGCTGAGCCAATATAATAAAAATGAAAATTCTAACTAAATTAATTTACTTATTTAGTGCCACAACAATCTGTAACTATATCTCTTAAAGTGAGGCCATTATAAAACAAATATGAACATGTGAGAATAGGCACAGCAGAACCTTGTGGCACATGCTATGGTTAACAGAGAAAGAGTTCATATCAAGGAGTTTGACAAGAAGTTCAACCCAACCCGGCACTGAATTTTACAAAGGAACTTTTGTAGTTATGTGATCCACAAGACTAAGTATATTATTTACTTCTACCTGAGTTAAAGTGCTATTCTTCAATTCAAGTTTGTTTAAAGCATGGACTATGCTAGCTAACCAATGATCTATCCAAATAACAAGGATTGCAATCTAAATTCCATCGTCATGAGAACACCCTGATATTAAAGCCTTTATTGTTTTGTTCTACATACTAGTTAGTAGTGATGATTAAACAATTCACAAAAGAGCTTATAGTTTACATCTGTATTTATTTTCTATACTATACTCCGTCTTTCCCTACCATCATGCCCAAATCTAGTTCCTCTTTTAAAATTAAACCTTATGGAGATTTATATTGACTTTTTTTTTAAAAGAGAGAAAAGTCTGTCATCAAGATTTTAAGGGGGGGCAGAGTCAAAATGGCAGCATAGAAGAAGTAAAACTACGTGAGCCCCCGCCATAACCATCTCAAATACCTATAAAATATGACTCTAAACAAATTTTAGAGCTCCAGAACCAACAAAGTGACAGAGAAACAAATCTCCCACTGAAGGCAGCCTGGCAGGTGGACAGGAAGGGTTCATCACAGTGTGCTGGGAGCTGAGACCAGCCCCTGATGCGGCTTTGGCCCCAGGGAGGCCAGGACAAGCCAGCTGGAGCATTCAGGAGAGGGGATCACCAGCAGCTGTGACTGTTTCCAGAATTATCAACCCATAAATGCCAAAGACAAAGTGAAAGGTCAGTGGAACTCAGCTGAATTTGGGGGGGATGGAGGAGCGGGTCTGACCCTCTGCCCCCAGAGCCAGAAGTGGTGGAAGAAGCAGCCTGCAGCTGCCTTTGTGTGGCTGCTTCAGAGCCCCCAGCCTGTAGATTGCAGGGGGGCTAAGCAACCATTCAGAGGCTAAGGGCTCTTGTCTTAATCTGCTTGGGGTCTTGGGTGGTGGTCCTGAGATGCATGACCAGTGAGCCAAAGCTGGTGAGGGCAGCAGAGACAGTGGCCTCCTAATAGCTCTGGCAGTTGCGAAAACCCCAGTGATTTGGGGACAAAGCTCTCCCGGTTGGAAGCAGAGTTCCACTGTGGCACAGAGCTAAAAAGTCAACTAACTGACTGGCAACATGAGCAGGCAAAGGAAGCAAAGGAAGCACAGCAATCCAACTTTAGATTCCTTTTTTTGGGGGGACAAAAAGGATCAAAGCATGGAACAGGAGGAAGACAACACAGTTAGAATTCCTGTACCAAAAGCTTCCAAGAAAAATATAAACTTATTACAGGCCACAGAGGAGCTTAAGAAGGATTTTGAAAACCAAATAAGAGAAGTGGAGAAAAAATTGGGGAGAAAAATGAGAATGATGCAAGAAAATCATGAAAAGAGAGTCAACAACCTGACTGAAGAAAATAACACCTTAAAAAACAGACTAACTCAAATGGCAAAAGAGGCCCAAAAAGCCAATAAGGAGAAGAATACCTTAAGAAGCCAAATTTGCCACAAGGAAAATGAATCTCAAAAGCTCACTGAAGACAATAATTCCTTCAGCATTAGAATGGAGCAAATAGAAGCGAATAACTTTATGAGAAATCAAGACAGTATTAAGCAGATCCAAACAAATGAAAAAATAGAAGGCAATGTGAAATATCTCCTTGAAAAAAACCACTGACCAGGAAAACAGATCCAGGAGAAGATTTAACAATTTTTTCCCCTTTTTTTTCCCTGCTAGTTGTTGCCCTTCTATTTTCATGCTTATATGCCTCTGAGATGACTTTGCTTAGTTAGATATCCTGCCAGGGTAGATAACATACAACCAACTATGTACAAATAACACATATATAGAATATATGGTTCTGCCCTGGACCATTTTATTTTTTCTCTCTCTAAACTATTTCATCACTAAACTCTCTCATCAATTCCCATGATTTCAATGACCATCTCTAGGCTGATGATTCTTAGATCTATTTATCTGGCCCTAACCTCTCCCCTAACATCCAGATTCACAGCTCTAACTCCAACAGACACTTCAAACTTAATGTTCTGCAAACATCTTTAACTCAACAAGTCCAAAACTGAATTTATCTCTTTCCTAAAATCCTCCTCCCCTTCTGAATTTCCTTTTAATTGCTAGGGTCACCACCATCCAAGGCTTAGATGTCAACTTCAACTCCTTGTTCTCTCATCCCTCATATCTAATCTGTTACCAAGACCTGTCAATTTTACCTTTGCAGCAACTATTTCTGTGTTTCCCCTTCTCTCCTCTGATACCACTAACACCCTGATACTGGCCCTCATCATCTCACACTTGAATAGTCTGCTGATTGGTTTTCCTGACTCAACTCTCTCCCCTCTTTAATCCATCCTCTACTCAGATGTCAAATTAGTCTTCTGAAAATACAGATGTGATCATGTCACCTCTTATTCAATAAACTTAAGTGATACCTGATTACTTCTGTGATCAAATAGAAAACTGTTTGGTATTCAAAGCCCTTCACAATTTGACTCTCTCTTATCTTTCTAGTCTTCTTCCACTTTACTTCCCACACACATTCTGTACAGTGATATTGGCCTCTTTGCTGTTCCTCACAAGCACAAGATACTCCATCTTCCAACTCTATGCACTGAATACTTTTCCTCTTTATCTTTGCCTCTTGGCTTCCTGCCTTTCTTCAAGTTCCGCTTTCTACAAGAAGTCTTTCCTGATCATTTTTAATGCTAATGATAGACAATGCTCTGATTATCTCTAATTTATCTCATATATATCTTGTCTGTACATAGTTATTTTCATGTAGTCTCCCCCATTAGGCTGTGAACTCCTTGAGAACATGAACTGTCTTTTGCTTTTCTTTGTATTCCAAGAAATAAGCACAGTGCTTGGAATACAGTAGACATTTAATAAATACCTAATGAGGATAACTGAGGATAATCTCAGTGGGAAGGGACTAACATTAAGAGGCATAGGAAAGGTCTGTTGCAGAAGGTAGGATTTTCACTTAGACTTGACTAAGTCAGAAATCAAAGACAAAGGAGGAAAGCATTCCTGGCAATGGGGACAACCAGTGAAAATGTACAGAATTGGGAGATGGAGTCTTGTGTAAGGAACATCAAGGAGACCAGGATATGGAGGGAAAGAAGGTTTAAGAAGACTGGGGACTAGACTATGAAGGGACTAGATTACAAAGGGCTTTAAAACCCAAACAGGAATTTATATTTGATCCTGGAGGTAATTGGAAGTTACTGATGCTTACTGAGTAAGTGGGTGATACAGCCAGACCTGTGTTATAGGAAGACCACTTTGACAGTCAAATGGAGAAAGAGATTTGAGGTCAATCAGAAGCTTACTGCAATGGCCCAGCCATGAGGTGATTAAGGCCTACGCCAAGGTGATAAAAGTGTCAAAAGAGAGAAAGGAGTATACACTGGAGCTATTGCTAGGTAGACTCAACAATATTTGGCAAAAGACTGGATATGAGAGAGAGATGGAGGAGTTGAGGATGACATCCAGGTTGCAAGCCTGCGTAATAGGGGAGTATAATTTTATTACTTTTATTATTCACTATTAAATTTCATTACACCTTCAAATACAAGAAGCATGAGAAGGTAAACAGGGAAAAGAAATCATAAGGAACCTATCAAAGATGAACTATTTACATGCCTACATGGAAAAACGATAATTGTAACTTAATGAAACTTTTCTCAGTATGAGGATA
>CM053584.1:137431761-137445681 GCA_028627135.1 Pseudochirops cupreus | reverse complement strand
ATATATGTATATATATATATGTGTGTGTGTGTGTGTGTATACATACACATATGTCTATATAGGAGGGTATATATGTGTATAAATACATAGGTGAGTATGTGCATATATGTGTACAGGTATACATAGACAGAGGGCACAGGATCAATTGAATAGAAAGGGATGATACTCTAAAAGGTAAAATTGAGAAGTGGGAGAGGAATATAATGAGAGGAGACAGGGAGAAACAGAATGGAGTTAATTATCTCACATAGAAGAGGCAAGGGATAACTGTTACAATGGAGGGGAAGAACAGGAAGGCAAAAGGGAATGGGTCAATCTTACCCTCATTGAATTTGGCTTAGGGAGGGAATGACATACACTCTAAATTGGGTATCTTGCCCTACAGGAGAGGATGGGGGAAGGGGATAAGAAGGGGGATGATGGAGGGGAGGACAGGTTGGGGGGAAGGGTTGTTAGAAGCACACACTTTTGTAAAGGGACAGGGACGAAGTAGAGATTAGAACAAGTGGGGGGTAGGATAGGATGGAGGGAAATATGTCAGTCTTTGACAATATGTCCATTGTGGAGATGTTTTGCGTAACTACACATATACGGCCTGTATTGAATTGCCTGTCTTTCCAGTGGGGGTGGGTGATGAGGGAGGAAGGGAAAGAATCTAGAATTTAAAGTTTTAAAATCAAATGTTAAAATATATATAATATATTATTATTATTATCATTTACATGCAACTGGGAAATAAGATATACAGGCACTGGGGAAGGGAAATCCATCTTGCCTTACTGGAAAGTCAGAGGGGGAGGATATAGGAGACAGCATATTGGGGGAGGGCGTATACAGTTGGATCGCTGTTTTGGGGTGGTGGGTAGGGGAAAGAAGAGGAGAAAATTTGTAACTCAAAATTTTGTGGAAATGAATGATGTAAACTAAAAATAAACAAAAGTTAATTAAAAAATTAATCACAGCAATTTAAAAGTTATCACTACCTACTCTATTAGAATAAATAACACCATGTGTTCAGTGCCTTGAACAAAGTAGAAGTTCAATAAATACTCAGTAATTCACAGATTTAGAGTCCAATACCCTCATTTTACACACTATAAAATTGAGGCCCAGGGAGGTGAAGTGACTTGGCCAAGGTAACACAAGCAAGTCACAACTAGAATTTAAGTCCATTGACTACAAATGTAGTTATTTTTGCCCAAACACTACACCAGTGGGACTGTTTATAGGACAAAACTATATAATGGAAGTGGAAAAAAACACTAGCTTTGGAGTCAGAGTCCTAGGGGTTTTGAATTCTGAGTCTGTCACTTACTACCCCTAAGGCTCCTGTAAGTCATTTTACCTCTATGGGCCTCAAATTCCTAATTCGTTAAATAAAGGGTTAGAATCAATTTATAACAAGGATTTTAATCTGGGATCTGTAAACTTAAAAAAAAATTGGCAACTATTTCAATATAATTAGTTTCTTTTCTTTCCTTGGTATTTCATTTTACACATTTAAAAACATTCACTCTAGAAGAAATCCATAGGCTTCACTAAAATTACCAAAGGGGTTCATGACACTCAGAAAAGATTAAGAACTTCTAATTTAGGAGAATTCTGTCAGCGCCACATCCTATCTATCCAATAGTCCTGAGAGTTCAGTATAGGGTGTGACCATTTTTGTGCCTTCTATAGCCCATTTCTACTTTTTTTAGCAACTACCATGTGCTTCGATAATCACGCTGGAAACTGTGCAAGCTACATAACTGGTGGCAGGAAGGCCAAATTTTGGTCGAAGTTTTTAAGGGTTATCTTTGCTCTAAGATTTAAGAATGAAACAGTACAAAATTACACCTGTTCAGCCTACGGTGTTAAACAGGCAGCAGCTAGGTGGGGCAGTGGATATAGTGTTTGACCTAGAGCCAATAAGACCTCAGTTCAAATACAGCCCGAGACTCTCCCTACTTGGCAAGTCATTAACCCTTGCTCTGCCTCAATTTCTCCATTTGTAAAATAGATAACAAATGGCCCCTATGGTAGTGAGATTAAAATGAGATACTTGTGGAATGAGTTACAAAAGTTAAAGCAATATATGCTTGTGACAGCCCGCTTATGGGCGCCGAAGCACGGCCTGGAGATCTGAGACCTATGGCGTGCCTTCAACTCCACCGCTGTTTTCCAGGCCAGAGCCTGCTCCCCCAACCTCACTGGGTCCTCCTGGAGGTCCCATCATCCATCCCTTGGCCTGAGCCCTCCCTCATTACTTGCTTTCTCCTCCAGTTACTCCTTTTTCTACACGGGGACGGGCGAGCTAACGGTCTCAGGAACTTCCAATATCTCACGCAGGCAGGAATTGTGGGGTGGGGGTGGAGGTGGCTGGGAGTGAGAGGATGAGAACGAGGACGAGGTGAGGGCGTGACTCCCGGCCCACAATCCCTCGCGAGGGCGGGAAAGAGGTGAGGGGGTGGGGCGGAGGCGGTGCTGGTGAAGGGGCCCCAGGGAATGTCGGGAGCATCCAGGAAAGTGAGGGAGGGACTGAGACAAGGAGTCTCAGCAGATATGACCTTCTGGACCCTTTGAAGACTTCGGGGGCACGGGAGGGGAAGGGATAGTTTCCAAACCAGCCAAAAGTGCGGTCTGCGCGGGCTAATACCACCCCGCTGGCTGTTTGGAGGTCTATGCAGAAGAAAAAAAATGGGTCCCCCTCGACTGCTCGGACACTCCCACCCAGTAGTCCCAAAGCCTCTCGCCGCCAGCATCGGCATCATCGTGGGCTCTACATCCCCTAACTCCCGCCTTTCCTCGCTTTAGCAGCTGGAAGGCGGAGTAGCCAAGAAAAAATAAAGACAAGAAACCTGGGCGGCCCAAAGCTCGGAGCCTCGAGATTCCCGCCCTCGAAGGGAGGGGACCGCACGGCCTCGCTCTCGGTTGGTTTACGTCTGACGTCACGGGAGGGGGCGTGGCTCCTGTTTGGGGCGCCTAACCCGAATTCCGGATGCTTGTGGTGGGTTCGGCAGACCCTGGTGTGGCGCTTTCCCGGGGCTGTCATGCAGCGGGACTTGGGGAGCTACCCCCTGGCCCCTGGCGTGCGAGTAAAACTAGTGAGTGCAGGCTTCCAGACAGACGAGGAGCTCCTGGGGCTGAAGCCTTCGGAGCTCAGCAGAGGTAGGTGGGAAAGAGGCCGCCCACTTGCCCTGTCCTCCTGGGCACCCCCAGGTGCCAGCACCCCCGAGGCTCGCGGCCACTTTTCGCGTCTGCGTGTGTGTGTGTGTATGTGTGTGTATAAAATAAGTTGTCAGCTCTTTTCAATTCTAACTTTATCACATCTCTCACTTTCATTTCCTTCTTTTCACTTAAAGTGGAAAAGCAGTCTAGTTTAGGCCTTCGTCGCTTCATCCTAGATTATGGTTAATAGTCATAGTCTCCAACTGTGTATAGATAACATACATATATACACACATACACATATATGTATCTCGTCTTCATAGCAGTTTGCATGTTGTCTCCCTTTTGATTTGTGAATTTCTCTAGGGCAGGGATTGTTCTTGCCTTCCTTTCTTTGTGTGACCAAAGTTAGCACAGTGCCTGGCACATTGAAAGAGATTACTAAATAATTTGTCGAGTTGACTGACTGACAAGGAGTAGAATGGGGTGATAAAGTTGTCCAGACAGCTTTTATGTTCTTAAACTGGAGTCTTTTTTTTTAAACAAAAAAAATTGTTTTTTTTAAATAAAATAGTTTTATAACTATTTTATCATAATTGGTTTTCTTTGTAATCTTGTGTACGTTTTTATGCATTTAAAAACGTTTTCAGAAGGGGTTAGACTTAACGAGGCTGCTGCTGAAGAGGTTTAAAAAGAAAAAAACAAGGTTAAGAAGCCTTGGTATAAGGAATAGAATACTGGCCTAGGATAGCTAGGAAATTCTGGGTTCAAGTTCTGTCCTGATATGAACTGTTTCTGTGACCCTAAAGCAAGTTGTTTAACCTCCCTGTGTTCCTGGCAGATCTCTAAGGTTAAGAGAGTATCATTTGGCAGTGTCAGTAAAATCACAGGTGACTGTCCAGTCTCTTTAGAATTTGTATTTTATTCTAGAGTCAACTGGAAGTCACTGAATACTTTTGATCAGGGGAACAACTTGATTATGTTTGTATCCTTAGGAAAATGATTTGGGCAACCCTTGTGGAGGATAGATTGGAGTTTGGAAGTGGAAGCAAGGAGACCAGTTTGGACACTTACTGTAGTCCAGGATGAGGAGGAGAGCCTAAACTAGGAGTAGAGACTTTTTTTCCACTTTAAGTGGAAAGAGAGAAATAGAAGTGAGAGATGTTATGATGTTAGAATTCAGAAGACCTGGCAACTATGGGGTGGGTTGTTGAAAGAGAAGTAAGAACAAAAGATAAAAGCAAGGTTACTAGTCTGGGTGACTAGAAAAATGGTGGTGCCTTTAGTAGAAATAAAGAAGTTGTTGGGGATATGAAGGAGAAAAATAGTGAGTTTATGAGTGAATTTATGATGCTAGCAGGATATTGATAGTGTTGGCCAGCTGGCAGTGCAGGACTGAAGGTTAGGATAGTTACAGCTAGATTTGAGATTGCATAGAGATGGCATTTTGATACCTGGGAGTAAGTGAAGTCTCCAAGAGAAAAATTGTAATACATAAGAGAAAGGGGGAAGAGAGGGTGGGGAAGTGGATTTATGCGTTAGGGCTGAGAGGGGAATGGTGATCTAGCTAAGGATACTGAGAGGTAATGGACATAGAGGTAAGTAGTGGTGTCTTGGAAACCAAGAGAGGAAAAAATATGTAGGCGGAAAGGGTGGTCTATGAACAGGTCAGCTAAAATGTTGTTCAGTCGTTTTAGTTGTGTTTTACTCTTTGTGACCCCATTTGGGATTTTCTTAGCAGAGATGGTGGAGTGGTTTGCCACTTCCTTTTTCAGCTCATTTTACAGATGAGAAAACTGAGGGAGTCAAGGTTAAGTGATTTGTCCATGGTCACACAGCTAGTGTCTGACGGTGTATTTGAATTCAGGTCTTGCTGCTGCAGGCCTGATCCTCTTATCTATTCACCTAGTCACTTACTAGATTAAGGCCTAGGAAAAGGCAATCAGATTTAGCAGTTAAGAGATTGCTGATAAGCTTTAAGAGAGTACTTTCAGTTGAGTGGTAGGATTGGAAGCCAAAACTGAGGGTTTAAGAAATGATGAGAAGGTAAGAAAGTAGAGGAAACAAATATAGTCTACTCTTTTCTATTTTTTTCAAGTATTTTTAAACGAATCAAACCTTCCTGCTATTTCTCTCCCCATTAAGCAAATTAAAAAATAAGGGAAATCTCTTTTGCCTTAAAAGTATATCCTTTCTGAATTTTAAGTACATCATATCTCTTCGAGGAAATGAGTGGTATGTTTTTTCTTTTGGACTCCTGGTTTTGTAATTGCTTTTATCAGAGTTCTAAAATCTAAGTTTTTCTCTGTAATCATTGTGTATTTTTTTTTTCACTTTGCTCAATATCACTTCATAAAAGTCTTTCTAGATGCCTCTGAAATTGTCCATTTTATCATTATGGCACAAGAATATATCAGCACATCTGTATACTACAATTTTGTTTAACCATTCCCAAAGGGAACACCTCCTTAGTTTCTTATTTTTGACTACTATGAAAAGAATTGCTATAAATATTTGTGTACATCTGGATCTTTTTCCTCTTTTGGTTGGGAGGGCTGTTTATGGGACTAGTCATAGTATTCGTGGATCAGACAGTATGCATAGTTTGATAACTTAATGGGCGTAAGGGAAGGAGGCAGAAGGAGAGAGGAAATGAATCCCAAAGGTCAAACCCTACAGAAAAGAAAGGGAATAGGATCAAAGGCACAAGTAGAGGGGATGACCTTTGACATTTTATTTATACCTTTTGTTTTTACAGCACCTTTATTTTCAAATATCCTTTTCTCTTTTCCCCAGCCACTCTTCCAATATGACAGTTGTGACAAAGGATAAAAAAAAGAAATGGAAAAGCAGTTTGGGAAAAGTAACCAACATATCAGCCAAGTCTGACAGTATATGCAGTGTTTCACTCCCATAGTTCTTCATCTTTACAAAAAAGGGAGGAAGATGTACTTTCTTCTCTCTTTAGGACAAGCTCGGTTATTATAATTACATAATGATGTTTGGTTTCTTTTAATCTTCTCACTTGCATTCTTGTAATCATTGTTTTGCTATACTTTACATTAGTTCATTTCAGGTTTCCCATGCTTCTTTGTATTTTTCCTATTCGATTTTTTTTGGCTTTGTTAACTTTTCCATTTCATTCATGTACCATGATTTGTTTAGCCATGCTGCATTTGATGGGGATCTATTACACGCCCCCCCCCCCCCAGTTCTTTGCTGCTACAGAAAGAGGATTTTCATTAATTTAATTAATATTATCTAATTTATAGAATTTATTAAGTTAATTAATAATTGATATTAATTTTTAATGGGGCCATTCTAGTTATCGTTGACCTCTCAGCAGTCAAATCTCTAGAAGCATGGACATTTTAATCACTTTCATGTCATAATTCCAAGTTGTTTTCCTAAATGCTTAGACTAGTTCACAGCTCTGCCAGTATTGCATTTGTGCCTGTACACTTTTCAGGAAGGACCATCTCTTTCTTAGAGAGAGAGGTTTTAATGCCTAGACAGCGAATGACCTCAGCTTTCTCAATAAAATAGGAGTCATTTACCACGTCTGAGAGAAGATGGGTTGGCAATGGCAACACAAGGGATTTGAAGGAAAAGGTTTATAACAGTGATTTCGGAGAGACAGTATTAGAGAGCCACTTGGTGAGTAAGAAAGAACTACTTTTCAGTGCTGAGGTTCCAGTGGAGATGAGGTGACAGGAATTTGACTGGCCCCAGGTTTACTGCTTTGTTGCGCGTCTTGAGATCTAACACTGCTAGCCCTTTTCCATCCTATACTTTGTAAAAATTATTCCCCTTGAGATTCTTGATTTTTTTCTTCCTTCAGAAGAACTTTGTAATAATTTTGTCTGGTTCTACAAAGTGACTTTGATAGTTCAGTTGGTATGTGTTAAATCTGTACATTAATTAGAGTAGTATTGTCATTTTTATTAAATTGTCTACTATGAACAATTAAGCTTTCCCATTATTTGTTTTTGTAAAGAGTGTTTTGTAATTATCTACATATAAACTCATGTGTATTTTAGGAGATGATTTCTAAATATTTCTTATATTATTCTGGATGGAATATCTGTTTTTATTTCTTCTTATTGGGTTTTGTTGGTAATTTTCAGAAAAACTAATTATTTTTGTGAGTTTAATTTTATATCTTTTTATTTTCCTAATGTTATTGTTTCAATTAATTTTATTAGTTGAATTTCCAGGATTTTCCAAATAAAACATCTTCCCAAAGCTGTAATTTTGTTTCCTCTTTGCCTATGTTTGTTGATTCGATTTCTTTTTCTAGTTTTATTGCTATTGATAATTTTTCTTGAAGTATATCAGATTAGAGTGATGACAATGGACATCTTTTTTTTACCCTGATATTGGAAAGTCTTCTAGCAGTTATCTTTTATAAAAAAATTCTAACTCTTAGTCTTAGATATTATTTACAATATGAAGAAAGGTGTATTTATTCCAGTCCTTTTCAGTGTTTTTAACAAAAAGAGATATTGTGTGTTGCTAAAGGCCTTTCCTGTATCTATTACTAAAACACAATTTTTATTGTTTTTATTATTCATGGGGAAAAAGAATAAAATATTGTGCCTGCTGTATGCTAGGCACTATGCTAATAAGCACTTCACAAATATTATCTCATTTAATCCTTAGAATAACTCTGGGAACTAGATGCTGTTATTGCCCTCATTTTATAGTTGAGGAACCTGAGGCAGTCAGAAGTGAAGTAACTAGCTCAGGGTCACATGGCTAGTAAGCGTTTGAGACCATATTGGCACTCAGGTTTTCCCAACTCCAGGACCAGCACTCTATCCACTACACCTAGCTGACTAATGTGGCCTATTGATGGTTTTCCTAATATTAATCTATCTCTGTGTCCCTGCTACAAAGGTATGGTCTTTTAATATGTTGTCATGGCCTCTTAGCTAATATTTTATTCAGTATTTTTACTTCGATAGTCATTAAAAATAATGGTCTATAGTTATTTTTGGTGTTTTTTTCTCCTATGCTTTGTCTCTTCCTGTTTTAGGGATGAGGTCCATTGTTTGTCTCACAAGAAGGAGTTGGGCGAATAGGATACTTTTTTCCCTTATTTTTTGCAAACTTTGTAATATAATTAATTGTTATTTGGATACTTGACAGAATTCACTTTTAAGTCCATCTGATTATGTTTCTTTTTTTCCCTTTGGGAATTTATGGCTTGTTAAATATGTTTCCCGTGGGATTGTGTTATTAAATTTTCTATTCTGTTCATCGGAGTATTTTTATCATTTTGTAAGCTTTCATCCATTTCATTTAAGTTACTAATTTTGTTGGCATATAATTTCATTTATCTAATTTCATTTATTTCTACATTTCTTGCAAATCTTTTTTTTCCATTTTTTTATGTTGGTAATTCAGTTTTCTTTTAATTTTAAAATTAGGTTACCAGATTGTCCATTAAAAAAACACCCCTGTTTTATTTATCAATTCATTTGATTTTTAAATTTCAGTGTTATCTCTTCTTTGATTTTTAGAATTTCTGTTTTTGTGTGTAGGGGTTTTGGTTTATTGTTTTTCTAGTTTTTTTCAGTTGAATGCCCAATCTACAGATTTATTACTTTTATTTGTAAAAAATCTATATATATATTTTCCCCTAAGTACTTCTTTGTATCCCCAGAGTTTTAAATATTGTCTCATAGTTGGTTTCTTTGAAATTACTGTTTCTGTGATATTTTTCTTTCACCCACCAGTTCTTTAGGATGAAATTTTTTGGTTAATTTTTTTTTTTAATTTCTGAATTTAAATATTTAAAAAAGCGCATTTCTACACATCCAGCAGGATATAAGAAAGGATAAGTATTTTCTGTGAAACTGACTCTCCATTTTGTATTGCTTGCTATTCCCCATATGCCCATGACTTTTCCTAAAATCTTTAATAATTCTGTCCTTTTGAGATTGTTAACCAAAAGTCACAACTCCACAAGCCATGGATAATAACTTGATTTATTACAAGAGAAAAGCACGTGCATTTGGGAATTCCTTGTATCAAGGAATTCACCCTACATATTGAGCCTTAAATATTTATTGGTACAACAAAAAGGGGAGGTCTCATGGGAAGAGTGGAGGACAATCCCCTCCCAAATGGAGTGGCATGGAATGAGGAAGAGAGCAGTAGGAGAGGGGGAGCAAGAGGGAGCAGAAGGTTTGGTGAACTTTGGACCATGGAGGAAGGATGTTCTGCTTGTTGGAAAGGCTTCCAGCTGCAGAAACAGTTCATCAGTTTGGATAGACTGGCAAGAGCCAGACTTTTAGATGACTTGGCTTCAAGGATACTGAAAGTTTATTAGAATTCAGATGCAAAAAAATCACTGTTAAGTTAGTTTAGGGAAGCTTTATCTTTGGAAAATAGAGCTACTAAAAAAAACAAGTTCCGGGCAGCCCTTCCATGAGGTTGAACCTTGAATTAAACCAAATACTTTTCCCAAATTCTTATTCTGTTCCTTATTACCCTATTTCAGATACCTGAAGATTAACTGTTTTACAATCACCAATGTCACTGAAATAAAAAAATGCATATTTTAATATGTACATTTATCTAAATATTATCTAAATAACTCATGAAATTTCATAGGTTTTTAGAATTTTATACCTGAGATGGATATTAGAAATCATCTAGTTCAATTCTTTCATTATACAGATAAGGAACCTGAGTCTCAGAGAGGATAAGGTTACTTGCCAGAGGTAACAAAACTAATTATTATATTTATGTACTTCTCTTATTGAGCATCCTAATTATGAGAAATAGTGAGTTCCTAACTCCCTTCTTCCTTATTTTCCCTAGTGTCTTCCTTTTTCTTTTTTGAAAATAAATTTAAAAAAAAACCGTGCAGATCCTTAATTGTCCTATTTAACTCCCTTTTTGACCTTTAGAAGTAGTAGGATTTTGAAAGAATTCTTACCTTCTCTCATTTTAAAATATAAATCACTTCATCATCCTTTAACTCTTTCCAATTGCTAAAATGTCTTTTACCATTATAGGTTTTGCTTACTTTCTGTGTTTTAACAGGCAATCACAACTTCACAAAACTTATATGAAAACTAGGTTTATTATGAAAGAAGTGAGCATGCATGTAGAACCCAAAGAGTTCACAATCCATACAGAAGTTTGCATTTTTATAATAGCAGGACAAAGGAAGGAGGAGATACCAGAAATCTCCACCTAAAGAGACCTGGCTTGGGCAGCGAAAAGGTGCAGTAAAGGTGGGAAATAGTCAAAACCTTTCCCAAAGGGAAGGAACAAGGCAGAGGCAAAAGCTGCATACTTTTACCTTGGGAAACTGCTGAATGATTAAGATAGGATGGTTTGCTTATTTACACTGGTCGCAGATGCACACTCAGTTTCTCAGCCTACCTCAGACTGACTGGTGCCTGTCTTGACTCCAGAGGACGCGCAGGGAGTCCAGGCTGGGATACAAACAACACATTATGCCAGCTTAGGGTAAGGGCTTCACCCTTGACACATTCATAGCCTCCTGCATGTTCTAGGTCCAGTGTTCCTGGAAAAAAGGGCAACTCAAAAAGACAAGTTCAGGGGAACCCTTACATCCTTAAGAATTTGTACCTCAAGGTTTCTTCTCACCTCTAGTCTTTTTATAAAATGTAGTGGAAAATTCTTTGTTCTATTAAAAGTCTGTTAAATGTACTCTTTAAGTTTATACTCAGTTTTGCATGGTAAGTTATTTGTGGTTGCAAACTTTTAATCTTTCACCTTTTTCGCATGTTGTGTACTAAAATTTTCTTTACTTTATAACAGGCCTGCACAACCTGCAGCCTACCAAAGGATTTCAGGTGGCCTGTGAAAGATGTCCTCTGCATTTTTTGTGGGCCACCCAAAATCCTTTGGTGGACCACAGGTTGTGCAGGCCTGCTGCTGCTAGGGTTTTTAAGATTGTGACTGTAGTTCCTTGGCATTTTAATTCATTCTTTCTGATTGCTTATGATATATCTGGACAGTTTTCTTTTATGATTTCTTGATATATGGTGCCCTGGTTTAGGGAGTTTTGTTTGGGCATGGTTTTTAGAGAGTGAATCTCAAATTATCTTTTCCTGACCTGTTTTTCAGGTCAGATCTCTCTGTTCTTAATAGTGATATCATAAAATTTCTAGGGGTGGCTAGGTGGCGCAGTGAGTAGAGCACCCGCCCTGGAGTCAGGAGGACCTGAGTTCAAATATGACCTCAGACATTTAACACAAAACTAGCTGTGTGACCTTGGGCAAGTCACTTAACCCCAATTGCCCTACTTTCCCCCCTCCAAAAAGCAAAAAAAAAATTTTTTTAAATTTCTGTACTTTTTTTCCAAAAAATTTTACATATTTTTTCCAATTACATATAACCATCATTTTTAGATTCACTCATTTTAAAAAACTTGTTTATTTTTAGTTTCCAGCATTCACTTCCGTAAGTTTTAAATTTTCTCCCACTCCCTCCCCTCTTTCCTCCCCAAGATGGCATACAATCTGATATAGGCTCTGCATATATATTCCTGTTAAACATTTTCACATCAGTCACGTTGTATAGAAGAATTAGAATGAATGGGAGGAACCATGAGACAAAAAACAAGACAAAAAAAGAAAATAGTCTGTTTCACTCTGCGTACAGGTTCTATGGTTCTTTCTCTGTGTGTGGATGGCATTTTCCATCATGAGTCCTTTGGAATTATTTTAGGGCCTTGCATTGCTAAAACGGGCTAAGTCTTTCGAAGTCAGTTATCGCACACTGTGGCTAAATTCATTTTTGGAGGGGGGAAGGTAGGGCAATTTGGGTTAAATGACTTGCCCAGGGTCATATGGCTAGTTTTGTATTAAATGTCTGACTTTAGATTTGAACTCAGATCCTCCTGACTCTAGGGCTGGTGCTCTATTCACTGTGCCACTTATCCTTCCCTTGTTTTGTTTTGTTTGCATTTTGGAGGGGGGAAGGCAGGGCAATTGGGATTAAGTGGCTTGCCCAAGCTAGTAAGAGTTAAGTGTCTGAGGCTGGATTTGAACTCAGGTCATCCTGACTCCAGGGCTGGCATTCTATTCACTGTGCCACCTAGCCACACCTAACATTGACTTTTTAAAATCTTGAGTTCCAAACTCTTTCTTGCCCTCCTACTTCCTTGAAAAAGCAAGCAATTTGATATAAATTATATATGTACAGTCATGCAAAACATATTTACATGTTAACCATATTACAAAAGAAAGCACAGACCAAAAAAAACCAAGAAAAATAAAGTTTTTAAAAAATATGCTTTGCTATGCCGTCTGATTCCATGAGTTTTTTCTCTGGTGGTGAATAGCATTTTTTTTTTTAATCGTCTGTCCTTCAGAATTGCCTTGGATCGTGGTATTGCTAAGAATTGCTAAGTCATTTACAGTTGATCATCATACAATGTTGCTGTTACTATGCACAGTGTTCTACTGGTTCTGCTCACTTCACTTTCCATCAGTTCACCTAATTCTTTGCAGGTTTTTGGGAAAGCTCCTGCTCATCATTTTTATAGCACAGTAGTATTCTATCATTTTTCATAATCAAAACTTTACTCATTCCCCAATTGATGGGCATTCCCCCAATTTCCAGTTCTTCGCCACCACAAAAAGAGCATATTGTACATATAGGTCCTTTTCCTTTTTTTTAAAAAAAATTTTATTAATTTGTTTTATTTACTTTTAGTTTATAACATTCAGTTCCACAATCCCTTGAGTTTCAATTTTTTTCCCCTTCTCTAGCCTTTCCCTGCTCCCCTCCCTCCCCCCATGGCAGCATGCAGGATCTACAGATACCTTCACATCAAACATTAGTCAAGTTGTAAAAGAATTATGACCAATGGAATGAACAGTGGGAAAGAGGAAACAAAAAACAAGATAAAGAAAGAGAGCAAGTAGTTGGCTTCAGTATGCATTCAGACTGTGTAGATCTTTCTCTGGATGTGGATGTCTCTTTCCATCATGAGCCTTTTGGAGTTGTCTTATAACCTTACATTGCTGAGAGGAGTCCAGTCTATCAAGGTTAGTCCTTACACATACGTTGTGTCTGTAATTGTGTACAGATTTCCCCTGGTTCTGCTCTTCTCACTCAACATCAGTTTATATAAGTCTCTCCAGGTTATTATGAACTCTGTCTGCTCCTCTTTTCTTATAGCACAATGGTATTCCATTACATTCATGTACCACAATTTGTTCAGCCATTCCCCAATTGATGGATATCCCCTTGATTTCCAATTCTTTGCCACCACAAAAAGAGCTGCTATAAATATTTTGTACATACATAAATATTTGTACATTACTTCTGTAATCTCTTTGGGATACAACTCTAGAAGTGCTATTGCTGGGTCAAAAGGTATGCAATTATTTATAGCCCTTTGGGCGTAGTTCTAGATTGCTCTCCAGAATTGTTGGATCAGTTCACAACTCCACCAGCAATGCATTACTGTTCCAATTTTTCCACAACCTCTCCAGCATTTATCATTTTCCTGTTTTGTCATCTTAGCCAATCTGGCCAGTGAGATGTGGTGCTTCAGAGTTGTTTTGATTTGCATTTCTCTAATCAGTAGTGATTTAGAGCATTTTTTCATATGCTTATGGATATCTTTAATTTCTTCCTCTGAAAACTGCCTGTTCATATTCTTTGACCATTTATCAATTGGGGAATGACTTGTATTCTTATAGATTTGACTCAGTTCTTTGTATATTTTAGAAATGAGGCATTTATCAGAGACACTGGTTGTAAAAATTCTTT
>CM053584.1:137415366-137431261 GCA_028627135.1 Pseudochirops cupreus | reverse complement strand
AAAAAAAAGAAATGCTAGCAATAGCAATAAGAGAATAAAAAGAAACTGAAGTGATAATCAGAATGGGCAATGAGGTAATAAGACTATCTCTTTTTACAGATGGCATGATGATATACTTAGAAAAATCTTAGAAATTCAATTAAAAAGCTAGTTGAAACAATAATTTTAGCAAAGTAGCAAGATATAAAATAAACCCACATAAATAATCAGCATTTCTATATATGACGAACAAAACTGCAAGAAAAGTCAGAGAAATTCCATTTTAATAACTGTAGACAATATAAAATACTTGGGAGTCTACCTGCCAAGGCAAACCCAGGAACTATATGAATATAATTATAAAATTTTTTTTACAGAAATAAAGTCAGATATAAATAACTGAGAAATATTAATTGTTCATGGGTAGGCAGGGTCAAAATGATAAAAACGACAATTCTACCTAAACAAATACACTTATTCGATGCAATCTCTTAAAATTAAATTACCAAAAAATTATTGTACTGAGCTAGAAAAAAATAACAACAAAATTCATCTGGAAGAACAGGCCTAGAAGATTAAAGGAATTAACCAAAAAAAAATGCAAAGGAAGGAAGTTTAGCAGCAGCAGATTTTAAACTGTATCATATGGTGGAAATTATCAAAAGTATGTGATATTGGCTAAGAATTAGCAAGGTGGATAAGTAGAGAACAGACATATATAGTACACAGTAGTTAATGATTATAGCAACCTTGTGTTAGACTAATATAAAGATTTAAGTTTGGGGGATAAGGACTCACAATTTGGTAAAAACTGTTAGGGAAAACTGAAAAGCAGTCTGGCAGAAAATATGTATAGACCACTATCTTACACCATTTACCAAGATAAGGTCAAAACTGATATACGTCTTAGATGTAACAGGAGATATCATAAGAAAATTAGAAGAACATGGAACATATTACCTATCAGATTTATGGATCGGGGAAGAATTTATCAATAAAAAGAAAGCACTGTGAGATATAGAATGGATAATTTTGATTACATTAAATTAAAAAGCATTTGTATAAGTAAAACCAATGTTGCCAAGATCAGATGGAAAGCAGAAAATTGGGTAAAAATTTTTATGGATAGTTTCTTAGAGAAAGGTCTCATATCTCAAATATATGGACAACTTTGTCAAATTTGTAAGAACACGAGTCACTTCCCAATTGATAAGATATGAACAGGCAATTTTTCAATGAAGACTTGAAAAGAGGGGATACGGTGTAAAGAAACTACGGGACAATATTCAGTGTGAAATTTTCCAAATACTTTATGAAGAAGACATGGCCTCCTACAACCATGAAATAGTACACCGGCTGCCCAGCAATGTACCAGAAGAACTAGAGAATAATTAGATCAGATAATGAAATGGATTGAGCAGTGGATAAAAGATAATAATTGAACTTCAAGCGCAAAGCATGGACTTTCAAGGTTTTCCACATGATGGTTAAAGATTTTCTTGATGATTTCTCCTTCCCCATGCAGTAGAAATTAAGACAACATGCACCAAATTTTATTATCCAGGACTGTGTTGTAGAAGTAGCAGGTGGACAATATATAAAGTTGAGATATGACTAAATTAATTTTTTTTCTTCATGAGAAAACTGAAAACTCCCAAATACAATAAATAAGATATTAAGAACTTTTAAAGTTTAGGAATATTCAGCATTCTCATTTATTTTGGTTAACTGCCAAAGAAGCAGCAAATTGGAAAAAATAGGTGGAAATCTTTAATACTTGACATGAAAAAGAAAATGAAGGCTAGGAAGAACTGCTGACATATAAATAAAAGAGTCTATGGATAAAGCTATAAGCATTTAAAATAAATAAATAAAGATAGCTGTGAACAACTAAGTTATTCTGAGTATTATGAATACTTAATTCAACCACAAAGGACCTGTGAAGGAAAATACTATATATCTCCAGAGAAAGAAACGATAAATAGAAGTATGCATAGCATGGTTTTACATATATATTACACACACACACACACACACACACACACACACACACCCCTATGTTAAGCAGTGGCCTTTTCTAGAATGAGGTGGGGAGGGAAAGAGGGAGACAGTTCAGAACTTAAAACAACAAAAATAAATAATAACAAAAATTTAATAACAAAAAACAATTTTTTTTAAAAGAAAAAAGGCTCTGTGTCAACAACCACAGAAAAATGAAGTCTACACACAATCACTACCTTCCACCTTGGCAGTTAACTCCAGATCATTTTGTGTGGCTGTTACATACAACTTGGTGGGATTCTGGGAAAATGCTAACTCCGTTTTAACTCTTCTGATTTGTTAGGTGAACACAAAATTAAATATAGGAAATAAAGCAAAGAAGCCTCTCTGAAAATCTTGAGTCACATGGTGAGGTAGTAGAGACAGCCTGCATCTGGCAACTAATATATTACTCTACCAAACTTCTTTTGCTACAACCCTGTGCAGCTTTTTCAAACAAACGATCACCCATAAGGAGGAGTCATTTAGACCTACTGTGCTAGATTTTGGGAAAGAAGGGACAAAGCCTCCCTGAGGCATAACGAAACTCAAAATGCTGTTCCCAAAGTATACTGAATTAGATTTCCATTGTATTCCCTATCTGAATAGAAGGCAGCTTCCAAAGTATATTGTCCTACATGGTCCTACCCACCAAGTAGCATGGGTCCTCACTGGACAAGGAAAGGCAATAAATGGAGAGGAAGGCTTTCACTAAGTCTATGAATAGAAGAGGCATTTTTAAAAGCATTAATTTGCAGAACACATACTTCTCCATAATTAAGGCAATACAGTAAACTTATTTTCAGTACAAAGTACCTCAGGAGGCAAAATGACGGTGTGCCTATTATTGGGTAGTAAATAAATGAAAAGAGGAAAATGGTTGTGGGGGTAGCAAGAAAGAAGGCAAAGGAGAAAAATGTGAACAATTGGTAGTTTACATCATCCAGAACAAAAAAAAGTAAATTGTTTAGATGGTGGCGAGGGGGAAAAGAAAAAAAATGTTCTGACTGCCTAAAGAATTAAGAAAGAATGTTTTTATCTTAACTTGATGTCAGTATGCTTATGGACTGTGATTTTTAGACATGTCCAAAGGTTCCATACCTTTGAATGTTCCAAAATGAAGTCTGGAAGGAGATGAACCTGTGCCAGTAGCTCCGTATAGTTGTGGCAACGAAAATAATAAATATGAGAGAGTATGCTTTCTAGGGAAAAGTTCTCCAATGCTTTCTGGTACTCTGAAACAAACAAGAATAGGTCCTTAGATAATGATTTATTTATAATCTCTTACTGTTTTGTTGAGGGTGGGAAAATAATAAATTCAATGACAAATAAGAGAAAAGGTTATACCTCCTATTAAATCAAAAAAAATTTACAAAAATGGAAGCAAAGGGACTGATGCTTCTCTGGATTATGCTACTGATTGGTTAAAATACCCAACTCTGAATTATGTCTCGAGTTCTATTTTTAGCTTTTCTATTGAATACTAGGATCCTGAAAAATCACTTAATGTCTCTCATCTACTTTGCATCACATTTCTAAGAGGTATATTGTGTCCATGCTTTAAGACCTGGGCTTAAGTCCTGGCTCGATTACTTACAAATTATATAAGACTGAACAAATCATCTAACCTCTCTGAAACTTTTCCTAATTTGCAAAATAGAAATAATAAAACCTACACCTACCTACCTCACAGAGTTGCTATCAAAAAAAATGTTATAAACCTTGAAAAGGTAATAAAAATGTAAGTTAAAGCATTACTAACAAAAATATAAGCTTATTAATATGGCCAGATCACGATTTATATGTGTTTTACAGAGAATGTTTTAAAGTTTATTCCACATGCATTTCTTCCTCATGTGCCTTTAAATACCAGGGCATTTCAAGAGCAAAAATTTATGCATATGTTTGCTGACTGAAGTGGAATACTTTGAAATTAAATTAGAAAAAGATGAAAAACAAAAACACAACATTTCTTTCCTCTTCAAAATAGACCAGCTGAAAATGAAATTCTTAGGTTTCAGAGACAAAGGTATGCAGCTTGCTACACTGAAAACAAATACACTTAAGAAGGGAAAAATTCAAAGATTTAGAACTGGAAGGTCCCCAAAGGTCATCTAATGCAACCCCTTCATTTTACATATGAGAAAACTGAGGCCTCAGGGAGAAGTGACTTGTTCAAATCATATATACATTTAAGTACAGAGCTGGAATTTGAATACAATCCCTTTGCCTCCAAATCTGGCACTCTTTCCACGATATCATAGCAACAGTTATTATTTTAAATACTCATTAAATCTGCTTAATATTTTCAACAAAGAACAAAATTAGCTTTTAATCCTAGAAGACTACATAAAATAGTGGCCAATAAAATATTTCACTTTACATTTATGTGCATGTGTTGTAACAGTAATGTAATTTTAATTTTTGTATTGGCAAGTAAGTAGGTACTTACCACCTTGTTTCAAGTTAAGCAAAGGTAGCAGGTATTTAGCACTATAGTAATTGATCAAGCCTCTGTTGGGGAAACAGAGAGTATGAATTCCTGTCTCCTGTACTGATCTAACAGGAAGAAGTTGGCTGAAACAGGAAGCTAATGCTGTGTGTATATAAGGAAAAGCCACAGGAAGGGACAGTCAGAATTTCTTGGGACCAGCATCTGGAGGCAGAGCAGCTACAGAAGAGAAATGAGAATCAAGAACACAGTCAGAATTTCCTGAGAACTTGTGGTGGCAGAGTTTCTTCCAAAGAGGAGCCAAGGAGCCTAGAAAGCCATCATCTCCCCTCCCCCTGCCCCAACCCAGGCTGGATAAGGTGATTCTGATTTTTTGAACGAGCTGCAGAAGACTGAGGAAGCATGACCAGGATGCTAAGACTTCGTCTGTTTTTGGCTTGGGTTTAGCCTTGAATTCCCAGGAACAGAAATTGTGAAGGATTTGAGATGGATTGGACCCTGCGAACTTCAATGTGGAGCAGGACTTACACAAAGAACTGGACAAGGAACTGGGAGCTCTCGGCCTTTGAATCCAGGTGACTTTTTGGTGGATTCAGGCAGGAATTGCCTGCCTCAAGTCAAGATGAAAAGACCTCTCCATGGGTACTGAGTAGTGATAAAATTGTAGTTTACTAGTGACCTAGGGGTAGAGGGTCTGTGTATTTTCTAATGATTGTACTTAGTGATTAATGATACTTGGTAATTGATTGCTGAATAAGTGACTGAAGTTAATTTAGTGTACCCCATGAGTGAAAGACTTTGAATACCGTACTTTGAGATGACTGTTCTTTGTTCAAAACTTTGTGGCCACTATGGTGGAAACTATGTGGCCATTTCAATGATAAGCTGTTGTGAACACTATATTGTTATTTTCTGTGATAAGCGTAATACTGTGAATGCTGTACCTTGATTTTCTGTGAATGTTTTGCTTTGATTTGTTATGGAATAAGAGTGTTTACTATACTGTACAATCAGAACCTTAAAAGCTGTTCACAGTAGCATTCTTCCGGAAAGCTGTTCGAGTATGGCATTACAGTTGTATAATTTTAGTAGACTCCATGAAGGCAGAGGCTATGCCATATTTGATATGTGCCTAACACATCAAATGTTGTGTGCTTTTGGCACAAGTGCTGAATAAATGCTAAACTGAACTAGATACTGTCTATTCAAAGCAACAGGCAATATTATACTCTACAAGGCAAATGAAGGGGATTTTAAAAATAAATTTTCTAAGTGTATACTTTGCCATAAATAAAAAAAATTTATTAAGCATTTCCTATATACTAAGTAGGGCAGTTAAGTATAGTGCACAGAGTACCAGGACTAGAGTGGGGGAGACTCCTTTTCCTGAGTTCAAATCTGGCCTTGGACACTTATTAGCTGTGCGACCCTGGGCAAGTCACTTAACCCTCTTTGCCTCAGTTCTCCATCTGTAAAATGAGCTAAAGAAGGAAATGGTAAACCATTCCAGTATCTTTGCTAAGAAAATCCCAAATAGAGCCCCCAAGAGTTAGACATGGCTGAAACAACTGAATAACAACAACAAAATATAGTCAGTACCATTTTAAGTGCTAAGGATACAAATAGAAAAGTCAGTTCCTGTTCTCAAGAGGCTCACTTTCTATTCAGGGAAGACAATGCACAAAGGTAAGTTCAGTTTTGGGATACATGGAAAGGTCCAAAGATTTTAATGGTAAGTTGAAAGCCTTACAGGGGACTGGGGTAGGAAGGAAGTAGGATTGTAGCTTCCCTCAGAAGAATAGGGATAGGAGGTCTGTCTGCTAGGTGGGAAAAAAGAGAAAAGGGAAAAGGCAAGAAAAGGCAAGAAGGGTTAGGTATGGAGACCTTGATGGCCTAGAGAATGGAAAAGCTGCCCACTTAATGGGCTGGTGCCCTCCAGGCTATGGGTCACAAAGGAAGATAGCTCCTAGGGGGGCACGGCACATACCCTTCCCTCCCCCCCTGCTTATTCGAGGAAACATAAGTGACTTATGAAAAATATTTGTTTATGTCAAAACACATAAAGGCACGAAAGAACGGGATGGGGAAGAGAAGCCATTTAAAAACCATTAATTTACTTCACAACTAATTTTAGGGATCAGCACCTAAATATAATTATTTTAATTACTAGTGTATGTAGATTCTAGGGAACTCATTTACTTTAGGAAAGAAGATCTCTTCTAAACTTACCCTCTTCTTCCAAGTGTGATCCTGCAATAAGATGAAGATGTTGAACACAGGCTGTGGCAAGATCTACCACTCTGTCAACCATAAAACTTCCTTCTGTATCAAGGAACACAGCTTCACCTGCTACTCCTCCAAAACATTCTGGGATCTGTACATCTACTGCCAATTGCAGGCTTTGAAGAGAAACAAAAGTCAAAAGAAGTGAGTGTTACTCATGGCCCATGGCTACTAAACATTATGTTCAGTCTAAGGAGGAGGCAAACTTGTCAATTTCAAGCTCAGGGAGGAGTAAGGTTGATACTGGAAATTGGATTACCTTGCAGTTACCGGGGCCAGGCTGGGGCAGAGTGGAGATTTTAACTTTATTTCTCTGAATTTACCCTACTAGAGCCTATAAGCATGGCTTTAAATTGATGAACCTATATTTGGTAGTTACTTCTGGCTGGCATCACAACAAAACTTTATTTTAAATGTAAAAATGAGATCTTAATAAAGTAAAATATTTTCTAAGCAACATTTAGAGTTAAAACAGAGAAATAATTCCTGTATTAAATAAAAAAGATTTACCAAGTGTTTACTATGTGCAAAGTACAATGTTAAATGCTGAGGATACAAAAATGAAGACAGCTCTTGCCTTCAAGGAGCTTATATTCTTTTCTAAAATTAAAATTATATTCTAATTCTACTATTCTAACACACAATGAGGAGTGATGACCCCCTAGGGAAGGGGTACTTTGGTCAGGAAAGTTATTGGGATGGTGAATGAGCCATAGGGAGTAGATTGGCAGACTTCATCTAGAAACAACAGAGTTGATCTGATTATGGTTCATGATTGGAGGGGGAGGAGCAAGGTGGTTGGCAATGAGAAGATGGCCAGAGAGGTAGGAAGTATAATAGATAATGGCTGGGGCTTTCTGGAAAAGGTGTTCAGGGAAAGGTAGTCCCCTGTAAGTAAGAAGAGAGGACCCCAGGGCAGATAAGAAAAAATGATAAAGATAATAGCTACACCAGCACTGAATAATGTGATGACAGGGTGAAAGGTTGGAGAGTACTACTGAATAACAATTTATTTTTGGTGGGAAGTTGGAGAAGAGAATCTGTGATTTCATTGGCATGAGGAAGTTCTGGTAGGGAAATGAACGTTCTTCACCAATGAGATCAAGATTGTCAAGACTGTAACTTAGGGGATTTACCTGGGGGCACTGATAGATTCAGTGATTGCCCATGGTAACTAAGCTAGTCCATGCTAGAGGTAGAACTTGAACCCAAGGCTGGTCCTTTACTATACCATGCTATCCTATATCTTTATATATTCATGAAGAATATTAAACTGGCATAAATGCAAATTAATAATGTTAAAGATAAGTTCCTGATCTTTTAAAAATTATATAATGAATGACAATTCCTATGCATGTTTACATGTTCTCTCTCACTGCCATTAGACTGTGAGATCCTCCAGAGGAAGGACTATATGTTTTTTTACTTTCTTTGTATCCCTATTGATTAGCACAGTCCCTAGAACATAGGTGGCACTTATTAAAGGCTAGTTGACTGAATGACTGAATATTTTCTCTTAGAAAACATACCAGCAGAATATTAGATTGTTTCCAACAATGCTGAAATCCACTAAAGCATTTCTCATGGTTTAATTCCCATACTAAAACAAAAATGCACATTTATCAAAGACGGAAAAAAGTGAACAACCTCTAATTTTGTTTTATATATAGAAATAAAAGCTTCTAGGTTTAATTCTTTTTTACTGAATAGAGGTATAACTCAGAAGCCCTTTAAATAATTTTACATGTTACTATGCACATTTTTAAAAAGTGACATTTTTCTTTTACCATAACTGTGTTTTTCCAACACCTGGTGCACCACAAATCTCTGTCGTTTTGGTTAAGGGAATTCCACCCCCCATAATATTATCCAGCGCTGAACAAAAGGTAATTATAAAGCCCTGGCTGTGTTCTTGCTCAAGAAGTTGCAATGCTGTACATTTCTTGCCTGATGTGGACAGAGAGGCATATTTTGACATATCCATAGGGCATTCTCGCCTTATTATTTGCAGTGTTTCTAGAGCCTCTTCTTCAGAGATTCCGACTTCTGAAAGTTAAAAGATAATTCAATATAATTTTTAAAAACTTTATTGTAAGATCAGAGCAAAAACAATAGCCTGTAAAATAATCATGTATTTATCTTCTCTCATTTTAATCAAGGACAAGGTACTCGGCATGCAGGACCATCAATACAACTTGATTATGAACCTGGATCTCATCTTTCATTTAAAATTATTACCTTATACCATATGCCACAATAAATATTAAATAAATGTTATCTTATTAAAAATCATACCATAAAAATTAGAAGAGAAGTTGATCATATAATACCTGGGTAGAAGATGTAATAGAGATAGAGGTAGTTAAAGACTATAAAATGGGTAACTTTGATTACACAAAACTGTTTGATTACATAAAACTATGCTTCTGCACAAACAAAATTAAGGCACCTAGGATAAAAAATGTAAGCGATCAAATGGGAAAATATCTTTATATAAAATTTCTCTGGTGTTTCTATGTCCAAGGTAAATAAACAGATAAATGTGAGACTACAAGTCATTCCCTAATAGGTAAGTGGTCAAAAGATATGAACAGTTTTCAAAAGAACTGCAAACTGTTAACTATATGAAATAATGATCTAAATCACTAATAGTACTGAGAAATGCAAATCAAAACAACCCTGAAGTTTCACCTTACATCATGCAAACTGGCAAAGAAGAAAAAAAACAATAACTAATGTAGGAGGGGTTGTGAGAAAATAGGCATACTAGTACATGGTGGATGAAGCTATGAATCAGTGCAATTATTTTGGAAAACAATTTGGAATTATTCAAATAAAGTAACTAAAATTTCCAAACCTTTTGAGCCAGACATTCTATTATGAGGCTTTTACCCCCAAAATGTCATTGATAAGAAGAGAGGCCCTATATACACCAAAATATTTATAGTAACTCTTTTCGTGATAGCAAAGAATTATTAACAAAGTAAATGACCATTGACTGGGGAATGGTAATGGAATGGAATGTTATTGTGATAAAAGAAACAACAAATATGATGGACACAGAAAAGCATAAAAATATTTACACAATCTGATACAGAGTCAAGTAATCAAGAAAAACAATATACTATATAATATATTAAAACAATGGAAATGGGAATGACCAACAATCAAGAGCGGTTGTGAAACTGCAAAGAACAATCAAACACAGCTCCAAAGAAGAGATTTGAGAAGACACTTCTTCCCTGGCCCTTGATAGGGGTAAAAATCCACAGGTTTGGTACAATGCACATATTTTCAGACTTTTTTGATGTATTTATCAGTTTTATTGTTTTTTTTTTCCTTTAAAAAAATTGTCATGTGGCAGCTAGGTGGCACAGTGAATAGAGCACCGGCCCTGGAGTCAGGAGGATCTAAGTTCAAATTCAGCCTCAGACACTTGACACACTTAATAGGTGTGTGACTTCGGACAAGTCATTTAACCCCAAGTGTCCTCCAAAAAGCAAAAAAAAAAAATTGTCACATAAGAGGCTCTCTGGGAGAGGAAGAAGGGGGGGGGATTGTGAGGGAAATGGTGGTCAAGTAAAAGAGATAAATAAAAATTATATGGCCACCATACATAGTATTTAGTGTCATTAAATTTTTTTATTATACATTTTAAAGATATTTATCTACGTTAGGCTTCCTTAATGTTCAGGGAGGGTGTCAAATGATTTATCACTGTTTTCCAGATCTTACATAAGAACAAGGGAGAGACAACAACCACCCCACCCCCAACCCAATAATCGGTCTCTTGTCTCCCCCTGCTGGTCAAATGATTTCAGAACTATTTTGTTTCAACACATTTTTCAAATTTTTTCCCCTAAGGTGTCTTTCATTTCTATAAAATGAGACATCATTTTATGAGGTCATATGCACATTCATATACCATTCAGACAAGTAGCAACAATGTATAGTGGAAAGTACAAGGGACTAGAAACAAAAGTCCTGAATCAGAATCTTGATTTTTGCTATTTACTAACCTTGAACTACCCTGGGCTTTGGCTTCCTTATCTATAAAGTGGGGATACTAATACCCTGCCTATTTCACAGGGTTGTTGTGATCAAGTAAGAATGGCATGAATTTCTTCAAGTGTAAAACTGATCTAACTTGTGGGGAGCCAGTTCAGGGCTGAGAAAGTATGGGAGCCCTGCTGTCCCCAACCTGAGAAAGAATCACCAACCCAGAGGTTGCTAGTGGGTGCATAAAAAGAGACAGGACTCTTCCGAATGGTGAAAAGAGAAAAAACTGTGCTAAAAGCCAGTTATGTTACTTTATCAGTACTGTTAATCCTGTCTTATGATGTTTATTTCTGCCATTTAGAAAACCAGGTGTTTACATCTACCTGTAATTAAAGAAGAGGTTACAGCAGTTTTTAATCTGGATTGTGTTGCATGTTAATTGGATTTTTCATGTTATGAAATTTAATAGTTTAAAGCTATTACATTTGGGTTACAAACAGGTGGTAATAATACTCCTAATGTGTGCTATGATAGCTAATTGTTTATTTAAATTTTTGCTTTTCTGAAAAGTTAGTTTCCACATTATTAATGATGAAATGAATGATTCTCTGTGGAAAGTGAATTGGAAATACATTTTGTAGAAGTCTTCCTGAGCAAATAAGAAACTTGGGGAAAAAAGGAGAGAAAAGAATATAGGGACGTAGTTTTCAAGTTTGCTTCATTTAAGAATGTATTTGTGTTAATTTGTAAAGTCTCTGGACTACCACATTCACCATCTATGTGAGATTCCAGAATGTAACTGATTTCTAGTAATGTCAATTGGTAATTAATTGGTACTTAATTGGTTTTGATTTCAAGTTTAAATTTAAGAACATGGTAATTGCTTATGATCCTGTTACTGGTAAACAGTTGTATTAAAAGAAAGTCTCCGTTAAAATGGTTCAACTTTGTAAGAATTTATAAGATTGTTAACCAAGCTATTTGGGGTATGTGCATAATCAAGTATTTACAAAAGTATGCTTGTGAAAGGTAATTATTGGTAATTATGTGAAAGAAAATCTGTGAAACCTCATTGTATAAGTTTTGTTAATTATGTGGGAAAGATTTTATGACTAGAGCATTTAGGAACTGTATAGTGGTTAATGATAGTAGGACTGTTTTTGAATAAGGGAAATATTTTAAAGAAGAAATGTTTTACAAGATCTTTGTTATGAAAAGGATGGGAGACACAATATAGGAGAGATAAGGAAACTATTTCTCTGTTGCTTGATGTGGAATTTTAAAGTCATCAGATTGGTAACTAATAGGTTTGTATTTCAAAAGTTTGAACTGTGTATTATCTATATGTTGTAAAAGACGCAATTTCTTCTGCAAAAGTTTTACAGTATTGTATTTTGAAAAGTCATATGCTTAACTTGTGGATTATGAACTAAATCATTTGGGCAACTGTTTTAATGCTCAAACCTAAAGTTGTTAATTGGTGCTGTAGGTAGAAAGGAGTAGCAGCCCCTCCCTAAAGTCTTTTTTAGTTATTTCTCATGCTGTAAAACTGCCAAAGCCTCTAGAAGCTATCTCTACTAGGCAAGGTCATTCCGCGAGGGAAAGCAATGATAGTAAGTGGAATTTCCTGCATTTGTGAAACCAGGTAAAAAATTTTCATTGCTTATTGCAGATAAAAACTGGCTCTAAGCTGTGATTAGTGAAGCTTGTTGTTTTAGGTAAAAGGCATTTGGGACCCTCACTAAAATTTTTGTTTGGAATTTGATTCGGGTATAGTCGCCTGCATCAGTCAGTGCCTGCATCAGGTGCCACAAGCTACTCGGAGGAAGTGTGATCCTATACTGTTGACAGGTGGAAGTCTACATCTGGTGAAGGCCAAAGGGGCAGTTGTAGTCTCACCTGGGATGGGACCCCTTCTGACTGCCCATGAAATTCCTTGGAAAAGGAACATTGCCCACCTATTCCTGAGTCTAGCTGTGAGGTGGTACTGAAAACCGCATGGATGGATATCTGTGACTTTACCTGAATCTAAACAGTCAAGGATGTCTTATACTGTCATCTTTGGAATGTCACATGTCCTGGCTTATCTCTTCTATAGCAAGTTTCAATGATCAAAGCAAGTAACCAGTAAAAGATTTGGACCATCTTGTTTTATGGTTAACAAATGTAAGGAATTGCTGAATAAAAAGGATAATGGGTTTCGAGAGATTTTGGAAAGGTAAATAAAGGTTTGATGGGAAATGTGAAAAACAGATAGGAAGGTTTGGGGATAAATGAGGGTTTATCCAAGCCCCTCCTGTCTCTTAATAATTTATATCAGTTTCAGAAAGGTTTTAAGTATGTTGAAAGTATATGAGGAAGTATGTTTAGAATGCAGAAAAATTTGTGAGTTAATTCTACTATATAGATGTATAAGATTGGCTTTCAAAAATTTCTCTATCATGGAAACTCAAAACTTGAACATGTTTGGTAATAACATCAAAAGTTTGGATTTTTGATGCAATGTTGTAACTGTTTGTGAAACTTTATTGTAATGTTTGTGCCTAGCCCTGTGTGGCTAAGAAAATTGAACTTCTTGTGACTCTATGTAAACCTAGCCTTGCATGGCTAGGAAACTGAATCATTTCTATGTGCCTTTGGTATTACATCATGTTTCTGTGAGCCCGTCAGGCCTGACTGCTCCAGCTTGTACCCTCACTCCTGAGCGAACGTCTGAGCCAAGGGACCTGGAAAATGACAATGTGGACAGCTTCTCCAAGAATTCAGGCCTGCATCGGAGCTACTATAGCTTTACATTGTTGTTTTGTGTTTTCATTGTGTTACCTTGATCTCCCTTACTGTGAAGACCTTATGTGACAATTTCTGAAAGTTTACAAAATTTTCAATTGAGTATTGCTAAACTGATGTAATGAGTTGTTTGTTGCTCCAATCTGAATTTGTAGCTATTCCATGAACTAAGCAAAAGTTAACATTTGTAACTGAGTGTTTTTGTAAAAGATTCAATTCCTGAAGTATTTCTTTCTTCCAATTGGAAGATAGACAAGCTTTGTGAAACACGGATGTATGTTTGCTATTCAGTTGTGAGGTTTAAGTCAGAAACCTCTTTTGTTTAAGGTCTACAGTTATGTTAGTGAAGAATATCTTATGAGGTACCGAGTCCATGTAGCATGTAGAAATATTAAGGACAGTTAAATAGTCTGAATAACGGATTATACTAGCCCATGCTCATTCTACTTCTGGTCATTTTCCTACTTGTTTTGGCTCTTATTTGTTTAATCTCTCTGCTAGATTTGTATCTTCTAGGCTCAACAGCCTCCACTTGTAGATGATGGCACAAGCAGAATATCAACTTCTGCCTGAAGTAATTACCCACCACCTTTTGGATTTGGTGTCTGCTAAGTTCCAGACATTGGCCACACCCCCTGCCCCCTTGACTGATGGGACCTGAGAAGATAGGGACAGTGCTCTACGACCCTTTTTCAGCATGAAGCAGCTGGGGAAACTGAGACCTTCGTCCCTGATCCCCGAAGGACTTTGGATCTTTATTTGTTCAGGGGGCAGTTTGTAAGAATCTCACTTGTGGTTGGGTAACTATGTATGTCACATCAGTTTGTACCAAGCCTGTGCCATTAAGCTGTAAAAGTCATACTTTCCTTCAGCCATAAAGGCATGTCACAGGAATTCCCTATAACCCCACCGGTCAGGCCATTGTGGAAAGGACAAACAGCACCCTTAAGGCCCTCCTTCAAAAACAAAAAGGGGGAGGTCTGGGGCGGACAGAGACAGTGGGCCAACTCACCATGGGACAGTTACATACTGGGGCAGACAGGGAGAGTGGGCCAACTCACCATGGGACAGTTACATACTGGGGCGGACAGGGAGAGTGGGCCAACTCACCATGGGACAGTTACATACTGCCCTCGTAATTTTCTTCAATTTTCTTCCATTGACTTTTTAACTCCTGCTATGCGCTTTTAAAAATACGTGATCTTCCTTGGGTTTCATGGGGAACTTCTTTGTTATGGGGGCCTGTCCTACTTGCAGGACTGTTTATTTTCTTTTGTTGTTGCTTTCCTCTTATATTGCGCTTGTTTTATATCATGCTTCAAAACACCCTTGCTATGTGGCATGCTGACGCCCTCTTTTCACAAAACAAAAAAGGGGAGATTGTAAGGGCCCTTTAAGCCGTTTGTGTAACTAGATGTCTGACCTCGGTCAGTGTGGCCTTGCTGACAAGGAAACCTGGAGCGGGGCCATGAGGCATGATGTTGTTTACCAAAGGATTCAGACTGTTTCTCACGGGAACGAGTGCTTTGGGAGGACAACAGGCATGTAGGCATTGAGCATGCACCATCAACGAGGGGCACTCCCTGCCTATCAGGACCTTGTTGGTAAGACACGTGACTAGAGGCAGATGGAGAAGGGTTAAAAGGGCTAGGAGATGTGGTAGGGTGGAGCAGCAGGGAGCAGAAAGTTTGTACGGCAATAAAGACGCATTGCAATTCCACTGAGGTGTGTGTTGAACTATTCTGTCCATATCCGGAGTTCTCCTCCAAAGAGTCGTTGGGGCGACTGAGAGTACCTGCAGGGTCGTTGGGGCGACCGGGCACAACTGCAGGGCTCTGGTAGGTACTTTGGGGTTCTCTAGTCTGGCTGGTCCGGGCATAGCGGCCTGGATCCAGATTGCAGTCTTGGGCGGTGGTCCTGAGGTTTTTTTTTTCAGTGAGCCGGAGCTGGGGAGGGACCCAGCAGCCTCCTAAAAGCCCCGGCAGCTGGGAAAACCCCAGCGATTTGGGACAGAGCTGTTCCCTCTGGAAGCAGAGTTCCACAGAGCTAAAAAATCTCTGATTGGCCAGCCATGAATAAGCATAGGAAGCAAAGTAAGAACAGCAACAAAATCCTAGATTCCTTCTTTGAGGAAAAGAAGGATCAAAGCAGGGAAGGGGAAGAAGACAATGCAGTCAGAACTCCCACACCAAAAGCTTCCAAGAAACATGAAGATTGCCTAAAAGCTAGAGATCAGCTGAAGAAGGATTTTGAAAACCAAATGAGAGAAGTGGAAGAAAAACTGGGAAGAGAAATAAGAATGATGCAGGAAAATCATGAAAAGAGAGTCAACAATCTGAATGAAGAAATTAACAC
>CM053584.1:137388868-137414866 GCA_028627135.1 Pseudochirops cupreus | reverse complement strand
CTTACATTCTTCTCCCACCTCTCAATTTCACCTTTTAAAATATCATCCCTTCCTATTCAGTTGATCCTGTGCCCTCTATGTATACCTGTACACATATATATACATGCTCACATATGTATTCATACACATATATACGCTCCTATGTAGACGTGTGTGTGTGTGTGTGTGTGTGTGTGTGTGTGTGTGTGTGTATTCCCTTCAACTATCCTCATACTGAGAAAAGTTTCATAAGTTACAATTACTGTTTTTCCATGTAGGCATGTAAATAGTTCAACTTTGATAAGCTCCTTATGATTTCTTTTCCCTGTTTACCTTCTCATGCTTCTCTTGCTTCTTGTATTTGAATGTCACATTTCCTATTCAGCTCAAGTTTTTTCATCAAGAATGCTTGGAAGTCCTCCACCTCATTGAATTACCTTATTTTCCCCTGGAACATTATATTCAGTTTTACTGGGTAGGTGATTCTTGGTTTTAATCCTAGCTCCCTTGATCTCCAGAGTATCCTATTCCAGGCCCTTCGATCCCTTAATCTAGAAGCTGCTAGATCCTGTGTTATCCTGATTGTGTTTCCACAGTATTCAGATTGTCTCTTGGCAGCTTGTAATATTTGCCCCTTGATCTGGGAACTCCGGATCCTGGCTATAATATTCCTAGGAGTTTTCTTTTTGGGATCTTTTTCAAGAGGTGATTGGTGAATTCTTTCCATTTGTATTTTGCCCTCTGGTTCTAAAATATCAGGGAAGTTTTCCTTGAGAATTTCTTGAAGAATGATTTCTAAGTTCTCTTTTTGATCCTGGCTTTCAGGTAGTCCAATAATTTTTAAATTATCTCTCCTCAATCTATTTTCCAGGTCAGTGGTTTTTTTCAATGAGATATTTCACATTGCCTTTCATTTTTCCATTTGTTTGGATCTGTTTAATAGTATCTTGATTTCTCATAAAGTCATTAGCTTCCATTTGCTCCAATCTAATTTTTAAGGACTTATTCTCTTAGGTGCCCTTTTGAAATTCTCTTTCCATCTGGCAAATTCTGCTTTTTAAGGCATTCTTCTCCTCATTGGCTTTTTGGGCCTCTTTTGCCATTTAAGTTATTCTATTTTTTAAGGTGTTATTTTCTTCAGTCAAGTTGACTCTCTTTTCATGATTTTCTTGTATCATTCTCATTTCTCTTCCCAATTTTTCCTCTACTTCTCTTTTTTGATTTTCAAAATCCTTCTTGAACTCCTCCATGACCTGTAACCAGTTCATATTTTTCTTGGTAGCTTTTGGTGTAGAAGTTCTGACTGTGTTGTCTTCCTCCCATTCCATACTCTGATCCTTTTTGTCCCCAAAAAAGGAATCTAAAGTTGGTTGCCTTTGCTTGCTCATATTGCCTCTCAGTTACTTGACTTTTGAGCTCTTTGCCCCAGTAGAACTCTGCTTGCAGAGGGAAGAACTTCGTCCCAAATTGCTGGGATTTTCACATCTGCTGGAGCTATTAGGAGGGCACAGTCTCAACAGCCCCCACCAGCTTTGTCTCACTGCTCACACACCTCAGTACCACCACCCAGGACTGTGATCCAGATCCAGGCAAATCAAGGCAAGAGCGCTTAGCCTGTGAATGGTCGCTTGGCCCCTCTACAATCTGCAGGCCAGGAGCTCTGAAGCAGCCCCATGGAGGCGGCTGTGCAGGGGGGGGGGGGGGTTCAGGGGGTAGGGGGGTGGAGGGGACACTTCTGCCACTTCTCTGTCCGGGGGTAGAGGCCTGACTACTCTCTGTCCCCTCCAAATACAGCAGAGTTCCACTGACCTTTTGTCTTTGGCATTTATGGGTTGATAATTCTGGAAACCATCACAGCTGCTGCTGCTGCTGCTTGGGGCAACCCTGGGGCTAAAACTCACACGGGGCTGGGCTCGGCTCCCAGCGCACTGCGATGGACCCTTCCTGCTGGCCTGCTGGGCTGCCTTCAGCAGGAGATTTCTTTCTCTCTGTTACTTTGTGGATTCTCTAGCTCTAAAATTTATTTAGAGTCATATGTTATAGCTTTTTGAGGTGGTTATGGGGGGAGCCCATGGAGTTTTCCTGCTACTATGCCACCATCTTGACTCCACCCCCAATAAATGTATTTTTAAAGAGAAAAAAAAATCAATTAAATTTAGCTTTCAAAATACAAAATCTTAACCATAGACTATTCTTTGACCCAGAGATTATCCATCTTATTAGCTCTGACAGCCACCAGTGGACAAAAGCAATAACTATGAATAGTATTAGAAGATGTAAGTCACAAACAGGAAATTTTTAAAGAAGAAAGGAGGAAAATGAGGAAGAGAGGGAGGGACAAAAAGAAGGCAAAGAGAGAGAGAGAGAAATTAGAAAAGAAAGATAATTGTGTTGGAGATGGCACAGTTCTACAGGTATCTCAACTTTTAATTTGATTTTCTGTTTACTTTGTGAGGTTTTTTTTTAATGACACCATTTAGAATTTTGCAATATCATTTATAACTATATACGCATTTACATAGTAATTTGCCTACTGTGTTTATATGGGTAAATTAACTTTGTTTTTGAATGAGAAAACTCCAGATATTAGAAGTTGAGTTTTTCTTCAGTTATAGAAAACTCATATTGATGTGATTTCTTTTCAGCATCGAGGTTTTTTTTTTGAGCCTTGAAGAAATAAGACCTAAAAAAATTTATCAAAGACTTGGTTGTTGTACAGCTCATTTTCTCTGTTTTTTTTTTTCTTTTTACAGGTAATTTGGACTAATCAAATGACAACAAAGATTGATAAAAATCAATCCTGGCTAGTTCCTGCTTTAGGTAAGTAATTATTAATTTTTTTAAACTTAATATGCCTGTGGAATTTTTTTACTATGTAAACTTAGGGGATTCCTATTTTCTATAATTCTTCTGGCCGCTGAGACATGAAGGCAAGAGCAATAGAATTATTTTTAACTAAATGCTTTTTTTTTCCTGTGGCACTATACTGCAAAAGACAGAAAATAAAGTACCACCAGCCTTTTGTTATAAGCCTACCCTTTAACTGTTTTGCTAAAAATCTAAAGTGTAATGTTCATGCCCATTTATAGCACTTTAGAGAATCATAAGAATTTGTCCTCAGAAACCTCTCAAATAGAAAACATGCCCCTCAAGCACCAGTAGTGTTTCTTTTGGTTGGCACAGCAGTTTCTGGCACTGAGTAGGTGGTCACTCTATTCAGTGAATTATTTCTTGAAAAGTATGTGTGAATCTCTTTTTTTTTTTAAGTAGAACTATTTTTTAATACACTTGGAAGCCTGCTTGGTAAAATAACCCATGGAAAATTCTTTTTGTAAAGCAAAAAAAAAAATCATCCCTTAATTTATCTTTTTTTAAAAACATGTGAATTTCCATATGTTGGGCTTGCTTAAAGCAGAAGTTACCTCCATAATTAGTCATTTGAAATCTCAAGATGAGGCATTATATGGGATTTTTGGTATTGTAAGTTCAACTAAATAGTTGCGAAACCACTTTACTATTTTTTCCCTTGCTCTTTTTTTTTTCCACTCCTGTGTTCTACTCTCTGTTTATTTTGGCCTTAAGCAAAATCTATGAGGTAAATCAAATGCCCTCTACATAACATGTCTACATGGAATTTTATCCTTAGAGGCTCATTCCTTTTTATTATGGAATAGCTCTTCTGCTAAAACTAAGCATTCTTGGTTGGAGTCACAAGCTAAACTGTTTATCATGTGGTATGGTAAATAAAAGCTTTTAAATTTAAAACTTTGAAATACAGGATAGGGAGAACTACAGCAGCGGTTCTCAACCTGTGGGTTGCAACCCCTTTGGGGGTCGAATGACCCTTTCACAGGGGTGACAGGGGTCACCTAAGACCATTGGAAAACACATATTTCTGATGGTCTTAGGAACCGAGACACCACTCCTCTATCCGTCTCCAGGCAGGTCCTCCCGCATGCAGATACACCCACATATGAGTATTAAAGGGTCACAGAACCACTGAACTAGAAGGTATGAGCAGGTGGCCATAATTACACTGAAACATAATGGAGACAGAGCAGGGACTCTTCGTAGTAGTGATAGGTACCTGATGAGGCTTAGACTTAACTTACTGTACTTGTTGAAAATTATTCTGAAGATTAATTCTGTTGCAAGTACAGCTGGGAACAGGAGGAGCAGTGTCAAGATATTTCTTTAGGGAACATTGATTAGATTTTTAATTATATTTGTAGATGAAGCCCTTTGATTATCTTCATATTCTACTTCTCTCCTTATCTCAGATTTTTGGCATCCTATCAAAAAGTTTTGAAGTACAGTATAACAGGTAGCTTGTGTTTTCTGAATGGAGAAGCTTGCAAATGTTAAGAGGTTTGCATTTTAAAATCTCCAGTAACTGAAACAGGTGCTCTACATCAAAGGGAATTCTCCAGCAAACAAAAAGTTTGATAGTTTGTAATTAGATGACTTACATGTTAGAACATCAGTTTTTGTCTTGTGGGTTTTTTGAAAATGTAAATTTATTTGATTTGCATGTTCCTCCTTATTTTAGAGGACAGATTATCAGAGAGAAGATGTGGAGGGAGTTCAATGAGATGTCTTCATCTTCAAAGAACTTAAAACCTATTAAGGAAGATCAGAAGTGTCCAGAAATACAACTAATAATATGGTGTAATCTCTATATACATAAATATATAACCTTAAAGCAACATGATAAGTATATAAAGGATGCACAAAGCAAGTGATATGAGAAGGAAGAGGCAAGTGAAAAACTCTTTCCCCCTGGAGGAGATTAGGCAAGGCTAGAGAGAAGAGTAGGCATTTGAAACACCTTGGTCATTACAGCAGTCTGAGATGAAAGTGGGAGTGAGTTGAAACATACCAATTTTAGAGAATGGTGTGAAACTGAAAATTATGAAATGCCTACAAACATTCACACTTGTAGAGTGGCAAATATTCTAGTTACTTTATGAATCATAACAATAATATTTCTTTAAGGACCTGTGATTTCATCACTCTGGGGATACTCTCCATTGAATACAGATTCTAGTTTCTATCTGCAGTAGCAAAAAGTATTTGTGAGCTACTGTCCCTGAAAAAAGTCTTGAACTGGTAGCCAGCCTTCTGGGGGAAAGCATCTGTGTACTTTATTAGGTTAGTTCTCAGATATCAGATACTTAGGCTATTGCTGAGTGCACACTAGAAATCTTTCTGACTTCACGTAGGACCTGCCTGAACTTGTATTCTGCTGGCAGAGCCTTTGTAAATCCAAAGGCACCTCTGTGCCATGATGAAATATTAGAGTCAGTGGAGAAACAACTACTACAATACCTCATGTTTACATTGATAAGTAGAATAATTTCTAGACTTTTCAGGCTAGAAAAGTCAGTTGGTCCCAGACTGTGTAGTTAGGCTAAGGAGTTTATAAACTTTATCCATTAGGCAATGGGGAGAGAGTTTTTAGTAGAAGACAAGCATGACCAGATTTTTACATTATTAATATTAATCTGACTTATATAAAATGGATTGGAGGAGAGAAAGTGGAGACAGGAAGATCTATTAGGAGGTCATTACTCAGATCATGCATTAAAATGTCTACTATATGCCAGGTTACTATGCCACGGATACATAGACAAGTGAAACCAAAGAGCATGCATTCTACCTGGAAAAGTCAACATGTACACATAGAAGTAGATATAAAACAGATACAAAGTTTTTGGGGGAGGGGAAATATTAATAGCTGAGGAGACCAGGAAAGACTTCAGGAAAAGGTGATAGGTGAAGTTAAGTTAAAAAGAAACTGGGAATTATAAGAGGTAGAGGGAATTTATTAGTGTTGCTAGAATATATTGGCAAAATGTTTCTGGATTCCTCTATTAAGGTCTTAAATATTATGTCAGAGTTTTTAATTTTTTCCTTGTTACAGAAATATGTGAGTGGTTCTGATGGTGTGGAAGATTGACTGTCATAGTGCCTGATAGACCATAAAGTTAACTAAGAGAAAAAAGTTATATGATATACAGTACTGTAGTCTTTCTTCATAATGCAGCATACATATGTCCTGAATTTGATGAAATTCAACGGACTGGTTATAATACTGTATTAAATGAGGCTGCAACTGGTGATTGGAGTTGGTCTGAAAAACTGCTCTCCACCTAGTAGGTAAAACAAGATCCTCATAGGTTGTTGTTATAATCTTTTCCTTAGGGGAAAGTTGGGGACATGCAGCTACGATTCGATTAATCCTTCATTGGGACCAAAAGCAGAGGTCAGTGAAGATGCTGACTGGTGACTCGCGTTGGTGTTCAGTAGATGTCATGAGCTGATCCACCTTGGAACTGGTCTTGTGGTTGTGCAATGCAGTGTCATTTCAACGCGCCTCTCCTTTGTTGTTGTTTTTCATTTTCGTTACTGTCTTTTGTTTTTATCTCACCTTCATTTCCCAACATGGCCCTTTTTCCTCCCTTTTGTAGGGAGGCATACTTTTTAACAAAGAGTACAAAAGAAGCGCATAGGGGAGAGCGTACTAAACAAGGCTGACAGTAGAAGCCATGCTGCACACCCACGGCCCCCCACGTCTGCAAAGCTGGGAGGGAGAGCAAGAGATACATTCTCTTCTCCTTTTAGGGACAAATTTGGTCATTCTAATCATTCAGCTTTCAGATTGACATTTTTCTTCTTCCTTTTTCTGTTGTCGTAGTCATTGTTTATATTGTTTTTCTGGTTCTGTTTACTTCACTCTGCATCAATTCATAAAGCTTCCCATTGGGCCTTTTTCTTTTATTCACTGGCTCCATGTGAGCAGGGGCAAATGTAGATTGCTGTTGCTGTGTACTAAATTATAGAATTTCAGAACCTGAAAAGTCCTTTAGCTAAAGAGAAAATTCTTATGGATATTTAAACAGTGGGTTATGCCTGAAAGTGTACATAGAAGAGGAATGTTGTCTCCTCTATACCTTTTTGGAATCAACTACCATTTTTTATCTAGCATCCTGAAAGAAATTTGGTACCCCTTGTACCTAGGAGGGTTTAAAAGTGTCATAGAGAAGACTATTTTTGAAGGTTTCCCCAGGATTCTTTTGTAGAAAATAGGGTCATTTTTCTTAACTACTTAATATGATACTCACTAATGTCACCTATGCACAATTTTATGTCTGTATTGTTTGCATTTCCTTGTGTTTATTCTTGCTCAGTTCTTATTACCTTGTTTTCTTTCTGATAAATACCTTTCTGTGCATAAAAACTAATAACATGAATCCTTTTCCCCTACTTTTAAAACCTTTCAGCAAATGAACAAACTAGCTTTCATTTTCCTTAAAATGAAAAGAGAGAAGTTGTGGTTTTTTTAATGTACTTTATAGAATAATGCCAGGAACCTGCCAGCCTCTCTGCTTTCAGATTAATTGGCATAACCTCATGAACTCTGTCCAAAGGCTGTTATGGAGAGGGAAGCTAAGACAGCATGTAGGCTGCAGATGGAACAAAGGGTTACCCTAAATACACTTTGGATCCGATCAGTGATGAGATCTCTTACTTTATGTTCTCATATTAATTGATGAAAAGTCAGTACTGACCCAGCTACTTTTATTTTCACACTACTCTCTAAGTTCATCAACAGAATTAGACTCCCTTTTTCTTTTTAAATGATACATTTATATCAGATAATTTATTTGTCCTATACTTCTGTTAAAGATCACTATTTCCAAATGGCTCAAGTAACTCAGATTTTCCATCAGTATTCCCTTTTTTAATAATTGTTTTGGGTAATATTACAGCCTTTTCCATACCTGTGATTAGTCTTTGACCTTCACCAGCTTCAGATATTGGGACCTATTTTCTGGGGGAAGACCTAGAATGGCCTGGTTCTTATAAATAAAGTAATTGCTTTTGCTAATTTGTTCCTAGCCATAGAATTGTTCTTCCCCCTTCCTGTGAATGTGACATTGTGCTCAAAAGAAAATCCACTTCCGACAACATGCTCTGTTGTAAAGTCCTGGCAGCAGATCTCCAACTGAGAGACTCTTAAAACATTGCTTATACTTCCTGAGATGTAGGCTATTCTGGAAACTGCAACCTGCTGTTTAAATGTTCTAAGGAATTCCCTGTGTAGCTGCTATGTAATAGCAATCTACCTCAGGCTATAATTAAATGTTCTCTAATAGAATAGCACCTAAGAAAAACTAAAAATAATTAAGAGGATCTTTGGCAGGATATCTCTTCAACTAACTATAAGACAGAAGATTATTTCTAGTATCTAATTTTGGAAGTTATTGTTGTGTGGATAGGTGTACATATAGGGATAAGTAGATGTTTTGCTTCTTTAAGTTAGACTTATGAACAAAATATAGCCTATAAAAATACAAAATTAATCTGAGAATAATTTTTTTCAATTATTTTACTGATTTTTTTTTTTATGTTGCCCTAAGTTTCTAGTAATTCCCTGTTTTAGGTTCATGGGACTAATTTCAAGTGTCCGAGAAGAGCTCTTCTACTCATTCCTCAGTGTTTAACTGACGCTCTGCTCTCTAAATCAATAGTTATGTGGTAAATATTACCATTGCATTACTAAAAGGTGAAATCAGAAACCAGCACACATCTCACATAAATCCTGGTGAGATTTACTGAATGATAATGAATTATTATGGAAATGAGTTCAAGCTAGTTGGATTGCAGATGAATAGCCAGTAAAGGGAGAATGAATGAGCCAGTGGCTCCTTTAGGTACCAGCATCCACATACGAGTCACAGGATGAGTCTTCTGCAGCAATGCAATTTGAGGTTAGAGTGCTCTAAGGTATGCCTTTATTGTAGTCCTGCAGTTTTCCATCTCTGCTAGTCCTCTACATTCAAAATTTGTTACTGCATTAATCTGATGCATTTTAATGTTCTTTTATGTCAGCATTATTGTAGTGAGCCTTAGAAAGGTTGAAAGGGGATTACAACGTTGTAGTGGTATAGTTATGCTTAGGGGAGAAAGAAGAATCCTTAGTAAGTTCAAATCTAACTTTTCCTACCTTTCTAGTGCTTATCCCTGTATAAACATCCGTTCTTTGGTGTCAACATTTTTAAAAGTGTGAATCATTTTCCATTTTAATAATTTTTAAAATGTTATTTCCCATGGTTCAGGTTTTTTTTCTCCAATATTTTCCACCAGTTTCTTTTGGACTGTGACCTTGTGTTACATCAGCTATTTAAATCATTATTAGGTTGAACAGTTTTTAAAGAATTAAATATTCCACCAATTCTTTATTGTCTTGTTTTCTGTGACCAAAATGCCTTCAGGTCTTTAAGATTATGTGGATACTTTTAAGTTTTTAAAAAACTAGTTGATTGTACTCCACAGTATTGACCCTGTACTTGGGCAATAAATTGTAAAGTCTAATCAGAGAAAAGACTTTTAAAAATTAACCTTTCTAGGCTAAGCAAAGAATTTAAATTTCTGAAAGTCACAAATATATAAGTTTATATTGCCTGGTTTTGGATTTAGGTTGTCTAGTCTTTTAAAATGTGCTTTACCTAAAGCATGATTAACGATGCTTTAGGTAAAATTTTTGTAGTGATTTTTAAAAATTATTTTGTGCCTTGTATATTGTGGGTTTTCTTACCATTTGCATATTCATGATATGAAGCAATCATCATCAGAATTTTACCTCTTTTTGCCAAGAGTATCAGGTGGTAGTGCTGGGTGATAAATCACACCCCCACACAGTATTTCATATGTGTTCTGTGCTTTAGAGCACAAACTGTGCTTCTGACTTGTTTCTTCCTGACCTAAACTATGTAGTTCAGCCATATGTTGTGTTTCATCCCAAATGTAGCCATTAGCCAAGAGATTCCTCTGTTTGGTTTTTAAAATTGCTGAAATTCTGTGAGATCCCTGAGATGTAGATACCAAATACAAAACTGTTTTTCTATAATGAGGATTTACCAAATATTTTCACCCCAAATCTTGATTTTACTTGATTTCAAGTTACTTTTATAAGCCTTTAAGACACAGTTTGCATATGTTTACATTTTTGTAGTAATTTTAAAGGCTGAAAGTAGCCATGAAAGCTTAGTTTGAATTTTATTTCCCTAACAGCTGTGTGAACACAGGCAAGTCGTTAATCCTTGAGTCCATTTTTTCTTCTGTAAGATATTTTTGCTGTGTACCTTTCAGGGTTGCTGTGGAGGGTGACAGGAAATCGCTTTGAAAAGTACAGTGCTGACTGATGTAAAGTAATGTCATTGTAGGAAGGTTTAAACAGTGCTTTTTCTTTTTCTTGTTACATTTTGGTCTGAAGGTGAACTGCTTTGAATTTTCCTGAAGATTATTAAAGAGGAAATCGTTTAAAAAAAAAAGGACTCTTGCAAAAAAAAATACCCTGTTTCTAATAATCTGAAATTAGAACATGAGACTATTTAAGTAAAGTGTCACGTTCTGATTGAACTTTGTGAAGGTGCATGAGGAAAATGATGTATGTCGAAGGTAACCAAGAATTTAAGTCACCCTTAAGGTCAGTTATTTAATCTTGATCAACTTTTACATGTCTAATTAAAGGAAAGATTAAGTTCACCTTTTTTTGCTACTATTCACTTTAACGGTGTTTAGAATTTTGGTTTAGCACAGTTTAGAATTGTAGCAAAACCATTGTGTGCATTGAAATTGTTATTTATCCTTACTAATTGAAATTGTGTACATTATTTCTAAGCAGGTTAGCAACATTGCACAAATCACCAAGCCAGAAGGAGGCCACGGTACTGTTTGACATAACGGTTAGTTCACTTTGAAGGGGATTAGAAATTGTGCGGTGAGTGGTTGCAGTTGTCTAAAGAAAGCTTTTTAAAAATTGTTTCTCTTAATTGTAGTAGATATCAGTCCTCTTTAGAAATAAGCTTTGTCCCTAGCATATTAATTCTTCAAATAGTGTTACCACTGCAGAATGTTCCAGTATTTCACAATTAAATGAGTTTAAACATTTATTCTTGAGGTTTAGAGTAATGTGTTCTACTACAAAATTAATTTTATCATATTAAGGTTTTTAAAGTAAACAACTTAAAATATCAGCATTAGTCATGTTAGTCTGTACCTAGGCAGTAGGTCTTTAAGTAACTATCACTGTAGCCACATTTACTAACATAACATTATTTTGGAAAGTATTTATTGTAGGATTTATATTTTTGGACAAAGTATACATTTTTCCCTATGGTGTAGACACAGCTATTGATAAATTACTAGATTCTAATTCCTTTAAGGGTAAAAAATGAGAAGAGAAAAAATCTGAAGCTTGTTAATGAATATATATGACAGTAAACTGGTGTGTTCCAATCTACTCTTTGAAAAACATTATTATAGAACCCTTCTGTACAACCAGACTAATGTCCAGTGTGAAAATATTTGCAGATCCTAGACTTGATTGCATGCCGCTGTGGGTGGGGGAGGGGAGAGAGGGAGGGGAGAAAATTTGAAACTCAAGGGATTCTGGAACTGAATCTTGTAAGCTAAAAGTAAATAAACAAATCAATTAAAACAAAAACCACTATTATAGGACAGTTATCTCCCAAACAGGATTTGGTGCACAAGGCAAGTCATTAAAGTACAGAAGGAAGATGAGACCTTTTTAATCCAGAAAAAAGGAAAGAAATCGAGCTTTTAATACTTAATTTATGGTTTAAAATTAGTACCTTCACTCAATCTGCATATCCCTTCCAGTAATTCAGTATATTCTTAGGGAAGAGTGGGAATCCACAATGAGGAGGGGCTGACAATGGGACTCACACTTGTTCATTTGCTTGTGGTATATCGTAAGATATTGCTGTTTGTATTATGCCTAGTTAGTTGGACTTAAATGTGATGTTTATATGTTTGGTTATGTGCAGTATTTGTATTTCTGTCAGAGCAGAGTGGCTATTATCTCTGTTCCGAGTAGAGGCTGATCTCCCTCCTGGGGAAGGTGAAGGGATTAGAACAATGCTTCTTCACACTCCAGGTTGTAAGGGGGAATTTGAGTGTTCCTGAAGGAAACAGAATTAAGACTTCACTGGGAAAAAAGGAATCCAAGATCGAAGAGGAGAGACTTGATCCTTGTTGGGATGCTGGGAATGGAAGAGTATAATAATACAAGAAGAGCAAAAGAGCAAGGGAAGGGAAAGGATAGTTGTCCAGTTACAACTTAAAAGGAAGCTGCTAGTTCTGCTCTTCTTCAGAAAATGGTGTGGTAGAGCCATGGAAGCTTTGAGAGGAGAGATCATGCACAGAAGAGCAGAGGAGGAAGAGAAGATCAGCAGTAGTACCTGGTGAGTCTTTGCTTAGAGGTTCTGAGGCAGCTCTTTATCAACTTGATAAAAACTGTATTGAGGTCTGTTGTCTTCCTGGGTCTAGCATCCAAGACAACAGAGAACCTCCCAAGGTTTATCAAAACATATGACAAGTACACACTTCAGAGATTCGTGTAAACACGAATAATACTTCCAGAAGGAAGCTAAAAAGCCTTGCCAACAGTTATGGAGTCTTGGGCAAGAAACTGCAGTCTATATGGAAAAGTTGAATTTTCTGCACTGTTGAAGAAAAAGGAATTTAGGAAGTAAATCACTGATTAAAGCATCTATGTGTTGCAGGGTTGGACTTGGGAGTTAAGAAAACCCAAGTTTGAATCCTACCTCAGACACTAGCTGTGTGACTCTGGGCAAATCACTTAACCTCTCTCTGCCTCAGTTTTTTCATCTATAAAAATGAGAATAATAGCAGCTACTGGACCAGTACATATAATGTAGAAATGACATATGCCTAGCAAGAGTTGGAGCACACCAGCACAAAGCCTGGTAAGAATGTATTTGCCATATGACTTGCAAATTAATCAAAAGGACTTTAAAAAGTATAGGAGAGGGAGAGGACTACTTTTATATGCACCTCAAATAAGATAGCATAGAGAGTAGCTACAAAGAATGAAGAAGTAGAGCAGTTAAGATTGTTACCTCCTAAAGTTCGTGACAGAGGAGAGGAAATATGGGCGTAGTCTGACATATACCTTGTATTTTAGGAAAGCAGATTTCAAGAGTTCAGAGATGTAGCAGCTGCTTAACTCAGTAGCCTAAGGGCCAGCCTTAGGCTGTATTCTCAGGAGGGACTGACGAGACCAGAGGCTAGAGAAGCTTGCAGCAGCTGTCCTTTATTGCATAATGGCGTTCCTCTCTTATACCCTATGGTGAACATGATTAGAGCATGATCACCTCATGCACTGGAGGAATGGGCCAATCGAGGACAGGCCAAGCCAGTCATCTCAGCTGCTGCTCATCATGCAAGTGGTCTTGTGAGAGACTGTACTGTGAGCTTAGCAACTGGGCTGTGACCTTAAGCACCACAGGTGCTTTTAGACTCACACTGATCCCTACACAGAGAAAGGATAGAAAGATTCCCATGAACTAAAATGTCATAGAGGAAGTCAGCCAGGAGGGTAGGGAGGGACTCAGAAATGCAGTTCTGAAGACACAAAGGAAATAAATTCTAATGAAAAGGGAAAATGATATTTGTCTGAAGAGAATGATATGGATACACAGGAAATGCACCAACCAACTTTAATTTAGAAAATATAAGAGTATTTGTAACCTGTAAAAATAGTTTCAAGTGCTAAAGCTCAAAATGAGCTGAGGCTGGCAAGGGAAATGAGGGACAACAAAAACACCTCTTTATTCAGGGTGGATGGGACTGAAACCTGAAAACAGAAAGAAGCAGAAGTGCCTAATTCATATGTTGGAGTTTGTTTTTTCTCTCTGCAAAGAATAACCACCTATAACATGGAAATGATAGTCCCAAAATAACTGAAAGGGAGCACATCCCAGATCAGTGAGGAGATAGAAAGAGTAGATTTCGCTGCAACTGCCCGATACATTCAGGCCACCTGACCCAGAGGAACTACATTCACGAGCCCTGAAAGAACTGGCAGATGGGATCACTGTTGGTTGCAGTAGATATTTGAATATTCATCAAAAAAGGAAGAACTTTCAAGATTGGAGAAGAGGAAATGCCCTGAAAAAGAAAAGAGCCTGCAAATGTCCCAAAGAAGAAAAGAACCTGCAAACAACATGTACCTTCATTTTCATGTCTGAAGTTTCTAGGCTGGCTCTTGAAAGAGATGGTTGGTGAATATCTAGATAGAAAAGTAGTGATTACAAAGAACCCACCTGGCTTCATCTAGAACAGGTTCTACCATACCAACTTTATTTCCTATTTTGGAGATTACTAAACCATAAATACAAAGACTGCTGCCTATATAATTTACCTAGATTTTGGCAAAGCTTTTGATAAAATATCTAATTCTCATGGACAAGATGGATAGATGGATTAGATTACCTAGAACCATTTGAATGGTTGAATTCAAAGAGTTGTTGTTAGTGGTTCAATGTAACTGTAACTTGAGACCCTAGTAGAGTATTCTAGAGAACTGTGCGTGTCATCGTGTTGTTTTAACATTATTATATATGCTTGTCAGTTTTTCAGATGACACAAAGCTGGAAGATAACACACTGGAAGACAGTGTTAGGATCTGAAAAGATCTTGAAAGGCTATAGCTTCTACTGAAGCTAATTAAAATTGGAATTCCATAGGGACAAATGTAAAGTCTTATAACTAGGTACAAAAAAATTAATTTTGCCACTAAAAAGGGTGGTATGGTTAAAAAAAAAGTTGTTACCAAAACGATCTGTGGGGTTTAGTGGACTTGAAGCTAAGTATGAGTTAGCAATATGATAAAGCTACCAAAAAAGCTAATGCAATCTTGACCTACATTGGAGATACTGAGCTTCCAGGAACAAGGAGGTGATCATTCCACTGTACCAAGTCCTGTTCTGACCCCATCTGGAATATTGTATTCATTTCTGGGCCACCTGCTTTAAGAAGGACTCGATAAACTGGATTGTACAGTGAATAGCAACAAGGATAGTGAAGGGCCTTAAGTCCATGTCACATCAGGATAGGTTGAAGGAACTAGGCATGTTTAGCCTGAAGAAGAGAAAATTCAAGGGGGACGTGATAGCTGTCTTCATATATCTGAAGGGCTATGATGTAGAGAAGGATACAGTGTGTTATATTTGACCCCAGAGGGCAGAACTAGGAACAGTGGAAGTTACAAAGAGACCGGTTTAGGCTGGTGTCAGGAAAAATTTCCCAAAAATTTTAATTGTCCAAGAGTGGAATGGGCTAACTCAGAGAGGTGGTAGTTGCCCCTGTTCACAGACTTTGTAGGTAACCACTTGTCAGGAATATTAGAGCAGAAATTCCTTTTGGGTATGGATTAGACTAGATGGCCACTGAAGCCACTTCCAATTTTCAGATTCTGTGATTCATAGATTTATTAACTAGTATTAATTAAACTGACACTCACAAAGTAGAGATGTTATTTAAGAAGATTCCTGCAAAGAGACTGCAGATTAGGATAATGCTATTAGCCTAAGTACAAAAAAATGGCAAATATGACACTTCTCTCAGTATGAGCCCTTTGTTAGCCACATTAGAAGATACACTGATGATCTAATCATATCTGACAGGTCAACCAAAAATTTTTTTACTTATAACTGACATCATATTGTTTGTCTTCTCAGTGGGTGGGGGAGGGGCAGGTGGGACAAAGAGAATTTGGAACTCAAAAAAAACCTCAAGGTTGCAGGACTTATGCAACAACAGCACTGTCTTTCACCAGCAGATGAATCTGGCAAAACAACATCAAAATAGACAGACAAAATACCAGCATCATAGCCATGCCTCCTCAGTTCTCAGCAGCTCTGGTTGGCAGTTCTCAAAAGTCCTGGGCAGCTCCAACTGGCCCTCAGCAATATTTCTCTCAACAAGTAAAGTGCTTTTACTTATTTTGTTAAATATTTTCCAATCACACATAAAAATGTTTTGACATTGACATTAAAAATTTTGAGTTCCAAATTCTCTTTGTCCCACCTGCCCCTCCCCCACCCACTGAGAAGACAAACAATATGATGTCAGTTATAGGCAATACGTTACCATTTTAGTCATGTTGCAATAGAAAACACATAAATGGGGGGGAAAAAAAACAACAAAAATAAAGGTTTTTTTTTTTAAGTATGCTTCAGTTTATACTCAGTTCATCAGTTCTCTCAGTGGAGGCAGATAGCAATCTTCATCATAAGTTCTTTGGAATTGTCTTGGATCATAGTCTTGATCAGAGTAGCTAAGTCTTTCACAGTTGATCATCCTTAGAGTATTGCTGTTACTTTGTGCAATGTTCTGGTTCAGCTCATCTCACTTTACATCAGTTCATATGCCTTCCCAGGTTTTTCGCAAACCATCCTGCTAATCATTTCTTATAACACAATAGTATTCTTTCACAATTGTATGCCACAGTTTGTTTAGTCATTCCTCATTTGATGGGTATCCCCCCAATTTCTAATTCTTTTACACCACAAAAAGAGCTGCAATAAATACTTTTGTGCATAAGGGTGTAATGCCAAGCAAAGGCAACAAGGTTTGGAATATCAGCATAGTAACTCTCTATTTTATTCAGTGACAAATTAAGGCAAAACATTCACAGAAAAGAGAAAATCAGAATACAGCATTCACCACATGTAATTCAGTAATTTAGTGAGTCCTCAATTCAATCCAAGTACCGCTCCACTCCTGGGCAGTACATTTAGTCAATCACAAAGTCTGTCTTCTCAAATGGAGATTAGTTTCCAATCATAAACAAAGTATATTCATTTGGTCAGTCACAGAGCACAAAAAAATCAAAAGTTTCCCACTGGATCACAACTGAATTACAGTTATCATTAGTTGACACCAAGCACCTTCTCAAAAAGGGCAGTGGAGAGCACAAAAGGTCATCTACCCCTAAGCTACAAAGATATCATCACAGCATTTAATACCCAAGGAGAGGTCTTTTTTTCATCTTGACCCAGGGCAAGTTCTCAGCCATCTCTCTTCCTGGGGAGACAAAGCTTAAGAAAGCTACAAGATACATTGCCAGTGTCCTTACTAATTAACTCTCTGCAGAACAGTCCCAGAACCCCTAAAAACATCAGCAAGACCCTCTTCCAGGATTTCCGTACACATAAAACAAGAAAAACCTTCAGGGCTTCTGAACCAACCTCAAGTTTGCAGGACTTATGCAACAACACCACTGTCCTTCACCAGCAGATGAATCTGGCAAAACAACATCAAAATAGACAGACAAAATACCAGCATCATAGCCATGCCTCCTCAGTTTTCAGCAGCTCTGGTTGGCAGTTCTCAAAAGTCCTGGGCAGCTCCAACTGGCCCTCAGCAATATTTCTCTCAGCAACCCTGACCCCTGGCAATTCTTTTTTCTCTCTGCCTCTATGATACTGCTCCCCAAAAAGTTCTTCTGGCCTCCTCTGCTTGGACCTCTCTCTAAATCTACTGCACCAACTCCTCCCAGTTCAGCCCTCTCTCTTCAGGTCAACAAGTCCATCCCACAACGGGGATTCACAAGCTCTGGGTTTTAACACAACCCCCAAACCAAGCCAGTACAAGGGGATCTTTAAATTCCATTACCATTACAAAGAGTCCTTTCCTTTTTCTTTGATATCTTTGGAATGCAGACCTAGTAGTATAATTGCTGGATCAAAGGGTATTCACAGTTTTATAGCTCTTTGGGTGTAATTCCATATTCTCCAGAATGGTTAGACCAGTTCATAACTCCACCAGCAATGCATCATTGTCCAGTTTTTCCCACATCCCTTCCAGAAGTTGTCATTTTCTTTTTCTGCAGTGTTGGCCAATCTGATAGGCATGAGGTAGAATCTCAGTTGTTTTAATTTGCATTTCTCCAATCAATAGTGATTTTGAGCATGTTTTCATTTGACTATTAATAGCTTTGATTTCTCCTGAAAATATACTGTTCAGATCTTTTGACCATTTATCAATTGGGGAATGATCAACCAAAAATTTTTAAAGTTATCAATATTATATGAAATTTGGATTTACATCCTCTAAGTTAACAATGAATTTCTAAGTGTATAGAATGCCTTAAGATAAATGAGTGAAAAAACAATCACCCACATTATAAAGAATATATATTTTAAAAGAGAAAAATCAGCAAAACCAATTGCATCCAAAAAGTCTGAAAATTTATGTAATGTTCCACACTTGTGGAACACTTCTACTCTTCAAAGGAGTCTTCTCATATCTCTTCTTTGGGGCCAGGCATGTTCTTTCTTGATTTTGTAATGTTTATTTTCAGTTATTTTCTGATAGTTGTTTTTTCCATTTATATTATTGTAGTCATTATATTGCTTTGTTGGCTCTGCTTACTTCACAGTGTATCAGTTCATATAGGTCTTTTTATGCCTCTCCTTATTCATCACATTCACCATTTTTATAGCATAGTAATATTCCTTTGCATTCGTGTACCTCGATTTTTTCAGCCATTCCCTAATTGGGCATTTCAGTTTTTTGTTACCAAATGAAAGTAGTGAGATATATAAATAGATAGCTAGATATAGATAGATGCTTCTTATTCATAAATTCCTTTGGGTATAGGCCTTGTAGTAGAATCTCTGGGTCAGAAGGTATAGATACTTTATCTACTTTATTTGGATAATTCTAGATTGCTTTCCATAATGGTCGTACTATTTCATAGCTCCACCAACAATGCATTAGTGTGCCTCTCTACCATTCACCCCTCCAACTTGATTCCCAAAAGATTTTTCCTCTTTTGTCATTTTTGCCAACTTCCAGTTATGATGTGAGTCTTCTAGGTTGTCTTGATTTGCATTTTTCTTATTACTAGTGACTCAGGGTATTCTTTCATTTGGTTGTTAATTGTTTATAGTTCTTATTTTGAGAACTGTTTGTTGATAATCCTTTGACCATTTAAATATTGGAGAAGAAAAAGCGTTTATTAAAAAGAACTTATGTTCAAAGCAGATATTAGCTAATAAAATAACATGACACTATAAAATTAGCAAAGACATTTAAAAACAAAACCTTTGTTGTCAAAAGTGATGTAAGCATGTCATCCTGTAAAAATTCATGTCAGCATACTTAAATTTGGAGGCAAACTTTTCTACATCAATTAAAAATCTTGCAAAGAGCTTCAATGCATTTTGAACCCATTGATTAAAAATGTAGTAACTCTGGATTCTCTTGCAAGAACAACTGGTTGATATCAATGCCAAATTTCAGCACAAGTCTTTGTATAATTGGTGAGTAGAAATGTAAAATGAATATCTTGTTTTAGTAAGTGCAGTTAATCATGCACTTCTGGATAGGTTTATGAGATACAGTTTGGCCATTGCAGTCATTAAAACCCTTAACAATATAAACCAGACTTTGAACCACATCTTTTAATTGTGGCATGAAAGTGAAACTAAGATTTTTAAGAAATAATGAAGCATGTTTAATTATTTCTCTTCCTAAAAAATATTAATAAGCAAAAATATTATTTTGTTCCATTTGTTAAAAATTTTTTAAAACTTGTTCTTATCTCATCTTTTTAAAATTTGTTTTTGTATATGTTAGCCGATTGCAAAACTGAGAGATTGAGACTCATTCAAGGTCACACAGCCAGGATGTGTAAGAGACACAACTTGAACCCTAGGTCTTCCTGATTTTGAGGCTGGTACTCTACTGTGCCATGCTCCTTCTCTAAAACACAATTAAATATACATCTGCTAAGAGAACATGATGAGTTTTCTTTTTTTGAGACTACTGTTCTATGTTTAATTTCTAGCTTACATTCTTTTTCCCAAGCAGAATTATGTCAGGTGTGTGAAACTGTCAATGCCTAAGAAACAAAAATGGACAATTAATGTAATTATAAGTAATACTTCTTAACTTACTTGAATTTCCTAGGTGACTTTTATTGAAAGTTTTACCAAACACTAGAATTTTAGCTCCAATGCCTCATCATGGTATGAAGAGGATTATGGATTCTTAAACACTGTACCCCAGAATAAAAACTCTGGCAGGTTGTATAGACCATGAACATATCCCAATTACATTTTAATCAGGTTCGGGCTGTACTTGGGAGTTTTATGGGCTGCAAGTTTGAAACCTCTCTACTAAAGCATCCGCAGAATTGCATTCTCCATCAGTGGAGGGAATACTAACCATTGAAATCAAGTATTTATCAGTTTCTATGCTAGCTGCTGGCATATAAATGCAAAAAATATAACAGTTCTTACAAGGAACCTATGCTGGACTGGGAGACAATAAGGACTACTAAGTACATGCCCAATAACAATATAGAGAATACAGAGTCATTTAAGAGGAAGGATACTAACAGTTAAAGGAGTAAAGAAAAGTTTCTGAAGGTTGTGCTTCTTGAAGAAAGAGGGTTTCTGTGAGGTGGAGGTGAAATGGGAGTGCAGTCTAGCCATGAGGAGAGCTAGGGAAAAGGAATGGGTATTGGAGATATGGTGTCTTGGGTGAAGAACAACAGAAAGGATGCTAGTTTGGCTGGAACACAGTAGGGAAAGAAGAATAATTTATGACAAAGTCAGAAAGATAGGTTGTGAAAACTTTAAAAACTAAACAGGAAAAAATTTTATATGTGAATAATGGAATGTTATTAAGTCATGAGAAATGAGGAAATAGATTATTTCAAAGAGACATGGAAAGACTTGTATGCATAGTGAAGTGAACTGAACCAGAACATTTTTTACTATGACATCAATATTATAAAAATAATTTTGAATACTTGTATAAAATTGCTGGAAAATATATTGGGCAGATAAAATAACACTTAAGAGACAAACAACTTTGAAAGTTGTAAGAACTATCACCTTCCATGATTCCAGAGGACTAATGATGTAACATGCTGTCTGTCTCTTAACAGAAAAAGGATCGATTCAAGAGTGCAGAATGAGACATTCATATACATACATATATATATATATATATATATATATATATATATATATACACACACACACACACATATAGGTATACTGATTTATGGAATTTTAATAAATATATTTGTTTGACATAACCAATGAGGCAATTTGTCTTGCTTGATTATGTGTATTTATTACAAGGAATTTGTTATTCTTTTTTTTCTAGTGTAGTGGATAGTGGGGGCCAAGGGGGAAGAAAATGGATTTCTCTTAATTAAAAAATAAAATTTAATTTAAAAAGCTAAACGGGAGTTTGTATTTGGTAAGAGAGGCAATAGGAAGCTGCTGGAGTCACTTTGGTAGCAGTGGAGCAGATGGATAGATGTGGGGAAAGACTTGAGTCAAGAACTATTAGGAGTCTGTTGTATTCCACCTGAGAAATGAGGAGGAACTGAATTATGGTGGTAACTGTGGGAGTTCAAAAGAGTCAGATGTAAAATGTTATGGAGATTTGGCAACTGAATGGCTATGTGGGCTGAGGGAGAATAAACAATGGCACATTGCTTAGTCTTTAGAGTTTAGTCTTCCATGAGTAATTTTACTGTTTTGGAGGTTGGTTTTTTTGTTTTGTTTTGTTTGGGGATTTTTGTGGAGTTTGTGTGTATGCTTTGTGTGTGTTTTGCATTCTCTAGTGAACTGTGAAACATTGTGAGAGAGTGGCATTAAAACTTAAGTTATTTGTCCTAATATTTGGAGGGAGTCTCTGCAAGTGTTGTACAAAGCTTTTATAGAAAAAAAACATTCACAAATAACAGCATTTTTAGGTTAGAAGGGGTCTAATTCAACTTATTTCTACCCACCAAGGAATCCTATTAATGACACATCCACTAAACAGTCATCCAGCCTCTACTAGAAGACCTCCAATGAGCAGGGAACTTGCTAACCCACTAGAATCATTCCACTTTTATGTAACTCTAATTGCCTGGAATTTTTTTTTTCCTGTTTCATGTCTAAATTTCCCTCTTTCAAATTACCTCTTTTTGTTCCCAGTCATGCTCTCTAGGGCCAAAAAGAATAAGGTTATTCTCTCTTCTACATGATGGCCCTTCAAGTCCTTGAAGAAAGATGTCATGTACTGAGTCATGTCTTTTCCAGGCTAAACATACCCGCTTTCTTCAAGTGAGTCTCAGATGGCATGAACTTGAGTCCCTTTTTCATCCTGGTTGTTCTCTGAACAATCTCCAGCTTATTTTTGTCCTTGAACTCTGATGATCCAGAACTCAGCATAGTATTATAGGTGTGGCTTGACCAAGGTAGAATATAGAGGGATTATCATTTCTTTATTCCAAGAACCTATTCTCAGTGTAGCCTCATAGCTCATTAATTCTTTTGGCTATCATTTCACACTGGTAACTCATAATGAACTTGTCCACCAAAACCACCAGATCTTTTTCAGATGAACTACTATCTTAAAATATCTTGCCCATTGTGTGCTTGGGAATTCAGTCTTTGGAACACAAATACTAAAGCCAGTCAAGACCTTTCTGGTTCCTGCTTGCCATACAATGTGTCTCTCTCAGCCTTGTTTGCTAATTTGATAAGCAAATTCTGGTCTGTCTACTCACTGAATTTATTTAGTTACTAGGAAGCAAGGTAGGAAAAGAGTTTTTTCTTTTTTTGTAATTTTTTGTGTTTAATTTTTATTACCTAAAACCAGAAACTTACCCACAATTTTAAAGAGTTTTATTGTATTATTTTAAATATGTTTCATCTTTAAAGTTCTATAATCAAATGTTAAAAATATATATATATATATACAATTATTATTATTATTATTATTAACTACATCCAACTGGAACTTGAGATACACAGGCACTGTGGTAGGGAGATCCATCCTGCCCTTCCAGAAAGTCAGAGGGGTGGGGGGGACGGGACATAGGAGAGAATAGATTGGGGGAGGGGTTATACAAGGGATGGCTGTTTTGGGGTGGTGGGTAGGGGAAAGATGGGGAGAAAATTTGTAACTCAAAATTTCATGGAAATGAATGATGTAAACTAAAATAAATAAAAGTTTTAATTTTAAAAAAAGTTTAAAAAATAAATATGTTTCATCTTGGCATTTACAGGCTTTTTTGGAAATTGTGATGTTTTAAAGACAAAATTTGGAGAAAGTAATTCTGTCACATAATGTTTTATGTTCTGCTTCTTCATTAGTCCCTGACACCTTATTCAATCTGTCATTCTTTTTTCATTTTATTGGATTGTTTAATCCATTCACATTTTTTAAACACATTTTTAAAAAATATATTTATTTTTAGTTTTCAACATTCACTTTTATAAGACTTTGAGTTCTAAATTTTTTCCCCTCCCCAAGACTGCATGCAGTCTGATATAGGCTATACATGTACAATATTTTAAACATTTCCACATTAGTCATGTTGTGAAAGAAGATTCAGAACAAAAAGAAAAAAACATGAGGAAGAAAAAAGAGAGAAAATAGCATGCTTCAGTCTGCATTCAGACTCCATAGTTCTTTCTCTGGATGTGGATAGCATTTTCTGTCATGAGTATTTTAGAATTGTCTTAGATCATTGCATTGCTTAGAAGAGCTAAGTCAGTCAAAATTGGTCATCACATAGTGTTGGTGTTATTGTGTACAACATTCTCCTGGTTCTGCTCGCTTCACTCAGCATCAAATCATATTAGTCCAGGTTTTTCTGAAATTCACCTGCTCATTATTTCTTATAGAACAGTAGTATTCCATTACATTCATATACCACGTGTTCAGCCATTCCCCTTTTGATGGGTATCCCCTCAATTTCCAATTCTTTGCCACCACAAAAAAGAACTGCTATGAATCTTTTTTGTACATGTGGGTCCTTTTCCCTTTTTTATAATCTCTTTGGGATACAGACCTAGTAGTGGCATTGCTGGATCAAAGGGTATGCAGTTTTATAGCCCTTTGGGCATAGTTCCAGATTGTTCTCCAGAATTGTTGGATCAGTTCACAACTTCACTGACAATTCTCTATTCACATTTAAAGTTATGAGTTAGGTTTATGTTTTTCTCTATTTTTAATACTGGGTTTTTCAGGTTATGATTTTTCTACTCTTCTACTGTGAACACTATAACTTAAGTTACTTTACCTTAATCTTTTTTTTTTAAGATGTCCTTTTTCCTACTGGCTGTCCCTCATTCCTGATCCCTTCCTCTCATTTGTTATCCCTTTTGCTGTGGGATTTTACTTGTTACTTCATTTTTATTTCCTCCTAGTTATATAATTCTTCCCCCTCTTTTTTTTTCTTTCAGTCAAATAGATTCCTCCTTTCTCTCCTCCCCTTCAAGTCCTGATCATCAGTTTTTTACATTTGTGTGTGTGTGTGTGTTCCCCTTTCCAAAAAGGATTCCCTCACTGTCTTCATTATGGATATTCATTATGTTCATTATATCTCTCTTGTCTACTCTTTCTGATTCATGACCGCTATAATTTTCTGATCTCCCTGTTCTCTATATTCCTCATGCAATCAAAACTTCTAAGGTAACCATTTTATGCTTTCCCTTCTAGGCAGTTTCTGCCACTCCCCCCCTCTTCCAAAAACAACAACAACAACAACCTAGAAATCAGTTAAAGTGATTTATCTTTGTGCGAATTGGAGACCACTACAAGCTTTACAAAAAAAAATATGCCCAGAATGCACTCATTTGCAGGGTGTTGGACTCCATTCTGGACCCTAAAAATATGCCATCCTCCTTCATTGAAGACTGGTTCCTGTTTTGAGATGAGTGAGCGGTCTGTCTGCCACTGAACTTCTGCAGGCAAAAATTGGTGGGTTCATTGATGACTTTCCTAAATTCTAGGAGCTGGAATATCTTCACTAGATTTAGGACTGAGCGTAAGAACTCGCCTCAAGGATTCCTCTTTTCTGTTGTGCCTTACTCCTAGAAAAATGCCAATTATTGCAGATGTCAGAGAGGACAGAGCCTCATGGTAGGGCCCCTTCCATGCCTCCCTGATTATGTAGCCCACTACTGATTTATACCCTCCTTCAGTTATCTTTTTTTTCCTGATTTGCCTCCAAATCTCCCTAGGTCCATGTTCTCCTGTTTCTCCAGGTTCCTGTTGTCCCAAGGAGTTCCGGGTTTCCCCCTTTCCAGGGTAGTTTGAGTAATCTTTTCAAACACCAAATCCCCTAGGCTACAAACAGCAAAAAAAACAAATAAAAAAACCTATCTCTTTTAATTGACTACCTCTCTTCACCCATAGGAGCATTCGTCAGTGGAACTCGCTCCCACCACCAAGCAAAGCCTCCTTCCTTCCCTTCTACCCCTTTTTGAATCCTTTTCTCTTTCTTCCCACACATTCTCTTGCAAGCTCCTTTCTTACTGAAACCACAAGGGTTTCTGTCTCCACTTTGCTTCAATTTGATCTAGCCACATAATAGATTCTGCTGTATCACCCTGCACCCTCTTCCTTCTCCGCTTCATATATTCTCCCGTGTTGTAATGTAAACCCACAAAAAAAAAAAACAAACCGTTGGTTTACCTGTAGTCAGGGTGTTGCTCAGTTCTGTCCATAATCCACCAGGTCCACCTCTTCACTGTTACCCCCACTGAACTTCTTTCTTCTCTGCTGTCTCCTTTTGTACGTTTAGAAAGAAATGTCTTGTTAATCTCTTTGCTGTCATTTTTGTTGTCTTTAACCTCATTTCTGTTATTTGGGGTGTTTGAGAAGCAAATAATCTCTTCAGCTCTGGTTGTTTTTTTTTAATTAACTTTAGTTTATTTTTAGTTTACATCATTTATTTCCACAAGATTTTGAGTTACAAATTTTCTCCCCATCTTTCCCCTACCCTACCACCCCAAAACAGCGATCCTACTGTATACCCCCTCCCCCAATCTGCTCTCTCCTATATCCTCCCCCATCACCCCACTGACTTTCCAGTAGGGCGAGATGGATCTCCTTACCCCAGTGCCTGTATATCTTAATTCCCAGTTGCATGTAAATAATACAGATAATAATTTTATATACACACACACACACACACACATATATACACACATATTTTTTTAACATTTGATTATGGAACTTTAAATTCTAGATCCTTTCCCTTCCTCCCTCGTCACCCACCCCCACTGGAAAGACAAGCAATTCAATACAGACTGTACATGTATAGTTATGCAGAACATCTCCACAATGAACATATTGTGAAAGACTGACTATATT
>CM053584.1:137355462-137388368 GCA_028627135.1 Pseudochirops cupreus | reverse complement strand
GGCAAACATTCACAATATATCACAATATAGTATTCACAACATTACGTCTTATCACAGAAAATGGCCACACAGTTTTTACTACAGTGGCCACAATATTTAGAACAAAGCATTCAATCAATTCATAATACAGTAATCAAACTTCCACTCATGGGGCAACTCAGTACTTAATCATTCAATCAATTCACAATAGAATAATCAAACTTCCACTCATGGAGTAACCATTAACTTAATCATCTAGATTCACAATTACTAAATATCATTAATCACAAATACAGTCATTAGAAAACCACACAAACCCTCCATCCCTTGGTGTCCAGAAAACCTCAATTTCAGCCAAGGGGAGGCCTTTTCTTCATCTTGACTCTGGGTGATCTCTCTGATTCCCTGGATCCCCTTCCAAGGTCCCAACTCCTACTTGAGTCCGCCAAACAATCACCTGGATTCAGAAGCAGCCAACTCCCAACTCCTTGTCCAATCTTCCAAGCAGTTCTTGTTACACAATGAAGTTCACAGGGTCCAGCACATCTCAAACTCTTCACCACTTCTCTTGCCTGGAACTCAAGGATCAGCCAGGCCATAAACAAACAAAGTCTTGTCCTGGTCATGCTTCTTCAGTCCCCCAGCACTTCAGCTGGGGGACTGAAGTGCTAGGACCCAGAAGGAATATCAGCCTTCCAGGCAGCCTTCCAGGCAAGCCCTCTCAGCCTTCCAGCCCTCTCAAAAAAAGGCCAAAAAATCAAGTAAGGGAAGTGGAGGAAACATTGGGGAGAAAAATAATGATGCAAGAAAATCATGAAAAGTGAGTCAACAGCCTGCTAAAGGAGACCCAAAAATACACTGAAGAAAATAACACCTTAAAAAATAGACTAACTCAAATGGCAAAAGAGGCCCAAAAAGCCAATGAGGAGGAGAATGCCTTAAAAACCTAATTTGCCAGATGGAAAAGGAATTTCAAAAAGTCACTGAAGAGAAGAACTCCTTCAAAATTAGACTGGAGAAGTAGGAAGCTAATGACGTTATGAGAAATCAAGATACTACTATACAGATCCAAACAAATGGAAAAATATAAGGCAATGTGAAATATCTCATTGGAAAAACCACTGACCTGGAAAATAGGTCCAGGAGAGATAATTTAAAATTTATCGGACTACCTGAAATCCATGATCAAAAAAAGAGCTTAGACACCATCTTTCAAGAAATTATCAGGCAAAATTGCCCTGATATTCCAGAACCAGAGAGCAAAATAGAAATTGAAAGAATTCACAGATTATCTCTTGAAAAAGATCCCAAAATGAAATCAAAGAAAAGGGGAAAGGACCCATATGTACAAAAATATTATAACAGCTTTTTTTTTGTGGTAGCAAAGCATTAAAAAAATGAGGTACCCTTTAATTGGTGAATGACTGAGCAAATTATGGTATATGAATGTGATGGAAAGCTACTGTACTGCAAAAATGATGAGATTGGTTTCAGAAAAACCTGGGAAGACACATAAAGTGATGCAAAATGAAATGAGCAGAGCCAGAACAGTATTGTAAAGATAATCAACTTTGAAAGACTTATGAACTCTGATCAACATAGTAACCAACCAAAGGACTTAAGATAAAACATCTTCAGATAGAAGGAATAGACTCAATGTGAAGACTGAAACATCTTTTCTTTTCTTCTTCCTTCCTTTTTCTTTCTCTTCTTTCTCTTTTCTTCCTTTCTTTCTTCTCTTCATATGGCTAACGCTGGAATTTATTTTGCCTGGCTATATATATTTATAATGGGCTTTGTTTTTCTTGTGTTCTCAGTGGGTTGGGAGGGAAGCAAAGGGAAGAGGAAGGAATTTGGAACTGAAAATGAAATAAAATTTAATTTAAAAAACATTATGACTGACTTTTAATTATCTGCAATCTTTTGGACCTAATTACATGAAACTATAAATTCCAGAGTGGAATTTATGGAAATCTGGAAACTAGCAAATGTCATGAAATATGTTTATGAAACATAAATTGCCTCTAATTTAAAACTTTTATTTATTTGTGAACTACTCTTTAAAAAAAAAAGTGGCTTCAAAGATAGCATTATACCATTCTTATGTACCCTCTATTCCAAAGTCCATTGGTATGGAACTTTCCTTATTGGTGACTTTCAACTTCAAGCGAGAAAATAAGAGGTCCAGCCCATCTTAGGTTGCTGAAGGAAGACTCGAGAAGTTATGAAAGGAGTAAGCAGTCTCCATCATGTCCCTATTCCCAACTTGCTACTCTAGAGACTTCAGGGAGTTTCTTCTTGAGTGAAATCCAGGACTCTCTTGATTGAGCTGAGTTATCTCAATCCCATTGGGGATCCTTCATTTTATACTGTTTGGTATATATTCTCCTATGTTTACTTATGTAATTTTTGTTTTGCCGTGATTTGGATAAACGTTTCTTTGCAATGTGTGTTCATTGTGGAATTGGTATTAGATGGGAAAGAAGTCAAAACTTGGATGTAGATCCCCCTGCCCCACAAAATGACAAATTAATCAGAAGTTAGATGGAACATGATCTTATCTCTTAGATGAACAAAACTTAAGGGAGCAGATAGATATACTTTTAGCCCAGTACCCCATCTCTCTGAGAAGAGAATGGCCTCCAGCCCCAACCTTCTGTTTCCCCTTCTGGCAGGAATGAAAGTCTTCCTTGGAGAAGAGTAGGAGGAAAAGAGGCTAGAGGGGCAGAGCCAAGATGGCAGAGTAAAATCAGGAACTTGCTTGATACCCTGTTCCAACCACCTCCAATGCCTGTAAAAAAAAAAAGACTCTAAACAAATTTTAGAGCTACAGAACCCACAAAGTGATAGAGAGAAACAAATCTCCCACTGAAGGCAGCCTGGCAGGCCAACAAGAAGGATCTATTGCACCAACCTGGAAGCAGGTTTTTCATGATTTTCTTGAAAATCATGGCTAGAGCAAACTTCAGGAGAGTGAATCACTGGCAATTGTGGTAGTTTCCAGACTTCTCAAACCATAAATGCCAAAAAGAAAGTAAAAGGTCAGTAGGGAATTCTGTTGGAACTGGGTAAGAGAAGAGCATGGTCTGGCCCCTGCCCCTGGGGTGGCAGAGGTGGCAGAGGCTTGGCAGCTGAAGCTGCTACCTCAGCTGTCTCCAGAACTCCTGGCCTATAGATTGTAGGGGGATCAAGCAACCAAAGCAAAGTAATTGCTCTTGCTTTGACCTGCTTGGATGTGGGTTGCAGTCTTGGGTGGTGGTCATGGGGTAAGGAACGCTAGTGTGCCAGAGCTTGATGTGGCTGTAGAGAGGGTGTCCTCCTCATAGCTCTGACAATAGCTCTGATAACACCTGCAAAAAGCAATTGGGACACAGCTCTCTCCACTCTGGAAGCAGAGTTCTACTGTGACAAAGAACTCAAAAGTCAAGTAATTGGCTGGCAAGATGAGCAAACAGAGGAAGCACAATCAGACCATAGAATCTTTTTTGGGGGACAAAGAGGATCAAAACATGGAAGCAGAAGAAGACAACAAAGTCAAAACTCCTGCATCAAAAGCTTCCAAGAAAAATATAAACTGGTTGCAGGCCATGGAGGAACTCAAGTAGGATTTTGAAAATCAAGAGAAGTGGAGGAAAAATTGGGAAGAGAAATGAGAATGATACAAGAAAATCATGAAAAACAAGTCAACAGCCTGACTGAAGAAAATAGTACCTTAAAAATAGACTAACTCAAATGGCAAAAGAGATCCAAAAAGCCAATGAGAAGAATGACTTACAAAGCAGAATTGACCAGATGGAAAAGGAATTTCAAAAGCTCTCTGAAGAAAATAATTCCTTCAAAATTAGATTGGAGCAGATGGAAAAAAGGCTAGAGATGTTGATTCTGCCACCTTTTAAGCCACATAAGGACAGGCTTCCTCACCCATACACACTTTCTACATGTGGGACTCTCACACACACACATACACACAAGCAAACACATGCACAGAAAGTGTTCTTTTAACATTATAGCCACTCCATAACCCAATGTCTCAAATGATATCATTCAGTCATCTTGGTCATGGGCAATTTCCAAGGTGAGATTTTATATTTCATCCTACAGCTTCTGCTTATCAGATGATCCATGTTTTCCTTTATGGAAAGAGTTTTGTTTGGCTGATGTTAGTATATCCCTGGAGACATTTCTTCTGGGTCACTATCATCTTCATTGAAAATTGCAGCTACCAAAAAGGTTTTAGGAGCAAGAGTTGGCTCCATTTCTCTAAACTTACTCCAAGTTTGGTGGATGTGACATCTGCTTTCTTTGTCATCTGACTACCCATGGTGTATCTAAACTTGGCTACCTCTGCAGGGGTATGTTGTGATGAAAAGTCGTCAACTTCTCCAGCTGATTGCTTCTCTGTACTGACTCAGAATTTCCCTTCTAATACTCTGGTACTTCCTGCTCTATGAGATTTCTCCATCTTCTCCCCTATTATCCATACCCTTCTTTGTACCCTTAACTTCTAATCAAATTCTCCCAATGAGTTCCAAAACCTCTTGCCTCTACCCTGAGACTCCTCAAACAAGCTAGCCTTCTACTTCCCTGAGAAGACTAAGGTCATGTAGTATGAACTCCCCATGCTGCCCATCTCTGTTTCTCAGACATCGCCCTTTATCCTCCTCCTGGGATAAGTTGGTGTTATATTGCATGCTGTAGAATTTTGTGACTCAGAATTGCTCTTATTCCCTTTTGTACCACACCACCAATTTGTATTGCTGGAATTGTTACTGTTCTATGATTCTAGTGTTCCCCCATTGAACCCTAATTAAATAGTGCGATATTTTTCCTGGTGTAATTGGCCAGACCTTAATCCTTATCCACAACTATTCATGTTGCAATATTTAATTTCCATTGAAATGCTAGAAGCTAACTGGTGTATTCTTTCTGTCTTACTCTTTTTGAAATTGTATAAAAATCCCATGCAGTCATCACCTTGGGGCACTTCAGCTTGGATAGTCAGACCCAAAGCTATACCTTGCAAACTAGCAGCCAGGGAATGGTCTGATGACATCTATACTGCAGTGGATCTCAGAGTTGGGGGGTCCGAGAACCTAACTGAACTGCTCTGCTAGGAGGATGAAGCAGAGCAATGACTCTATGAGTAATTTAGCTTTGTCTTGGCCAGGTGGATCCTGTAGGCTGTTCAAATGATGAGTGGTAAGAAAGGGGTTCTGCTTGCATACCTCTCTGTACATTCTTTAAGGTCCATGCTGAAACCTATTCCTTGTTTTATACTCCTGGTTTCAAGGTAGAGGGCTATGTGAGATAATCTACCTTCAGAAACTTTGTTCTGGGCTGGGCCTTGCTGGTTTTAACTTTTGAAGTGCCAAGAATGTATTGAGACGGATGGGCTTCCTCCTGGTATAATAGGTACCCAGGAATAAGAAGAACTTGGCCTTAATTGAGTTCAGAAGACTTGGAATAGAAGATCCAATGGAGATAAAGTTAAGTTTGGCTTCATCTAATGCTTTCATGAAATATGAGGCATAAGACATGGCTTGGGCAATAATGATAACGAGAGATTTTCTCAGTGCTTTGCTGTAGAGAGGATCTAATTCCCCAAGCACTAAGTTATCTATTGGTGACTAGGACTAGAAGGGAATTGATCTAATGTGGAGGCTTCCTCCATCCTTAAAACACATCGTTCCCTCAGTGGTCTATGAAAGTCATTTTCAGAGTACTTTCACTTCAGCTTGAAACCACCAAGGTGAACTTGTGTGACTGAGGAAGCTCAGTTAGTGACCAAGGTAGCCTTGAGTGGTTGGTGGTGGACAAAATAGATAAAGTATATCCTCCAGTTCTTGGACCAATCTAATCATCTTTCCTTTGAGCATCAGATCTTTGTCTCCCCATCTTATCCCCCAGGGTAGGGCACATTAAAATGCAAAGGAAATGCAGCAGCTTCTTTTTAAGAATAAAGTCTATGAAACCTTTTAAAAAAAAAAAGCAGAATGAGATGCCTTCTGTGCCTAATGGGTTCCCTATTCCTGTAAGTAATGGAAGTATTCAAAGAGAAGAAGGTTGACCACTTGTTGGAGATGTTATAAAGGGTATTCCTGATCAAGTAAGAGGATTAAATAATCTCTGAGATGATTTTATTTTGTAATTCCATGGAAGTAGTTGGGTCTACACACATGTGTGGGACAGACAGTAAATGAGCCACCTAACAGTTTAGATTACACAAGACCAAAAATGGTTGACCAGGAAGCTGAAACCAATGCTCTCAGAAAACAATGGCATGATCATTTGGATAGCTGTCACAAAATAGTTGAGTGGATAGAGTGCTAGACTTGGAGACAGGAAGGCCTGAGTTCAAATTCTGCCTCAGATATTTATTTACTATTTGACTTTGGGCAAGTCAATTAAACTCTGACTGCCTCAGTTTTCTCATCTATAAAGTAGGGATAATAATAACATGGTGTCGTCATGAAGATCAAATGAGATTACATATCTGTCTATCTTTCTCCCTTTGCAAACAATAAATGTCCATCATTGTCATCATTATTATTAGGATTATTGATTAAGTGATCAGTAAATCTGCTGTATGATTCCAATAAGCAATGAAGATTCACATATGAGGATAAATATGATTTTAAAATTTCATTTCCTGGGTGCTGTAGTTTAATGCAGTACCTTGTAGAATACTGTATGTCAGTTTTATTTGTGATAAGAAATAATGCTGGAATGTTCTATTGCTTTTTTTTAAGGCATTAAAAAGGAGAAATGTGGTAGGCTTTTCATAATATGTATTTTTAGTTAACTTTAGTGCCTAAATTTACAGTTACTGTTAAAATTTACAGAACATTTTGCTCCCTCAGAACTGATTTTGGCACAAGATACATAGAAAACATTTCACGTATTTTTGACCACAGCCAATCCATTTGCCCAGCATTCAATTTCAGTTTTTCCATATCAACACAGGTCTTTTTGTGCTCACAGCTCTAATCTGAATTCCATTACATTGAAAAATGATTTTTTAAAGTATTGTTTTTATTTTTTAAGGGTGGTTTTATTTGGAAGTTATTTTTTTCTGAAACATGAAAGACAAATCTGTTTCCTAAATGATGATTTTGAAGAACTCAAACAATAGAACAATACATATTTTAGTGGTTTTATTTGTCCTACAATGTTTTCCCGACAGATTCCTTTTTATATAAGCATTTTGTTCCTTTTCATAGATAAAAAGTGTCTCAAGTGCTGCATCGTATTGGCTAAAAAGGAAAATAAGGAGGACTGGTAGGCTGGCGAGAATTATGGGCCAGTGGAAATGTTCATGGCTGACTGAACCTTTTGAAATAATTCTATTGTCTTTCCAAATCTAGCTTGAGTAGTTTATTTTAAGTAGAATCCCATAGTATAAAAACTATACACTGTATAAACTTGTTATTAAAGCTACATTTACAGAATTATTACATAGTCTTTTCAAGATGCTGACAGGGCTACATGCCAATATTACTTACTAGTTATACAGGAAATACAGTTAAGAAAGTAGTTATTAGAAAATCTAAAGCAGAAGTCCCTACCAAGGCAGTGGGGCTCTACCAGTCTGTATTCTAAAGTATTTTCCTTTCATTCATTCATGCACCAAATATTTATTGAGCACCACTGTGTTGTGCCATGAGAGGGGAGAAGGGCGAGAGGAAGGGAATACAAAAGTGAATCAAATATTGTCTTTGCTATCAAGAAGCTTGGTTTTTTTTTAAGTAGGAAAGATAACATCATTCTACAAACAAGTAAGATCATGGAGTTAGAGCTGGAAGGGGACTTAGAGGTCATCTAGTCAAACCTTGTTATACAGCGAAGGAAACTGAGGCATAGTAAAGTGACTTGCCCAAGGTCATATGGCTGATAAGTGGCAGAACTGGGATTTGAACTCAGGTCCTATTACTGTAAAGTCAGTACTCTTTCCAGAGAGCCAAGCTGCCTATAAAGTACAAAGTGTGGTAGTATTAATATGTGCCCTCTTTAATAAAGTCGCCTTCTAAGAGGAAAGCACCAACTTGCCAAGGTTCTCCCTCCTCTAGTGAGAATTAATAAAGTTATTTTTGACACCCCTCTATCACTTATCCCTCAGTTTCATTGTCATGTTAATACCATACCATGATGCCTCTTTCTTTACCTCTCATTCTTATTTTCCTCCCCCTTGACTCATTTCACTCTCCTTCCTCTTCCTTTTTTTCTCTGTCCTCTTCTCTACTGTGAAAGTTACTGGGTTAATTGAGAAAAAGAGCTGGAAGTTTCCCCTTCTTCCTCATCATCAACCCTTGCTAAGCCATAGGTAAGCGACTGTTACTGGTCATATCCTTTCCAAGGGAGTTCTAGGGCAGGGAGGTGGGATGCTCCCAATGAACATCATTCTTATGATCATGGGATTTTGAGCTAGAAGGACTTTAGAAGCTAGGGGTCTAACACTATAATTTTACAGATGAGGAAACTGAAGTCTAGAGAGGTTTTGATTTGCCTAAGGTCACACAAGGCTATAATAAGTATCAGAGGTGGAATTTTAACCCAGGTTCTTTGACTCCAAAGCCAGTAACCCTTCCCACTGCATCATATTGCCACTTGAGGAGGGGCTGGAATGATGTCCACACTCATGTATACTATGTCATTCAGTACTCCAATTAATATCGGTCAGGGTAGAGACAACTGTGGTCTCACTTCTTGTCAGAACCAAGCTATTCGGGCCTTGCTATTATGAGAGCATTTCTTGTATGAGAAAGGACCTGAGTCATTGTTTCTGGAATTAAGGCCTGAACCACAACCACACGGTACTATCCTTTTACTTCCAGTCTTGCCAAGGGAAGAAGGGGCTGGGATATGGATTTTACCCACTGAAATTCCAAGTAAAGAACCCAGGCTTCTCACTCTCTGGTCCTAGAGAGGGTGAAAGAGGGTCCGACAGAGATAATGAGCAGAAAACATGAAAGTATTCCAGAGGAACTAGCAGGGGTCATAGACTATAGCACTGGGGGAAGAAGGGAAAGAAATGAAGACTTGTACCTTGAAAAAAGAAACTGAAGCAGATTGTGATTAACATTCTTATGCATGTGATTAACACTCCTTTGATATCTTTATGACTATCCACAAAATATCCCAGCTTCATTTTTTTTAAAAAAAGGTATTTGTCTCAGTCACAGATTATGCCTGTAGATGTAAAGCTAGGAGAAATGAGGAGGCAACACAATTTTGAGGGTATCATGGGAGTGGTTCCCAAGATATTAAAATGTTGGATTTTATTACCTCTCAGGTGACAGAGAATTGTTCGTTGTTTGTCCTTCATTCTTGAAGAGGACCATGACATCAGGAAGGTGATGCCATGACTTGCAGGTGAATTGGATTTAAGTGAGGGAGGGCTGTGCAAAGTCACCAGCCTCACTTTCTCCTCTGGAGCCATTTAGGTCCAGTGGCAAGATATAGATCAGGACGACTGGAGATGGCCCCTGACAGAGAATATCAATAATTGGCAACCTATATTCCTTCTTTCTCATCTATGTAAACTATATGAGAATAATCCGTATATAAAAACATCCTTGAAGAGAGAAGGGATCAGGCAGACATTTGCAGTTGATATTCCACAATAGACCACATCTTTGTTATCACATAATTGATTGAAAGGAATAGAAAATATAAGATCCCACTTTGCTTATTGTTTGTTGATTGTTAAAAAATATTTGATTTAGCAAAGTAAAATGTCACAAAGACCTTTCTCCAACAAAGTATTTCCCAAGCATATGTTGGCAATGTGATGCAGTGGGAAGGGTTACTGACTTTAGAGTCAAAGGACCTGGGTTCAGATTCCACCTCTGATGCTTATTACAGCCTTGTGTGACCTTAGGCAAATCAAAATCAACAGGCCTTAACAACGATTGGATATTGGGAGTATGAGGTAGACAGAGTGAAGAATTGGAAGGGAGGAGCATCAAAGAGACAATGAACAAAGTTATTACTGTTGTCTCTGACTCTTCCCCCCTTCCAAACTTTGCTATCACTGTAAAAAAAACATCACCATCTTTTTAGTTCAACAGGCTCAACTTCAGTGTCATCTTCAGGTCCTTATTTTCTTCACCCCCTTCCTCCCAATCATTGCCAAAGCCTGTCAATTTTACTTTCATAACATCTCTCACATACAACCCCTTCTCTCCTCTGATACTGCCATCACTTTCGTGCAGACCCTCATCTTCTTATGCCTGAACTATTGAAATAACCTGATTGGTCTGTCTGTCACAAGTCTCTCCCCATTACAATCCATTGTCTACTCAGCGGTCAAAGTAATTTTTCAAAAGCATGGCTCTTAATCATGTCACTCCCTACTCAATAAACTCCATTGGCTCCAGGATCAAATATAAAATCATCCATTTGACATTTAAAGACTTTCATTACCTAGCTCCCTCTACCTTTCCAGTATTTTTATACCTTACTGTCCTCCACATACTCTTCAATCCAGTGCCACTGACCTCTTTGTTCTATGAACAAGATACTCTGTTTTTCTACTCCAGGCTTTTTCTCTGGCTTTACCTTATTCCTGGAATGTTCTCTTCTCATCTCTGCCTCCTGGCTTCCTTGACTTCCCTCAAATCCCAGTTAAAATTCTAACTTCTATAGGAAACCTTTCCTAATCTTTTTTAATTCTAGTGCCTTCCTTCTGTTGATTAGTTCCTTTCTATTTTACATAAACCTTCTTTGTACATATTTGTTTGCATTTTGACCCAAAGAACAATGTCAAAAGATCATGGAGGGCATGGGTAGCCTGCAATTTATTACTAGTGAAAAATTATATAGGAGCCATGTGAAAGATGCCATCCAAGTTAAGTCTGACCAGAAAAGGAGATAGATTGGGGTCCCATTGGCATAGCTAAGATAACTGGTGGATAGCCCTCCTTTCTCATTGGTATCCCCAAAATGTTCAAAGATAGAGGGAAAGTCATCAGCCCATTTGATGGATGCTTGGTGAGAATTTATGTGAGGATACATATTACAGTCCTGGGATGGAAAGGTATGGATAGGTCATGGATAGACAAGCTCCATTCAAGGAAATAACCACTTTGAAGAAGTCATTAAGCTATTGAAATATAAATACTCAAGTATTGGTTATCTTTATATCTTCTCTAGGGAGAAGTATGGTGCTTTTTGTAAAGTTGGTGCTTTTAAAAATTATTGTTGAGGGAATTAACTGTGTGATTGATTGGTTTAGTTCCTTGCAGTTTGGTGGGATGAGGGACCTGCATCAACCTTTCTGATTCCTTTTCACCTCTCTCAAGAAGAAAACACTCAATAGGAGAAAAGAATTGTGTTCCCTTACCCTTTCTAGTAGATTAACCATGTGGAGAGGCACCTGAATTAGCTTGACTGGGGCCCTCTCAGTCCTCATTTTGGTAGAGAGCAGTTAATTGAGAAAAAGAGTTTAAATGAGATACCCCCACCAAAAGGGAAGCATCTCTCAACTAATTTTCCCAGTGTTGATGAAGGCAATAGATCTGAGGAAAAGGGAACAGAGTTGACCAAAATGACGTTTCTAGTCTGTGGTTACCCATTGGGACCCTTGAATATCCCAGTATTTTTCTATAATGGCTATAGAAAGATCCTCAGGGATGGAGGGCACCAACATAACTCTCTTGTGAGTCCTAGATTCAAGATAAATAATCATTATTGGATTTTTAAAAATCTAATTGCCAGTATTTCAACAGTATTATTTTCTATTATTTTGCATTGCAAATGTACTCAACTAATCCATGGGTTATATGGATTTTTGTGGGTTAGTCTGGAAATTTAGCCATCATTTATAACATTGTTTCTGTAGGAAAATATATCCCAAATTCCATAAAACAGACTTATACAAATGAACTTTTATAACATAACTGCCTGTGGTCTTTGAACACTGTCTTTTTCTTCTTAATTTGCTTTTAGTACTTTAACTTAAGGAGCCATACATACATCCCCAACCAGATTTACCATGTGAAATCTACAATTTATATTTGCCTGATTTTTTTTGTTTTCTGTATTTAATTTAATTTGTCTTTTGCCAATCACAACAGTCTCTAAAAATTATATTTAAAAATATAGTGCATAGAACCATCCTTTGTCCCTGGGTTTCTTTCCTTCCTATTCTTCCACTTCTTAGAATCACTAACCTCCTGCAAGACTTCCTACCTCTATGTGAGATCTGTCCTAATACTCCCAGTTGTTACTGTCTTTTTCCTTGAATTTATTTATTTATTTTTACAGTTGTGTCCTACTCTTTGTGACCCCATTTGGAATTTTCTTAAAGATACTGTAATGTTGGGGCAGTTAGGTGGCACAGTGAGTGGAGTGCTGGCCCTGGAGTCAGGAGGACCTGAGTTCAAATCTGGCCTCAGACACTTGACACAAAAACTAGCCATGTGACCTTGGGCAAGTCACTTAACCCCAATTGCCCTCCAAAAAGAAAAACAAAAGCAAAAAAAAAAGATACTGTAATGTTTTGCCAGTTCTTTCTCCAGTTAATTTTACAGATGTTGGAATCTGAGGCAAATAGGATGAGTTGACTTGCCCAGGATCATATGGCTGATAAGTATCTGAGGCTGGATTTGAACTCAGGTCTTCCTGTGTATTTTTTGGTATTGACTCATCTTTTTGTCCATATTGTCTTCCCTCCTCCTCCCCAAATAGTATTCCTTATAAGCATAGAGCAGGCACTTAATATTTCTTGAATAAATGAATTAATAGTACACTCCTGACTAAGCTAATAAGATCCTCTGATCCTTTAGAGCTGTCTGATACCATTTAAGTACCCATGATATCCTTATTGCATCAACCTTTATTTACATCCAAAGGTCTCTCTGATATATCTTCAATCAGGGAGGGTATATCTATTTATTCAATTCTATCCATCTGCAAGCTACCTTTCAATCTCTTAGAAACATAAGATCATGGGAACATCATTTTAGAAACAGAGGGGACCATTGAGGTTAGCTGATACTACTCTCATTTTAAGGATTTTCTGTCTTCTTATACTTCATTTCTCTTTATGTACTCAACAATCCAGTGACACTGGTCTCCTTACTGTCCCTCATACATGACACTCCCAGATTTGCATTTTCACTGACTGGCATCTCCCAGACCCCCTTAATTCTAGTGCCTTCCCTCAGAGATTGCCTCCAAGTTTATTTGTGCACACACACATAAACATATGAGGGAGAGAGAGAAAGAGAGGGATGGAGGGGGGAGAAAGAGAGAGGAATTATCTGCATGTTTCTCCCCCCTTAGAATGGAAGCTCTTTGAAAGCAGGGACTGGTTTTATTTTTCTTTCTTTCCTCTTAGCACAGTGCCTAGCACATCGCAAGTACTTAATAAATGTGTATTGAATGGATGAATAAATGTTTCTCCCCCATTAGAATTTGTGTTCTTTGTGAGCAGGGACTGGGGTTTTCACTGGGTTTTTTTTTCTGCCTTTCTTTGTTTACTCTTACTTAGCACAGTGTGTAGCCCCTAGCAAGTGCTTGATAAAGGCTTGTTAACTGACTGTGGGTAGAGAAGCTGAGATCAAAGGGATTATTAGGTGACTTGTCCAGAATCACCTATGCAATAATTGGAAAAAATACCTATATGTATGACATATATTATTGATCCTATCTACAAAAGATATGTTTGCTTATTCATTATAATAACATGCATATTTTGTTGAAGTTAAATACAGGTCAAAACTACAATGTTTGGAGGTCCTGTGGATTCTTAAGTCCTTTGTAATATATTTCAGAGAGCTCCCCAGCCCCAGGGATCCCTGACCCACAGTGTCAAGTAGGTGATATATTAAGGCAATTTGTATGTTTTGAGATCAGGACTTTGCTGTGACTATCATAGTTGCTTACAACAAACCATTTCCCAAATACTACATCTAATAAATTTTTTTGCAGGATGAGGGAAATCTATACAATTTAAACCAACCCCATAAAAATTACACAGTAATATTAATAGTCATCTGGTTATTTAAAAAGTAAATAACCCTTCTAAATGGATCATGTCCAGTAGTGTTTCCTTTTGACTAGTCACCATGATTTTCCAATCCTGAAGGCAGACTTCATCCTACAAGGTTGTTTTTATTGTGAAGATAGGATCATGGGTCTGGATTGTTGCATCCTAAATCTTGTATTTGGGTATGAGCTTTGGTTTTATCTGATAAGTCAAAAGACATTGTGAATTTAGTATTTGTTTCAGTTCACTGACTTTCTTGGGGAAAAATATATAAACTGCTTCATTTAGCTTCATTGGATATTACTTTATCTTTCCAGCTTCATTGGATATTACTCTCCCTCCTACTCTTCTTGGTTCAGCCAAAATAGTCTTCTCTTTATTCCTCACACAAGAAATCTGCCATCTCTAGAACTTTATATTAGTCATTTCCAATGCCTGGAATACACTTCCTCCTTGTCTTTCCCTCATAGAATTCTTCTCTTCCTTCAAGACAGCTCAAGCACCACATGGATCCTTTCCCCCAAACACTAGTGCCCTCTCTACTAAGCTACCTTATATTTAACTACTGGGTTTTTATTTGTATAAAAATATGTTTTTTCATATTCATTATGTACATGTTCATGGGGCAGCTAGGTGGCACAGTGGATAGAGCTCCAGGCCTGGAGTCAGGGGAACTTGATTTCCAATCTGGCTTCAGATGCTTACTAGCTGCGTGACCCTGGGCAAGTCACTACTTCACTTTCCTTGTCTGTAAAGTGGGGATAATAATAGCTCCTACCTCCCAAGGTTGCTATGAGGATCAAATGAAATAACAATTGTAAAACGCTTAGTACAATGACTGGCACATAGTAAGCAAGATATAAATGTTAGCTTATTATCATCCTCATCATCCTCATCATCATCATCACATACTTGTCTCCATATATAGAATATAAAAGCCTAGCAAGTAGGGATTATGTCATTCTTTATGCTTATGTTGCTTAGCACAAAGTAGATGCCTTTTAAATGATGGTTGATAGATTGATAAAATAATTACCTAAATAATCACATCCATTATTACTTAACTCCTTGACATAGGAAAGAGGAAATCAGCAACTTTCGAAGTTATTTACAAAAGGTCTTTTAGATTATTATCCAAATTAAGCCATGTAAAGAATTCCTCTCCCCCACTCCAGATATAGGAAGGTGATTTCTACTTCTCCCAAGTCTTTGTGCCTTTTTCCAGGGAGCAGGGAGTAGTACAGTTGTTGAACATTATCAAGCTCCCCCTAATTCCTGCTGACAAAATTTCTGCCTGCTGCCACACTCAATTACGTGTACCATAGCTCAGCTAATCCTCTGTTTCTTGTAAAATGCTCAAGTATCAGCAAGTGAATGGACAACTCTTGTGATGATAGCTGACTTGAATGGTCATTTCTAGGTTCACCAGGCAAAATCGACAAAGAACTATGGTTACAGAGATTGGCACTTTGCTCACTTTTAAGAGACCTCTAGAAATTGAATAGATACAGAGCTGGAGAGGACTCTGGAGGCCGTCTAGTTTAATCTCTTTTTATGGAAGAAGAAATGAAAGCCCGGAGAGGTTAACTGATTTGCTCCAAGTCATATGAGGAGCAAAATGGTGGTTCCTTCCTACATAGTCTGTTCTTCTGACTCTAGATCTGAGATTCCATTGCACCAAGCTGCTTCCCACAAATTCAATAAACATTCATTAAGTGCCTGTAGTGTGCAAGACAGAGAAAGAATACCTTGGTTCCCGGCATAAATAGAGAAGCCCGAGCTCCCTAGTTCTCATTCTTTCTTTATTTTCAGGCTTTAAAGAGGCAATGTGATAAAGTAGATACCTGCTGGATTTGACCCTTACTATCTATGTGGCCATGGGTAAATCACTTAACATCTCTGACCCTCAGTTTGCTCATTTGAAAAGTGGGAATAATAATATTACCTATGTGATATTGTAAAGATCAAGTGAGATAATATATGTAAAATATACTTTGGGCCATACCTTCTTCAGGAATCACCAAGGAGATCTAGACACTGAAGGTGGATGCCTATTGGGTCTGAGCAGAAATTCCCTAACATTGTCCTCTAATACCTAAGGAGTTTTGCCCCAAATTGGGCATTGCAGGGTCTGACTTTGACTGACAGTCTAGCCTCTCAAATGCTATGAGACTATGGGAAAAATAGAAGTAGAAAGGACGTGCAGAAGCCTGGAGAAGGGAAGCCAAAAGAACAGCCACCATGAGATAATCAGCACCAAACTTCAGGACCAAGGCTATGTGTTGAATTGTGCATAAGGCATATTTCAACCAAAGATGAAGACTGATGAGACCTTTCCCTATCAGTAATGTATATTTAAGGCAGAAATTTTATTCCTGTCTCTCCTTAGGCCTGAAGACTTTTCTCTAGGGGGATCCTGATATTTCTTCCCTCTAAAAAAGTGACCTTTTTCTTTAAAATTTGTTTACTTTTGTTTAAATGTTTGCTTTCTCTCTTAAACTGGCAACTGGGATAAAAGCTGTTAACTTGCATTGTTAATCTATTTTACTGTTGTTTGAGTGCAAGTAAAAGAAGAAAATTAGGGAGTGTCCCAGGAGGAGAGAACAAGATTTAAAAAAATACAGTGTTTTTCCAGAATACTATCTCTAGCTGAAGACTCAGAGCTAAAGGAGAAAGTTATTGATTAATTTTTATAACTTCCCCAGGGCAAGAGAATACATATATTGGGGTTCCTCTGGACAGCAAGTCAACAGTGGTGGCTGTTGTGACTGGCTGAGCTGGCTAAACCACCTTCTCAGGCTTGGTTGGAGAGAAAAAGCCATCTCAGAGAGGAGGGGTTAAGAGAAGGGGAGAACCTTCCCTGCCTATTAACCAGTTCAGTATGGCAACTACCACACCACAGTTACATATGTAAAATGCTATGTAAATGTAATTGATTTGCATTATTTATGGTACTAACGTATTTTCTAGTTGAGGACTGCTGCTTTGAATCAGTCCGTTGACTCCTGGGGCAGTAGCTTTTGGGCTTTGATATTGAGGTTTCTTTTTACATATGTACATATACCCACACCCATGAATTTTTAAAAATAAGGTTAGAAGAATTTTTATTTTATTTTTAATAGTATTTTATTTTTCCCCAATTATATGTAAAGATCATTTTTAGCATTCAGTTTAGGAAAATTATTTTAACACATGTGAGTTGTGAAAAACAGTTACATTACTTTGAAGCAACATTATGACGAAAAATCAGATTTGTCTAGTCCTTCAGCTTACAAAATGCATTCCTCGACCTGTGCTCCCCAAGGCCCTGCCGAATTGCCCCATGATGTTGCTCTCCCTTCTGGTGCTCTATGTCACCTCCCTGACCCTGCCCTTGGCCCATGGAGATGAGGGAGGCAAACCTCCTCAGCCAGGGAACATGCTGGGTGCCTGGACACCAATGTCCCCCTCAAACCCAGAGGTGAAGAAGGCTACCCAGTTTGCCGTGGAAACCTTCAACAAGGGTCATGACAGCATGTACTATTTCTGAGACTCCAAAATCCTCAAAGCCAAGAGGCAGCTCATGTCTGGCATCAAATACTTCCTGACCATGGAGATGGGAAGCACTGAGTGCCACAAGGATCTGGATGCTCTGGATGGAGCGAGGATGGCAGGCTGCACCTTTTCCACAGAAGGGGAGAAATTACAATGTCAATTTGAAATCCTGATGGTTCCCTGGGCAAATCAGACCAGCGTTCAGCAGACTTCCTGTTTGCCAATCTAAGAAGGCCCTGGCTTGTCCCAGCACATGCTGGCCTGCTCTGCAGAGAAAGGCGGGAGCAGGCTGAGGGTGGAGGGACCTTCCAAGGGCCCTGTGACTGGACAGTGGCCACATCTGTCTGAATAAATGGATCAAGCGGAAAAAAAAATGCATTCCTCATAACAATCTTCTGAAGTCAGGAAAGAGTAGTATTGCCTCCATATAGACAATACAGAAGCACAGAGAGGTGCAATCTGTCCAGGATCACATTGCTAAACTAGGAAAGGTCAGAGCTAGAATTTCCACTGTGGTCTTCTGACTCCAAGCTCTTTCCACTTCACCACACTGCCTTTATTTTTATTTTTATTAACTTTTGTTTATTTTTAGTTTACATCATTCATTTCCACAAGATTTTGAGTTACAAATTTTCTCCCCATCTTTCCCCTAAACACCACCCCAAAACAGTGATCTCACTGTATATCCCCTCCCCCAACCTGCTCTCTCCTATATCCTCCCCCATCACCCCTCTGACTTTCCACTAGGGCAGGATGGATCTCCCTACCCCAGTGCCTGTATATCTTATTACCCAGTTGCTCCACACTGCCTTTAAATTGAGTCTATACAAGCAATCTCTTCATGAAACTGTTCTTAAAGGGTCTTTTTCCCCATTGCATCTATCAGGGACTTGATAAATTCAAGACACATGGACCAGATCAACTACAGTACAGCACATCCTTAGATACTAGAAACTGGCAGATGCAGTATCACTTTCAGTGATATTTGAAAGATCAATAGTACTTGTGCTTCTGGATTGGAGAAAGGTAAATGTTTTCTCAATTTTCAAAAAAGGGAAGAGAACAGAAGCTGCAAACTGTGAGCAAACGAACTTGATTTGCATTACTGGGAAGCTTCTGGAATGTATCATTCCAGAAGAGATAGTTAGGGAATGCCTAGAAAAGGAAGCTATGATGACAAAGAGCCAGCATTACTTCATCAGGATAAGACCACGACAGATTAGATTTATTTCCTTTTTTTTTTTTGACAGGATTGCTAAATTAGCCGGCAGCTAGGTGGTACGGTGGATAGAGCACTGGGCCTGGAGTCAGAAAGACTCATCTTCCTGAGTTCGAATCTGGCCTCAGACATCTAACTAGTTTTGTGATCCTGGGCAAGTCACTTAATCCTGTTTGCCTCAGTTTCCTCATTTGTAAAATGAACAGAAGAAGGAAATAGCAAGCCACTCCAGTATCTTTGCCAAAAAATCCCACATGGAATCATGAAAAGTCAGACATGACTAACCCAACTGAACAACAACAATAAAACTAAACTAGAAGATTCAGGGAATTCAGTGGATATGATTCACCTCGATTTTGGTGAAACATTTGACAAAGTATCTTGTACTATTTGTGTGTGTGTGTGTGTGTGTGTGTGTGTGTGTGTGTGTGTGTGTGTGTGTGTGTGTGTGTAAGAGAGAGAGATTGGGATGATAATACAATTAGATGGATTTTCAACTGGATGAATAGCTAGACTCAAAGAGTTAGTAGTTAATGGTTCAATGTCAACTTGAGAGAAGGTCTTTGGTGAAATGCCCCAGGTATCTGTGATCAACTCTTTACTAGTTAACATATTATTTATAACTTGGATAAAAGCATACATGGCCTACTTATCAAAGCTACAAATGAAACAAAGTTTGGAGGGATTGTTAATGTATTGAACGACAATGGCAGGATCCAAAAAGATTTTTACTGACTAGAACATTGGACTGATAAAATGGAGCTCATTAAGGATAGATGTGAAATCTTACACTTGGTTTACTTTATAGTATAAGATGGAGAAGGTATAGTTAGATTACAATTACCCTGTTTCCTCCAGGATCAAATATAAACTCCATCTGGCATTTAAGGCTATTCAACCTGATCTCTTCCTACCTTCCAGTCTTTTAACATATGACTCCCCACCACATGTTCTAAAAGTCTGGCCGTACTGGTTTACTTGCTGTTCCTTACATGCGATTCTCCATCTCTAATTACTGTGTTATTGTGATAACAGTGCCCCCATCTCCCTACAGCTCTCCCTCCTAAACTCAGCCTTCTGGAATTTTTGGTTACCTTTACGACTCAGCCCAAATGTCTAATGTGATATTGGGAAGCATTAAAGGAGGTATAGGTTCAAGGCATAAGGACGTTATAGACACTCTTTATCCTACCATGGTCAGACCACATCATGAGTATTGTGCTCAATTCTGGGTATCACATTTTAGGAGGCTCATTGATAATTTGGAAAATGTCCAAAGAAGGACAACCAGGATGGACGAAGGGCCTTGAGTTCGTGTTGTATGCAGATGGGTTGAGAAAAATGGAGATATTAATCTGAAAAACAGAAGACTCAGAGTAGCCATGATAGCTGTGTGTTTAAAGGTCTGACATATGGAAGAGGGATTAAATTTAGCTCGTGACATTGAGCTTTGGTTAAAGGATCTAGGCATGTTTATCCTGAAGAAAAGAAGACATTGGAGATGAGGGATAGAGAGCAAATTATCTATCAATTATATGAAAGGCTGTCTTCTGGAGGAGGAATCAGACTTGTTCTGTTTGGTCCCAGTGAACAGAACCTGGAGCAGTGGGTGGAAGTTGAAAAGAGGCCAATTTATGAATATCAGAAAAAAATGTCCTAATAATTAGAACTGTCCAAAAATGGAATTACTTGCCTCACAAGGTGGTAAGTTCCACTTCCTTGGAGGTTTTCAAGCACAAGATCATTTGTCAGTATGTTGTAGTAGGATTCCTTTCATATATGTATTGAAGTTGGTGATTGATGAGGTGCCTTACTATTCTCAAATTCTGAGTTGAGATTCTAAGTGAGATAACTAGGAAATCATAGGGTCAAGACTTTGCAGGGAAGAAAGTGAAGTCAGAATGGACTAAAAGAACAGTGAGAAATGGAGAGAAAGTAATGAAAAATAGGTTTACAGTGATGAGGAATAGGTGTATAGGGAAGGAGAACTGAAAATAGAAGGATATGATCAGAGGAGAGAATTTCAGTCTGGGAACATAGAGGCAGAGCAGTTTCATGTGATGGAAAGCCCACTCCCGGGAGTGGCTGTGGAAGATTGAAGATATAGGTTATAGGAGTTGAAGTTAATAAACTGGGAGCCCAAGATGTTTGAAGGTAGAGCCATATAAATATTGAATTTCCTGGTGGCAAAAATCAGGTCTTGGTGTGGAAAACAAGGCTGTGAACCATTGAAACCATGAGAGAAGGAGGGATTTGGAGGCCAGTAAATGACAGCAACAATGGTCTAAACAGAATCATCTGAACCAGGAGTTCCTAACCTAGAATCTGTGAACTTTAAAAAAAAATTGATCACTATATTTCATTGTTAATTTGTTTCCTTTGTAATCTTCTATATTTTATTTTATGTACTTAAAAACTATTCTGAAAAGAGGTCCAGAGGCTTCTCCAGACTGAGCCAAAGGGATCCACTGACAAACACAGGAACAGTAAAGAACCTTTGCTCTAGACTGATGGAGTGAATTTAAGTGGAGGAAAAGTTGCTGAGTTATGGTGGCAGAGCAAAGGTCTGGAAGTAGCATTGGGGATCAAGGATTATGTTGATTTTTCCACTTGGACTGGTGTGCTAGGGGAATGAGAGAAGAAACAACTCCTGTTTGTTTGGTTGTATATTTTTATTTTTTATTTTTAAAGCCAGGTTTTGTTAAGAGAAAGAAGATGGAAAGAATGCAAAAGGAAAAGCTCTAGAGTTAATAGTGAGTTTTTCAACAAAAGAATACAATGAAAGAATTGGGCAGATGAGGATAGGACTGAGCTAAATACCATAGAAATAAGGTGCATCAAGGGAAAAGGAGGGAGGGAATCATCTTTGCCTCCACAGATTGAAATTGAATCAGAGGAATGAAGGAAATAGCAGGAGGGAGTTTGTTAATCATAGGACAAGGAAAGTATCAGGCTGATGCTTAGTCGATTAGAGCAGGGGATGGAGAGCTGATAGTAGTGACAATCGAAAGTCATGCTGAAGGCCACTAATTTGGGACAGTATGTATCAAAAGCAACTGCTTTCCTTTTCTGACTTTCTCCGTCACAGTCCTTAAAGGAAGCCGGTACTAGAACAACAAGTTTCCATTTTCACTTCTAACTTCTCACAATAGTTTTAATCAGTGCCATACTTTTTGGTCATTTCTACTTGAATGTTTCATTGTTACTTCAATCTCAGCACACATAAAACCAATGACATCATCTTCCTCCTCTGCTTCCTAACTTCCCTGCTACTATTAATGACATCACTGTTCTCATATATTTGTAACCCTGAATTTGTCACAGATTCCTCTCCTTTACAATCAATCATTACACAAGTTCAGTTGATTCTTTCTTCCCAATGTCTCTCAGATTCACCTTTCCCTTTCTATTCCTGTTTCTACCTAGATATTCTCACTAGGCTAATTACAACCTCCTACATTTTCCTTCTGCTTTTCATCTTTTCCTACCTCAATCCATCTTGTATATTTATGCCAAATAAATCTTTTCTAAATATTATTTTTGTCATGGTGTCTCCAGTTTAATACCTATGTTTTGAAAGCAAATCGAATTGCTTTATAGTCACACCTTACATAATAAGGTGTTAATTGTTTAATAAATAGAATTGCCTCTACATCAAATCTAAACTCTTCTGTCTTGTTTCCAAGTTCAGTAAGTTATACCTGTCTTCTTTGCACTCCCCCCCCCCCCACAACTAAATCTATTCAAAGTTATTTCCCTTTACTTTAATGGAAATTCCATGTTCTAATTATGCTGATCTCCTTGTATATTATATTCATACTCTTCACATTTGTACAACAACAAATCATACTATCCCCACTGGAAATGACTTCTCTTTCCCTCTCTGCCCATTTATATTTTATCTGTTGAGGCCAAGCTCATATCCCACTGGCCTTTGTGAAGCAAACCCTCCTTGATATAACTCCAACTACTTTTGCACTTATAAAACTATATTATATGAAACTATGTTCTATGTAACTTTTTTTCCAAACAAGCTTACCAGAATTATTTTTACATCCAAACAGGCATTATCCATATAGAAATGTTGTTTGTCCTTTGTTTTCAAAGAAGACTGATGAGATCACAGGGTCTTCCAAAGTCATCAAAGTCCAGTGGCAAAACAAAAGTCAGGATGACTAGCAATGGTCTGGGAGGCAGTGGGTGACCTTCAAAAGTCTGACTAAACTATGAGTACTCCACAGTGTCTGCTTAAATCACCTTCATGGCTTTTGGAGCAAATTGTTCTCATCTGCTCATACTGCCAGGGGAAGTCTTAGCATGTTTGGGGTAACCCATTAACAGGTTTGAGGCCCAGTGGTTACCCTCAACGCAGTTTAGCCCATCTGCTGAGACAGTTTTGCCAGGGTATGACTGCTGAGCATGTTACAGCTTCTTGGAGCCACAGGTGAGAGTTGAGCACCAGGTGGATACCAAACATGAATATGCAGCCTTAGAAAGAGTTTGGGAAGCCTTTACATCAGAGGTAGTCCTGCTTAAATGCACCATACACCTCCCACTTAGAAATAGTCATCATTAGAAGGCATACATTTATTATGATGATACATCTCCTGTTTGAAACATATCTAGAACTTCTGTTTTGGAATTTTCTTCAAGTACTTGCAGTACATTCCATTGAATGTTCTCAGTGGTAACAAATTTTTATCCACTGAGGGTGGGTTTTATTTTTGGAAACAGTCAAAAGTCATTTAAATAAGTCTAATAGGTAAGTTTGGTGATCAAGCTGGGTAATGCTGTTTTTAGCCTAAAAGAATGTATGATACAGAGAAAGGAGAGAGATTTTCTTGTGTGACTTGAAAAGTGACTCAAGCCAATTCTGAGAAGTTGTTCCAAAAACCTTTCAAGCAGTAACAGCATAACTGAAACAACTGAATAGCCTTTCAAGGTGACTAAAGAGGACAACATTTATTTGAAAGTATATGTTCTAAGATGTTTGCTTTCAAAAAAAAGCAAATGACAATTTTGTTAACTTCTTGGCGTAACTGTCCTACTTCCTAATTGTCTCTATTACATGACTGAGCACTTAGTGTATGTGTATATGAATTATATATGTCAATCTTTATCATATGTACGTATACATGTATATATACACATACACATATGATAAATGGTGATTTTTTTATTTGCAAAGCATTTTCTTTATGGTATCTTATTTGATTATCATATCACCTTATGGGGAAGGTACTATAAGATATTTTTCTCCCTGTTTTACAGATAAGTAAACTAAAACTCAGAGAGATTCAATGACTTACCCATGATGACCTAGCTAACAAATGTCAGAAATTAGGTTAAAACTCTGGTTTTGAGGTAGCTAGATTATGCAGTGAATAGAGCACCAGGCCATGGAGTCAGGAGGACCTGAGTTCAAATCCAGCCTCAGACACTTGACACTTACTAGCTGTGTGACTCTGAGCAAGTCACTGAACCCCGATTGCCTCACCCAAAAAACAAAATAAGCAAACAAAAGCCTGTGGTTTTTCCTTACTATAATGCCATCACTCTCTCTGCTTACTGACTCAGAATTGCAGGAGCACAAAGGAAACGTGAGATGCACAAATCTAGAGACATCTTCATCCCAAATATTCAAATGTACTATTTGTGCCTGAACCATGGTAGAGCTTTTTGAGTTCAGATTGGACTGATCAGACACGGTCCAAATACACTGTACTTTGACCCTAACGCTGTGATGTCATCGGTCCTCTTTGAGCACAAAGGGTGAGCAACTGCCTCCTCTTTTATGCCTATGCTTTACATAGAGTATGGTCCTTCAAAATCATTTAACCAGTTAACATTCTCCCAATATCAATTAACATCGATTAGCTTTTACAAAGCTAATTTACAATGGACAATTGACTGAGAAGTATATTGAGGACTAAAGTGCAACAACACTTCCAAACCTGATGTTCCCCCTCTACAGCCCTCCTTGGTCTCTGGGGAGAGTGGACACAGATTAAAATGGTTCCTACAAAACATCCCCCCTCCTCCCTCTTTCTCCTCCTCCTCCTCCTTCCCAATTGGCCTGGGACCCTGGGAGTCCCTCTTTCCCTTTTTGGAGTCCACACTTTTAGGTGTGGCATAACTGATGAACAAGTCAGACCCTCACTCAGTTGAGCCGGCTCTTTGCTGCTCTGGGTCTAGTAGGTCTCAATTCTGGCTAGCTCCTTGCTAGATTTGGCTGCTGTTGTTATCAGCAGACTCTGCTACTGACTCCAGTTTTTTGATCTCTCTCAGAGCTCTCCCACCCTCCTGAAGCTTACAAGGTCTTAACTTGGTCTGTTACATTTCAGATACCCATTTGCCTAAGATCAGGCAAGAACAAACACAACTGAGACAGAAGAAACAGAGACACCATGCATTCATGGACACATGGTAGCCCCTCCCCAACTTGGCAGCTCAAGGCAGTTCTCAATTCAAAGGCTGCCAGGGAAGAAAGTGAGAGACTGTCTGCTTAGACCTTTTGTGTGCACACTTAGTTCCAGCTCAGCAGCCAATTAAAAAGCTTTTCATCACCTCACAGTAAGCCAACAGGAAACAGTCAGAGGATACCTACCTATGCTCTGAAGTGAGGAGGGAGAGCTCCTCTTCACTCTGTATGCAACAGAAGCAGGCTCAGCAATCTTCCACATGGATTGGTATCAGGCAGGGTATCCAGTGCTTGTTTTAAGGAAGGGTACCTCATTGCCTACTCTTACCATTATAGTTGTGACCTATTTGAAACCACCAAATACCTCTTAATTGTCTTTTGCCTATTCATTTTTAATTATTTAGATTCTATTACATTTCTTGTTGCCATACAGAAACACTGGTAGAATACTGATATTAAAAAGAACCTGTGCTTTCTTAGGAAATCTGAGGTTACTAAAGGAGCATTGCAATTTCCTGAAGGTAAGCTACCCTGCTCTCTACTTCCTTCTGTCCAGTGTTGGGCCCTATTTGTTATCTGACCCTAATACGGTGGTTCTCAACCTGTGGGTTGTGACCCCTTTGGGGGTCAAACAACCCTTTCACAGGAGTCACAGGGGGTCACCTAAGACCATCAGAAAACACATATTTCCGATGGTCTTAGGAACCGAGACACTGCTCCTCTATCTATCTCCAGGCGAGTCTGCCCACATGCAGATACGCCTGCATATGAGTATTAAAGGGTTGCAGCATTAGGAAGGTTGAGAACCACTGCCCTAATACTTCACATGCAGATAACCATCTTTCCCCCCCTCCCTCTGACACACACATGTTTATATAACTCCTGGCATTTCTCTTGGAGTTGTTGGGCAGCAAACATCATGATGACCATTCCTCAGCCCTTTCTGAAGCCACACTGATGCTTGGGCAGATGACAATCTTCCAGGTGAAGGATTATCTGACTAAAGAAGATTCTGGTAAGAATCTTGCCAGCAATGACCAAGAGACACCCTCCTCCCCATGGTGGGAAAGGATTGTTTCCTTTCCTTTATAGAAATAGACAGTGGGGGCATCCTTGATCTCCTGGGGGTAACCTCATCTTGATATACAACCTGGAAGATTTCATTTAGCTTCTGTATAAGCAATAAAACTCCTCCCTTGTAGATTTCTGCTAAGATGGAATCAGTGCCAGGCATTTGGCCACAAGAGAGGAGCCCAATGGCATTCAGTACCTCTTCTTCAGTTGGAGGTTCAGCTAGAGAGGGACGGACTTCACCTTGACATTTATAATAAATGGCTTCTGTGTTGGTCGATGACAATCTGCTGAAAACACTATGGAAGTCTCCTACCCATTTCTCCTTATCACTGATCAGTATGAGTCCATTAGTTCTGAGTAGTTGCAATGTACCACAGGTCTCTGACCCATAAATAGCCTTCAAGACATAGTAGAGGCACTTTGGATTGTTGCTATCAGTATCAAACTGAATCTCAACTGACTTCTTACTGAGCCAAAAATCCTGCAACTCCATCTTAGGGATGGATGTCCTGCTGGTAAACCCTGTGGATGTCTCGTTTTTTCATTTAGCAGCTTCTGAATTTCCCTATCATTTTTTGTCAAACCAGTCCTGATGTTTACTAGTGTTCTGGCCTAGATAAGTAAATGTAGTGCTGTACACCACGTCTCTAAAAGCTGCCCACTCCTTTTCTGCTTGACTGTTGCTATCTGTGTGCTGATTCAGCTTTCCCTCCAGGTCAGAAAGAAATTGTTCATGCATGGAGAAGCTCTCTAATCTGTTGATGTTGAATCTCCTGACAGTCATTTTGCCTTGGAACCATTTGTTTTTGTTGAATGTGAATGTTTATCTTGGAGAGGAAAAGTATATAATTAACTCTGCTCTACACATCACCTTGTCACTCTCAAATTTTACCTGTCTCTTCTCCTTACTATGATCCGGTCTATTAAATGCCAATGCTTACTGTGAGGGTGCATCCACAACATTTTGTTGCATGTAGGTAAATGGAAGACAGTGTTGGTGATGAGGTCATGAGGGATGATGAAGATCTCCAGATCTTCATAAATTTTTTCTTTGATCTCATCAAAGTTTGTCATGATGAGAACATATGCATTGATGATGGTGGCATGGTGCTTTCCTGCAAATGGCAGTCACATTGTCATTGAGCCTATTGTTCACTCTTTTTGGGAGGCACAGAAGCTTGCTGACTAGATTAGATCTGATTGAGAAACCAACATCAGCTTCATGGTGATCTTTATCACAGCAACCACTCCAGAAAAATGTATATCTAGCTCTGACTTCAGTAAGCTGCCCTTCATTTATCAGCCTTGTTTTACTCGGGGCTCTTATTTGGATGCGGCACAGCTGAGTTCTCTCTCAAGAAGGGCTGTTTGTCCCAAGTCTACTGGATTTTGTGTTGTCCATGAGTATATGCACATTCCATGTACCGCTGGTGAGTAGAATCATCCTTGCAAAAATTTTTATGCTTTTTTGGTCTTTCAAATTCAGGGTGGGATATCTGTTTACTCTAGTAAGTAGGCCAAGGTTGGGTAAAGCAGACAATTTTTAGGGTGCCTTTTCTAGCTCTTTCCTCATGCCAGGAGGTAAGCAGTGTGGACCTTAAAAAAGATTGCCCAGATACCCAGGGGGCTGCCAAATCCAACTGCTGCTTCTTGGCAGTGAAAAGATGACCTTATGCCCTGGGCTGCCTGTGTTCAGGGTTGTGACTACAGCTCCCAGTGTATCTACACCTGCTGTTTCATAACTTGCCCACTGCCAATAGGACTTCAAGGTAGGTAAAACAATAAAATAGTAAAGTAGTGGATAATGGGTAATATATTGACTTGCATGTGAATTGGACCTAAGTGAGGTAGAGCTGCACAAAGTAATCAGCCTCACTCTCTCTTCCTGAGTCATTGGAATCCAGTGACAGGACAAAAGTCAAGATAACTGGTAATGGCCCAGGATGCAATGGATGACCCTGGTGTCTCCAATATCTCACCAATCTCTAAGTGCTCCCACGGTTCCTGCTGCCTTCATGGCCTGTTGGAACAAATTGTTCTTAACCACCTATTCCATGGGAGGAAGTCTTCACATACTTAGGGTAGACATTCCCATAACTCACTGATGGGTTTGAGGCCCCTTGATTACCCTTAAACTGGTTTAGCCATCTGCCAAGACAGTTTTGCTAGAGTATGTCCACTATATACTACAAATTCTTGTAATCATACTTGAGAGGTGGGTGACAAGTGGACACCAATGGTGGATGAACAGCCCTGAAAAGGGCTTGGCAAGCCCTCACACCAGATGTGTTAGTCCTCCCCACAAACCCCATACATTCTGTAAGGTAAACATTTTGTTCTATTAAATCAAAAACTTTTTCATAATCAAAAACCAATAAGCATATAGAATCTTATATTCTCTACATCTTTCAGTTAATTGTGAGATGGTAAATATGTAATCTACTGTTGAATATCACTTGCAAAAATTTGTTTGTTCCTTATAAATACTTACAGCCTGGATGGCCTTAGTTCGTGTAGTGATTACTCTCATAAGGATTTCATATAGATAGGAGAGTAGGTATATAGAGTGGTAGTTATATATATTCTTTTGGCCATTTTTTTCTATATCAATAAAGGCTGAGATTTTTTCCATGCCTTTAGAACTTTCCTCTTCTTCAGATATTTGATGTGTTTGTAAATATGTGTATATATAAAATACATTTTCTATACATATGTGTTTATTTGTAAAATATTACAGAGAAGGATGATACATGATTACAAGCAGGACCTTCTCATAAAGGAGAGAGCAGTGAAGCCTAAAACTAATTTAAAGAAAGCTTAGCAAGATATCCAAATATGCAAAGTCCTCCTAAGGACATTTAAGGATGAATGTGGAAAGAGGTCAACAAATGGAAAAAAAAAATCATTATAACAAACTTTTCTCTGGCAAGGATAGTGGAATCACCACACTTGGACTCATATTACCATCTAAATGTGCTTATAGGAAGGTAGAAATTACACCAAAGAGAACAAAGACTGGAAAAACAGCCAAACTAGACCTAGATTCATGCTAGAAGTATGACTTTTGAGAAGATTGAAGAAAAATTTTCATTAAGGTTACTAAAATATTTTTTCAAAGTCTGTGACACAGCATGACTAATATGGAAATATGTCTAATGGAACTATACATGTATAGCCTATGTCAGATTGCATGCCATCTTGGGGAGGTGGGAAGGGAGGAAGAGAAGAAAAAATTTGGAACTCAAAACCTTATAAAGGTAAAAGTGGAAAACTCTCTTTACATTTAATTAGAAAAAATAAGATACTATTAAATCGGGGCAGGGGGAGAATCAAAGTCTGTGACAAATGATTGTATTTACAACTTTAGGGTTCATTTTACTTCCATTCTTGAACATTTATTTTCATGAGGATTTGTCTAGAATCTAGACAGATGCTAATCTAGACGCTAATAGATTTTGAAGTAGCATGGCATAGTGGATAGAATTCTGAACTTGGAGTCATGAAGACCTGGTTTCAAGACCCATCTCTCATAATTACTAGCTGTGTAACTATGGATAAGTCACCTATCCTCTCTGCCCCTCAGGTGACCATGACTATTACTTTTTAGTGGCAACCACACTGGCATACCCAGGATAGCTGCTAGCACAGGTTCTTAGATCTGCTTTACTAGGAAAGACAGCCATTTAAGGGGTCAATAATCTTTTAAAATTATATTCACTAGTTCAGGGGAAAAGCCAGCACCCTGAACTTCAGAGAAAATACAAGCCGAGAAATAAAGACCAACAGACAGGGCTCTGACTGCCTATATATTTTACATACATCCCTGGATCAAGAGAGCCTATACATCTGAGTAGTCAGGGAGCTCTGAACATATGGCCACTCATAATCTCCACCAGGGAATCACAAGATCCTTCTCATAAGTAATCCCTCAAAGCAAAATATATACTTCTCAGAGCCAGAAAGCATCACAACCCTTGTGACTCAGTGCCTAATTAGAAATTAGCAAAAGGTGTAAAAGCCTTCCTATAAGCAAGTCTTCCCTAAGCAAGCTTTCCTTAATGGGCTCCATGTGAGGCCTATTAATGGATGGGGAAGATCTTATATCCCATTAACATTACATACTTATAGACAAGTCAGGGTCTGAATTGTTAGTGCATACTGAGAAAATCATAGGTCCTTGATATATACACAATTATATTAGCATAGTTTTCCAGAGATACAAAATTCCAATATATTAAGTGAAAGAAAGAACTTCAAATAAAACTTCTTCATGAAGGTCCCAAGTTTTGCTTAGCCTCCAGCTTTTCTTATTTTATTTGAAAATCAATTAGTCTTGTATTAATAAGATTTCTTGATCATCTCTACACCATGCTGCTTCCACTCTAGGAATCATTCCCATCTGTCCCTAGTTAGATCCCTGGACTATACCTCTGACATACTAGGTTTTAACAAGTGAGTTTTCATTGTATCTTTCCCAAAGCCATCTCCATACTAAGCCATCTCCCTCCCTCCCATTTTCCAGCTCTTCTTTATGTGTTGTTTCCTTCATTACAATGTAAACTTCTTGAGGGAAGGTACTGCCTTGTCAATATTGTATCTGCAGTGTTTTACATAATGCCTGGCATATAGCAAACACTTAATAAATGATTAATCTATCTATATTACAGAATTAATTTATAATACTACCACTTAGATGCACTATGGTGGTGGTGGGGAGGGAGGTTCATCAAATCTTTTTAGGCTTTAGCATACAGGATCATTGGAGTCTATGGGTATCATGTTGGTGCCAGAAATGCCATTCACAGACAATTTTTTCACAAGATAATAAGCCATTGCATGTGCCAAAGTCATTTCCTTTCTGGAGGAAAAGCACTGTGTCATTGCGGCTATCTTACAAGGTAATTGACAAAAGTCTGTGCCACATGGCACACTGCTGTCCTTGTCCAACATGGCCATTATACCACCTATGATTACCATATGTTTCAGCCCTACAGGTTCATGGAATCAATTCCATCTTCCTTTCCAGAAGAAAATGTCATTATGGCTCAGTTCCATCAATGCCACATTCCACTAATAATTAAATACTCACTCAGACAGAACTTACCTTTGCAAATAGTTTTCATGTTAAGTTGCACTCTTTTGGTTTAATTTAAACTAGCAGCCATGGGCTTTGATAAATGGCAGCCTCAAAATCACAAATGGGTACCTGATGAATATGATAACAATCAGCCTAACATTTTGATCTTTGCCTTCATTAATTCAAAGCAAGTGTAACAAACAAAAAAAATTAAGGCCTGATTTGATTTAGGTAGATGTTTATAATTATCTAACAAGCTTTGATTTTTTTGGAAAAAATCTTTTTATTGTAATGTGAAAATTCATAGCAGACATTTTGATTGCACAGTCAATCCAGTTTTATAAACACAGACAGTTCAATTCCATTATATGAATATCTATTGAGCTCCTCCTTATGAAAAAGAACATGACTTTGGGCATTCCAGGAGGATACAAAGATTAAAAAGATAAATTGAAGTCCATTATAAAAACAATACATTATATATTAGTCACAGAGCTTTAATGTGCCAATGACTTCTGCCCTCTTGACTTTCACAAGGTTATTGTGACAGTAAGCTAGACAATGCATAGAATGTAACTTGAGAGCTTTAATGAAAGATACTGTATATATGCATGAGATTATTACAATTAATAGTAAAATAATAAAACAAAAGAATTAGAACCCAATGGAGGTTATCACTTCTTGCTATTTTTAGCTGGCATAATGCAGTGCATGTGAGGCTTGCTATTACCTAATGTGAATTTGGGTTGGTGCCATAAGAGGACCAGAAAAAAAAAGAGAATTTAAAAATGAATATGGTAGCAAATGTGGTGTGTTGTGGTTTTTTTAAAAAAACCATTCTGCTGTACTGGAATCCAGAAAATGAGAAATATTTTATATTATACACAATGGGATGTTACAAGGAGGAGTTCTTTCTGTAATCTGAAAAAAAAGTTTTAACACGATCAGTTTCCTCAGTTGTTGAATAGATTGTTCACTTTTAGTTTGTACCACTTTCTATATCAGTTCTTTTCAGGTCTTTTCAGTTGTTAGTAGCTCACCGCACCCCACCATTACTTTGTATGTACTTTGTATGTAGATTGAATTGAGTTCTCTGTAAAATGTTGTTCTTTTCCGTAGAATATAAGCTCCCCGAGAGCTAGAACTGTCTCAGTTTTGTCTGTGTATCCCCAGATAACGAATGTCTGTTGCCCAAATTTCAACATGCGTTTGGATGGGCATTCTGTACCACTTGTGCATCAGTCTATACCTCTGGGGATAGGCAGTACAGATGGAAAATGAGCTGGGGGGCTCAGAATCGAACACGTTAAGAGAATGGGAAAGAGTGAGCTGGAAATCGCAGCTCTAAAGATTCCAAGTTTCACCTGAAAGAAACGGTCCGCATTTTCAATACCAATATTCTAGTACTGCAGTTCTGTGGCAGCAAAACACGGAGTATATCAGTTCCCAAAAAGTAAAAAATTAATTTCACACAGACAGCAACGGAAAAACACATGGTAAATGTGAGCATGTTGCAACATATAAGTAACCAAAGAGGAATTGCAGAGAAGAACAGGAGTAAAATGTGTCATTGTGAAGGAATGTATGACAAGAAGAGAAGATGGGGGGGGGG
>CM053584.1:137314177-137354962 GCA_028627135.1 Pseudochirops cupreus | reverse complement strand
ATTATTATTATTATTATTATTATTATTATTATTGACTACATCCAACTGGAACTTGAGATACACAGGCACTATGGTTGGGAGATCCATCCTGCCCCACCGAAAAGTGACATAGGAGAGAATAGACTGGGGGAGGGGGGACACACTGGGATGGCTGTTTTGGGGCGGTGGGTGGGGGAAAGGCGGAGAAAATATGTAACTCAAAATCTTGTGGAAATGAATGATGCAAACTAAAATAAAATTAAAAAAAAAAGAAGAGAAGATGGGCTAGCGATGTGGTGACAGTGAAGGATGACAAGCAAAGATGGGTTTCCATTGCAGTAAGAGTAAGGGATGAGTAGTAGGCAGCTGGAGTGATCCATTGGTATCTATGATTTTTGTAGAAAGTGAGAACCTTCAGCATATTGGGTGGATGAGCTGTGGCAAACTTATAGGAAGACAGGGATAAGTAACACAGAAAATGAGCAGTAATGGATGGCTCACAGTCTACATCATTGGAGACAACTTCCAAATCAATGAGATCACAGATCTGCCTGAGGATTCCAGTATTTCCAGAGCCTGGAACAGAGTCTTGCACATACTAAGCACTTAATGAATATTTGTTGAATGAATTTAATGAAGTTGGGCTTGAAATCAAATTAACATCTAAAATAGAAGATCTCAGATTCAGAGCTGGAAGAGACAGTTTATCTAGTCCAAAGGTCAGCAAGCTACAGAGGGTCAAATCTGACTTTCCATGGCCTACAAGGTAAGAATGGTTTTTACATTATTAAATACAATAAATCTTTATTTAAAAATCTAAAAACCATTCATAGCTTGAAGAGCCATTAAAAAAAGCATTGAGGGCAAGTCTGATTTGTCCTATATGCTGTAGCTTGCCAACTCTTGCTCTAGTCCAGGGATGGGGAACCTGTGGCCCTAGACCATATATGACCTTTTAGGTCTTTAGGTGCAGCCTTTTGACGGAGTTCAAGTTTTATAGAACAAATCCATTTTTTTTTTTTGCTTTTTGTAGGGCAGTTGGGGTTAAGTGACTTGCCCAAAGTCACACAGCTAGTAAGTGTGTCAAGTGGCTGAGGCCGGATTTGAACCGAGGTCCTCCTGACTCCAGGACCAGTGCTCTATTCACTGTGCCACCTAGCTGCCCCAACAAATCCTTTTGTTAAAGGGATTTGTTCTGTGAAGTTTGGATTCAGTCAAAGGACTGTACTTGAGGACCTAGAGGACCACATGTGGCCTCAAGGCTTAAAGTTCCCCACCCCTGATCTAGGCTAATGTCTTTATTTTATGGAGAAGGAAACCAAGGCCCATACAAATGAAGGGACTTTTTACTAAGGTCATACAGTTAGTAAATAGGAGAGCTAAGATTCAAGCCAAAATTCTTACTTCAAGTCCAATATTCTTTTCACTACTTTGTTTCTGTGCTGTACTATTCCTAAATCACTAATGATTTGTATATATGTTTATGCACGAATCTATTTTAGGTTTTATATTTTTATAAATATATGTGTGCATACATGTACAAATATATAATATACACATACATATAGAAAATATATATATGTAAGTAAACATAGCTATATAAATAAAAGAAATAAATATAAACAAATAAATTATATATGAATAAACATAAATATATGTAAATACATAAAATATATGTGGGCACATATACATATATATAAATATACATATAGAGAGATAGAGAAGAGAAGAGGAGAGAAAAAAGAAGGTAAGAGAGAGGGACAAAGGAAAGAGAAGAGAGAAAGGGATAAAAAAGAGGTGAGGGAGAGAGAAAGACAGAACAGGAGAAAAAGGAAGAGGAAAGAGAGACAGACAGAGGAGAAAAAAGAGAGAAAGATGAGATTTTATCCTTTCGGATAAAAAAGAAGAGAGACAGAGAGAGTGAGAGGCACAGAGACAGAGAATATCTGTCATTTCATCTGTACAGGGAACTCCTTCCCCGATGCAGATCAACACCTGCTGTACAATTTGTACTCTTAGAAAGTTCTTTGAAGGCATTGAGATGTAAAGCGTCAGAAACAGTACTTAACCACATTTCTTCCTGACTCCAAGGCCAACTCTATCCATTATGCCATACTGTCTCTTCTAATTACCCATGTCAATGTGAAACTTGCAACCATTTTGGGAAAATTATTTTTGTAGAATCTAATTTCTAAAATTCCTGTTAATTTCATGATTTTTAATCCTTCTCTGCTTTTTCTGGCATATGCAAAGCCAATTTGTCTTGAATCCCAGTAGGCCTATCAGTTCTGAATTTGCATTTGTGTCACTGAATAAAATGAACATTGATTATAATATAAAGAGTACTGTGCAGATTTCTATTCTCAAGTTGACATTATTAGCTGGAGACAAGGTATAAAAACTTAAAGGCCGTCATCCATACTTGAAAAAATGATTCCTAAATATTTCTGTAGTGTTGCTTGTTTTTCTTGAAGGGATGGAAACCAAGGGACCCAAACAAAGTTTCCCCTTCTCTTCTTTTCTTGTCCTTGATGAATGAGCAACCTTAAAATTAATGTGTATATTTTAATAGGTTGTCCAAGATATGAGGGTTCAGATGAAAATATCTATTCTAGTCTTTATTTCTTTCTCCTGCTTACAGCCTTGGACTTGTGTAGAAAGCGGTCACAGCCAGCCCTATCAGATTGGTAAGTTCCTGGGAGAAGCCCATTGTTCTGCTAGTGGGACCCTGACCAAATTTGGCTTCCTTACTGAGTGTTGGATGTATCTCTTGCTTTTATTCCAGAATGTATAAATCACTTGCTATTTATTCTTGCCTTACCTGCCTACCTCCAACACTCCCCAAATAATCATATAACCAAGACTAGTCAGTCAACAGACATTTTATTATGTACCATGTTCCAGGTATTGTGCTAAGATTGAATATATAAAAGAAAGGTAAATGTACCCACCCTTAAGGAATTCACATCCACATGAGGTAGAGCACACTAAATTAGTTTGGTGGATCAGGGAGGATGAATCAGAAAAGAAATCGGGGTGCAAACAGAACACTCAATGGAGGGAGGAATTGATCAGCACAAACTACTGAAATGCAGCAGCTAGTGATTTTCTCTTTGCAGGAAGCAGGAAAGCCCTTTCTGCTTAGATGGAGAAGGGGGAGGGCAGTTAATCATTGCTTCCCCTATTGGTTAAGAGTTGTAGGAAAGGGAGAAAATCTCTAAGGGGGAATGTCTCACCCAACCCAGATTCAATTCCTACCATAATAGTCATATCTTCCCATGGCAGCACCTCCATAATCAGTGGTTCTTAAAGATTTCCTGGTTATAAGAAACAAATCAGGGATATTGATGTCACCTCTCTTCTCGAACTCCATACCTCTGTCTCATTTTAGGCCCTTTTCTCCAGGGCTCTGTGTGAACCAATCCCAGTTACCTACACAGTCTCCTTAAGTTTCTCTCCAAAGCATCTAGGGCTGAGCAATCTGGGAATTCTTGTGTCTGTAAAACAGGGCTACATTTCCATTTATAGTAATGGTTAAACTATGGATCCAAACATTCCCAGAAGAAGTGAGGGCCTAGGCCTAAGCCTATGCATGTTTCATGGGATGGTCACTGTCACACATTGTAGCAAAGAGTTTAATACTAAAACTAACATCAGGGATGGTGATGGGTAGAAGGCAACTTGCATTTTAATAAACTCATTCGTGGAACTTAGTCCTTCATGGAATTAGATATTTTTCAGGGTCTATGACAGTAAATTACTCAGTTTAATGAACAAAATGAACCTCCACTATAATATAAATAATATTGTGCAGATTTCTCTTCCCAAGTGGATGTTTCTAGTTGAGGACAAGTTATGAAAACCTATTAAGTCACTATCCATGCTCGAAAAAAACGATTCCTAAATATTTCTGTAATGTTGCTTATTTTTGTTAACAGGCTAGGGAGAAGAGGAACCCAAACAAAGTTTTCTCCTCTCTTCTTTTCTTGTCTTTGGAAATAAGCTACCAAAAATGAAGATTCAGGTGAAAAAAATTGCCATTCTACTTTTTATTTCTTCTGCTGACAGTCTTTGACTAGCGTAGAAAGTGGTCACAGCCAGCTCTGTGGAGTTGGGAAGTTCTTGGGAGAGGCCCATTGTTCTTCTGCTGGGACCCTGCCCAAATTTGGCTACAATCTTTTGTTGTGATAATCACTTCATATGGGAACATAATAGGAATTGCACATAATTGCTTTTGATCTTAAAAATATTAATATCATTATGGTATGAAGCACATAGAATTTAAAGGTAGAAGGGCCCTTCAAGAGAATCCAATCCAACCCCTTAATTTTACAAATGAGGAACCTAAAGCCCAGAGAAGTGAAATTTTCCAAGGTTACACAGAGCTAGGACTTAATGGCTGAGTCCCCTGTCTCCAGAGCCAGTGTTTTTCTATTACACCAACAGCAATCTTTCAACCAATAATCAATCCTTCATTCAAGTGTTTCTGAAGCTAAAATCTCCCTCTTTAGAAAGATTGGGTGCTCTTGGATTGAGTGTCTTTTCTTCAAAGGTCTCAAAACCAAAGGGTGAACAAATTAGTTTTATGCTCCAGTTCCTTAGTGTTTATTTCAGCACTTTAGAAAATGCATGATTTCTGCCAATGATCACAACCCCTTTATGATGAATTGTCATGACTCAAAAAGTTCAACACCTAATAGTCAGACTTCTTGTGATAAGATCTCCTAGCATAGGTAGGCTGATACTTAAAGGATAGACAAACAGTCCATTGAGAGACTGCATGCAGAGACTTTCCAGGTGGTTGGTAGGACCTGGCAATATTTATTTGCATTTCACTGGCATAACAGTCAAGAACTACAGTTCATTCATTCAAAAAGAATCTAGCACCTGCTTGTGGTAGAGGTACTGGGGTTACAAAGAGAAAACGAACAATGTCTGCCATTAAGAAACTTAAATTATACTTGGGAAAAGCAACATGTCCACAGAAAAATAAATGCAAACTATATGCAAAATAATTGGAGAGGGGTTGGAAAAACAGAGGGATCAGGAAAAGCCCGATATGGCATTTGAGTTGAGTCTTGAAATTAGTTAGATTTTAACAGGTGGAGTTGAAGAGAGAATGTATTCCATTCATGGAACTGGGAGATGGAACATCATGCATGGGGAACAGCAGATAGGCCTGTCTGGATGGAATATAAAATGCATGAGGGGAAGTAATGCAAAATCAATCTGGAAATACTGGTTAGAGCTAAATTATGATAGACTTTAAACATCAGATACAGGAGTTTGCGTTTTATTCCAGAGTCAACAGGGAACTTGTTAAGTGAAACTTGTTGAAATGGGAAGTGACACGGTCAGGTCTGTGCTTTAAGCATCACTTTGGCAGCTACGTAAAGAAGGAATGGGAGAGGAAAGAGGCTAGAGTCAGGAAGACAAAATAGGAGGCTGCTGTAGTAGTCTAGGTAAGAGGTGATGAAGGCCTGAACTAGGATGGCATCTGTGTGAGTGGAGACAAAGGAACAGATACAAGGGATGTTGTGGAGATAGAATTGATAATTAATTGGATATGGGGTGGGAGTAAGTAAGAGAGAGTGGTGTCAAGGATGATAGCTAGGTTACAAAATAGAGTGTCTGGAAGGAATGTGTTGCCCTAAATAGAAATAGGAAAGTTAGGAAGATCAGTACGGTTGGGTTGAGGAAGGGAGGAGGAGGGGAGGGGAGAATAATAATAATTCTGTTTTGGATATATTGAGTTTGAGATGTTTACAAAAATCCAGGATCACGTTCATGATACAATGAGGCATTGGATATTAGTGGGGGGAAAACACTTTGTAATTATATTTCTCTAATTTTGGTTCCTACTATTCTTTGCCTTTCTAACGTCAGAAACCACTGCTAAAATTTAGAGAAGTCCATCACAGGTTTGACACAGGGTGATTAATTTTTGGCCACAGCAACTTTTCAAGGCCAACAGCTAAGTCTCACAGGGTGTTGAGATTTGCAGTGGTGGAGGGAGTATTCACACAGATGAAATTAGAGATCCTGGAAATGTTATAGTAAATTAAAAAAAAAAGATGAGGGAAACATGAAGGCTTAAAGGGTTAAAAAAAAAAAGATGAAGTATCTTGGGACATGAGGCAACACAATATAAAAGGGGTGAGACATTTTTTTACAGCAGTGAAGTTTTTCTGCACAGGGACTCCATGATCCCAACACTACTATTAACAGCCAATAATGGCAAAGCTGCTCTATTTTAAGTGGACTCTGTGGAATCCTTATTGATCCTCCCTGAAGGGATTACTATTTAAGAGTACTGTATATCTCCCTCAGATAAAAGCAAGCACTTCTCTCATTTATGGTACCATTAACTTTGTAACATGTAGGTGTGAGCTTTTTCTTTCCCTTTCTATCACTGTTAGTAATAATGTTTTTCCAACATATATCACTTCTCTTTGATATGCTAGTTGAGTCATAAATTAATGTCACAAATAAATGTGATCTAGACAGAGTAACTCCATTGAGAAGCAGGGAGTGGTAGCTTGATATTGTTACATTTGACAGCTGTGCAGTCTTGAATTTTTAAATGTCAAAGTGTGAAAGAAAACCTGAGAGACATTAACCAGTCATAAGGAGCTAAATATTGTGGTCATTTATGCTTTCAGCAAAAACTTTCTTTAATCTTTACAGAAGGTATTCTGAAACAGAAACGAACAGGTGGGTTGAATAACAAAGAGAGAGCTGAGGAGTTTAAAGACTTTCTTGGCATCAAACAGTGAAGTTGTTCTACACTGTTGGTGTTTTATAGAAAACATATATAAATACATTTAGGCTGTCTGGCAGCCGTCTTATTTATTGGGTTTTACCTTTGAGACCAAAATAAATGTGAGGGATTCATGTACAGTACTCAACATTCCCTGTCAGGTATTATTTAATCTCCTTAGGCTAGGACTATGAATGGAAATCTTTATTTTACATGATGCCATAATATTGTACATTAGGGGCAAAACCACTTGATCTGAAAATAATAGTATCAGGGCAGGGATTTAGAATATTATATGACAACAGCTGGCAGGAGGAGTATCTCTCTTGCCACTGACTGGAAAAGTTACCTCAGACTTCAAATCCAATTAATTAACAAACCTAAGGCCAGGCAGCAGCCAATGGAATTGGTCTAATGGGAAGTTTTTGAGGATGTGTTTCTCAGGGTAGAGGATGAATAAGATGTTGCCTCATTGTTCAGCTATATGTTGCAGTGGATCTTTAGCTTAGTGATTGTGTTACCACATATTTAGAAACCAGAAGGAAAGCAAAGCAGCATAATGTTACAGATTATATGTCTGTCACACATCTAACAATAAGAAGCCACGCTGGTCCAGAGAGGCTGAAGCAATCTACTCCTTCTCCACTAAGAGGACTTTATCAATGAATCCTCCTCCCACACACACAGTCCAAAGGGGTTCATTACTGTGAGGGGAATATTGACCTCTATTGAGAGGGGATACATTTTCTCACACTCTCCGGCTTTCCATACCCTCACCCTAGTATCATCCAGATGATTTATTGAAAACTTAACTTTTGACTCTGTCTTGACAGAAAGGGGGTGGTGCTGGTAAGTATAAAGGTACTCAGCGTACAATGGGAATCAAATACTGAACAGGTATATATTTCTCATGCACAAAAGTAATTCTAAGGGCAGAACATTCAAAAATGCACATTGGACAGAAACAAACTTAAGAAGACTGGCATTCTCACTTGTGTTGCTGATAGTTGAACCTCATCTAAACCTAAGGCATTTTTTGGGACACCTGAGTAGGCATTTTACATTTCACCTTCAGTCTTCACTCTTTTTCCCCACTCCCCTTTCCTAGTAAAAGTCTTCTGGCAAACTAGGTCAGGGGTTGGGCTCACCTTGGTGCTTATCTACTCACAGAGTTCTGGAAGTAGTTGCTCAAGACTCCTGCCCTTGCCACCAGTCAGCCCTGAACAAAGTAGGACTGATGAATCTATCAGTCTCACGAGGTGATCTCTAAGCCTGGACACATCCACCTCAGGATCAATTATGCCTTCACCCAAGAGCAAGAAAGAACAAATACAGAAGGCAGCCCCAAGTCCAGGATCAGAAATATAAGTAGAGCATGGGCTTTAGCTGCCATGTGCTCACTGCCAAAAGGCAACCAGGATGGGGATGGGATAAACTGCTTTTCCCCCTAAGCCTCAGGGGAAGCCTCGGGTAAGAGTACTGACACAATCTGCTACACGAGAAGAGAGACAAGAATAGTCATTCCCTTTTTAAAGGTCCACTGAGTCATGGTTTTTCCTGATCAGTAGCCAATGAGGGGATTTCTTTTTCATCTCAAAGCAGAAGAATCTTTCAGTTCTGAATTTGGCACACAAGGCCAGCTAGAATCAGCCAGGGGTTCTGACAATCCCCAAAGGCCCAAGCTTCGAGCTACTACATAGGGTCAGCTGGAAGCAGGAAGGCGTTGTATTTTGCATGCTCAACCCCCATTCACACGTAGAACAGTGCAGAGTTTTGGTTTTTATTTTTCTTCTTTCCCTGACAAGGTTTGACCTATAGCATACCAATGGTTTGTGTGTAGTTTGGATAGAAAAGCTTTTCTGAATTCCAGTCTAAGGGGTATGGGGGGAGGGGGGAAGAGTAATTGTGGAATAATATATAACATGCATATGCTCTGAATCAACACCTTTAGTGGATGTTCAACCAGCCTCCGACAATTTTCTCAAGAGGAGCAGCTTCCTTCCCGTTGTAAAATGACAAGGGGGTGGAAGATTTGTCTCGATTTAACTTCGTTCTACAGGCGAGGAAACTGAGGTATGGAAGGGAGCTTCCCAGCTCGGCGTCCGCGGTGGCTAAGAGCCGGATCTGGGTCGCCGGCGCCCACCCGTATCCGCTCAGTCGAGAACGGTGGGGAGGATGCCGCCGTCCTCTGGGAATCCTCGGGGGAAGGGGGGAGGAGGGGGAAGGATCGGAGCGTGCTGGGTCCTGACGACTCTGCGGACCCGGCGGGAGGGACCCGGAGATTCTTAATTAAAGCAGGTTGCCATGGCGACGGTCTCCAAGGCGGCGTGGGCCCAGCTCTCCCGGGGGCTGGAGGGAGGGCCTCTGCTTGATGGGGATGGTCTCGGTCGTAGCCGGGGGCGCGCGTTCTGAACCAACTTTCTCTCCCGGGAGCGGAGGAAAGGGAGGGGGGAGGAGAGGAAAAGAGGGGAGAGGGAGGGAGGGGAGGGGGACGCGCTCTGCCTCTGCCCCCGCCCCCGGGTCGCGCACGTCCGTACTCGGCGGCGCGCACGCCTGCGGGAGCCCTCTCCAGGCAACCCTAGTGCTGATCGCTCGTGCCGGTGCGGTCGCTCACCGCCCTTGGGGGAACAGAGAAGAGGCTCGAGGGCAGCCCCCCTCCCCGCCCCTCCCCGGGCTCTGCCGCCCTCGCCCCTCCCGCCCGGCGCGCGCCGGGGCATGAGCAGCGATGATGGCCGGCTGCAGCCCCGAGGAGAAAACTTACCGGCGCTTCCTCGAGCTCTTCCTGGGCGAGTTCCGCGGACCGTGCGGCGGCGGCGAGCCCGAACCCGAGCCCGAGCCAGAGTCCGAGCCCGAGCCCGAGCCCGAGCCTGAGCCGGCGGCGGCGACGACCGAGGGGACTCCGGAGGAGGTGGAGGACGAGGCGGTGGCGGCGGCTGCGGTGCGGGTGCCAGAGCCCGGGGAGGAAGGGGAGGAGGAGGCGGTGGCCGCCGAGGACGAGGACGAGGACGGGGACGGGGAGGGCACGGAGGAGGGGGTGGCGGACGAGGTGGGCCCGGGGCAGCAGTCCGGGCCCCCGCCCCCGCCGCCGCCGCCGCAGCAGCAGCCGCCGCCGCCCCTACCCCCGCTGCCGCGGCCGCTCTCGGAGCGCATCACCCCGGAGGAGGTGGAGGGCGAGAGCCTGGACCTGTGCCTGCAGCAGCTCTACAAATAGTTAAGTGGCCGGGACGGCCTCTGGGCTGGAGGTGGGGGAGGGAGGAAGAGGAAGAAGAGAAAGGGGGGAGAGGAGCACTGTCCCCGGCCCCCGCCCCAGCAGCTAAGTCCCGCACTCGTGCCCACCCTTACCCGCCCATCCCGCTGCAGCCCCCGCGCCCCCAGCTCCGGCCCAGCTTCCCCATCCCTTCCTCCGTTTTCCTCCCTGACCCATCCTCGTGACCTCAGCTGCCCCTTCTTGCATGGTCCATCCCGCAGCCCTTCTTTTGCTTTTTCTCTGCTCACTCGTTCCTCCTTTCTCTCCAAGCTCTCCAAGGCTCCATCCCACGCTCGCCCCCTACTCCAGGCTATCTTCTTCCTCCTCGACCAGCTCTCCAAGTCTTCATCCCATGCCCCATGCTCTAGGCTATCTCCTTCTTACTTGCCCAGTCTCTAAGTCTCCATCCAATTGCTCTCAGCACTAAGATAGTTCCTTCCTCCTTGGCCAGCTCTATGCTATGCTTTCCTACTGCTTTCGGGTACCTCCTTCCTCCCTTGTTGGCTGTCCCCATCTCCATTCTATGCTCACTCCTATTCCTGGGTATCTCCTTCCTCTCTAGCCTGCTTTCTAAGTCTCCATCCTATACTCTCAGCTCCAAGGTACCTCCTTCCTCCCCGGCCAGCTGTTCTTGTCTCCATCCTGTGCATGCCACTGTTCCTGGGTACTTATTTCCTTCTTGGCCTGCTAAATCTCCATCCCATCCTTGCACCCCCTCACCAGGTATTTCCTCCCCTGCTCCCCATTTCTCCTTCCCTCATCTCCCACTTTCCCAGTCTCCATCCTATGCTTGCCCTTGCAACCCGAATTTCTCCCTTCTTCCTGGCCCGCTCTGTGTTCCCTTCTCACCCCACCCCCAGCTATACAGCCATGGGAGAGTGGTGACTGTCTCTTCTTCGAGGGGCTGGGAGATACCTCCTGTGTAATGGCAACGGTTAACAAAGATGAGAATGGCTTCTAAAGAGCGCAGGAATGCCCGGAGACTGGATTTTCTCTCGAAGTGGTGCTGGTTAGTGTGCAAAAAATGAGAAAGCCTTTTAGAAGACTTCATGCAATGGGGGAATCTCAACCAAAGGGGGCAACTTCACAGCTTTTTATTTTGGTCAGGCTCGATAATTTCAGTATCCTGCGTGAGGAAATCCTCTCCATCAATACACATCAGTGACTGCTTTGCCATTAGAGTTACCCAGAGTGCTAAGATACCATAGCTCAGGTCACACAGCCAATATGTGTCAAAGACAGACTGGAACCCAGGTTTTCCCTACACCATAGCTGTATTCCAGCCTCTACTCCAAGCTGCCTCTCTAACTTCAGAGTTACTAATAATTTAATTTAAAATGTGATGGGGGAGGGAAATTTTAAAATAGAAAAGAGAGAAAGAAAAGGAATTCAATTCCAAATTGAAAGAGAAGGTTGGAGAATGATTTGGGGGGTGGTAGTGGGGAATAGTCCTGTAACTGATTAAAACAGAAAATTAAGATTGGTTTGTCACTGGCACACTCAAGTGCTTTTCATTGGAATTAGAGGATGGGGGGTGGAGAAAGTGCTAGGTTTTAGGACTCTGCACTAAAATTCAGAAATCTAAAGATCAGTTACCAAGATTTTATGTGACATTCCGCTTTTGAGTTCACTTGTTATGGGCTTCATATGGAAATGTGTTACAATGGAATTTCTTTTAAAATGAATGTTTTTAATTGATGCCACAGGAGGAGACAAATGAACTTGTGAAAACATTTGTAAACCTGGGAGCTTTTGCTATTTAGTCGATAATTATAATGCAAGGTGTTACTCTGGTTCCCAAAAAGTATACTACCACAGAACCTACTGTTATTAAATTAAACATTGTCTCTGGGATTTCCTGAAGGGTAAAATAGGAAGGGTCAGGAAATTTAAAACTCTTTTTACATACACACACCTACACATACCAGCACATAACTGTGGTTTAGAGTCATTCTTAGTGTCAAAATAAAGAATCCTTAAGGGGGAAAAATTAAGTTGGAAAACAAGTAGGGATGGGTTACTGTTAACATTTCACCTTTTCCAGGCTTGACTTTTTGCAAAGGTATTAAAGACTTTATTTTTAAAATGGGAATGTCTACTGAACTGAGAGAATCAAAGGAATGCATTCCATCTTAGTGGTACTATCTGAGTCCTGACAGTTAATTGTTGTCCTTGCAGGTGCACTTGCTGACATATTAAAGAGACACATTCAAAATAGTAGAGAAAGTCCAAAAAAATGCCATTATTCCATGCTAATTTGATTGCCACAGAATATTATCATTCCATAAATTATTTCTTCTTAAGAAAAAGTAGATAATAAGTGAATGCATTTTTTTCATATGGAAAAGAGAGGTAATTTTAATGTGTTGAGTCAAAATGCATTAAGCATTTCAACTAGAAAAGCCATTCAAACGATAGATTGATCCCTTACCTGGTAATGAAATTTTAGTTTGAAGAAAAAGCTAGCATGAAAATTAATTTTGACCAACATAATTTTACTTTAAAAGAGGGCTTCATATTGTCATGCTATTTTTCTAGTAATGTTCTGTTTTTATTTGGCAGTATGGTAAAATGGCTGGTTTGATTGGTATGAGGTATATTTATGTAGAAAATTCATGACAAAAATTGATAGCTATTTTTCTTATACTTGACACATCTCAGATGTTTTATTTTGGTAGTTGCAAATGAAAATAAAGACTCACAAATGAGAATCAATACATCCAGATTTCTTAATGACAAAGGAAATGATATACAAAGAGCCCTAATATTTGTTTCTTGAGACTGTAGCTGAAATTCCTATTTCAATTTTCTCGCTGAAACATTTGGAAATACTGGTTTCCTAAATGCCATAAAAGAGACTCTGAAATAAAGCTGGGGAAAAATATGAGGTGCTGGAAATAGGTATGGAATCACTTATGATAAAGAACTCTTTCAAAATATTCTCAAAAATCTGTCTGCTCTGTTGCTTTTGGAAATATCAAATACATCTTAAAATAGATTAAAGATACTTGTCAGTGTTAAAATATTTATATGAAGTTTCATGTGTGTTAATATTTTCCACCCATTGTGAGAAGGGTGAGGATTGTTAATCCTAACAGAACAGCTACAATATAAATCAATTGTTTCACTCATCTGATATGTTAAAATTTTAAAAATATTTAATGTATGCTTTATAAATAGGCCAGAAACTCCTTGCAAAAAGCAACAGCAACAAATTTTACCCCCTTTCTGCAATGTTTTATGTGCACATTGGTTGGAATTCTATTTTTTAAAGAAATCATAAAAGCTGATTGTGTATCTCCCACCCTCACTCCCTAACCTCCCCTCCCCCCTGCCCATTTCATTCATTTGTCCAAGATAATTTTGGGAAAGGAACAGTAAATGTTATATATAAAGTCTTTATCTTGCTAGCTTTTAAGTTTAGGCCCCCTGCCCAGCTTGAAATAAGCAGTTACTTAGCTATTGAGATGAAGATCAGTGTTCTACTGGACAAAATTAAATTCCACTGAGTCATAATTAGCAACTTAAAAAAAAGAAGAAAAGCTCAAGGTAGTATCTAGGAATAACTTTTGGAAGTTAGCCTCAGGGTTCAAAATTAGAAACAGATACATCACCTAGAGATTCCTTAAAGCTGAATGAAAAGAAAATATTTTGAAAGAAAAATCAATTTCCTGGGCAAAATTCCTTGGGGAGTAGGATAGGACCTTGATTTTAGACTATTAAATTTTTTTTTATTTCATAAGACTGTTTTTATTTATTTAATCTGTGGCATGTTCAACTCAAATCATTTCAAGAGCCATTGGTAAGATTAGTGAAATACATGTTCTGATGTATCATCTACCCTTAAGTATTTTGTTAAAAAACATAGTTATTAGACTCATCCTCCATAGCATGATCTATTCCAGTGATTTGAAAGTTCCACATGCCCATACCTAAATATATTGTATATATTTCTCTCTGTAATTGAACACCACCTAAAGATTCAATTAAATATTTTAAGAATGTAGTCTATTTTAAGAGATAGGGACTGGACCTGTGATTTTATTGGTATAGAAAACTCCCAGATGTAAAAACTCCCTCTATTAATTCAGGCCAGTACCTTTTCTGCAACTTTTGGTCTTAGAGTGGAAACCATAAAGCATTAAAAGGGTAAGTGATTTTTCCAGTGTCACTTAGCCAGTATGTGTCAGAGGAGGAACTTGAAAGCACTTTCTTGTTCTCTGTCCACTATACCATGCTACCTGTACTATATCTTCTTCTTCTTGTTCAATTGTTTAGTTGTATCCCACTCTTTGTGACCCTGTGGACATACATGGGGTTTTCTTGGCAAACATACTGGAGTAGTTTGTCATTTCCTTCTCCTATACCTTACATAGCTTATATGGTTCCCATTTCTGAAGTTAGTAAAAAACAAATTCTCCCTTTTGAAAAGTGGAAGTGGTATGTACCTAAATTTACAATTATTTGAGAAAAGGGGTTTCTAACTAGTGGTATAGAATATTATACTATAGTAGATTTGAATATGAGGTTACACATTTATAGGTTACATTGTTCAGTACTGTGCACCTGATTTTCTTTTACTATGCTGGGGAACTATTTCACTCAGTTATAACCTAGAAAAATCAATGTTCTCAAATCTTTTTTAGTACTACGTGTCACATTTTCACACAGGTTGCTCTTCAAACAGTTATTCATTTAGTTTGGGTTGGACTTCCCAAGAGGGAGACAGAGAAATCCCAACAGCCTGGCAGCCTTAAGCAATTCCAGATGGTCTGCTTCAGGGAGGAGGTGGACACAAAAATGGCATGAAACTATTAATTATTGCCTATTGAAATGAATATGCAAGGTATATTGAATTGTATTTTGAGAGAAACTCGGTTTAAGGCATGACTTCATTAATGACTCAATAAGAGTTGAAAAGTTACTATATTACATCTCCATTTCACAAAGATCTTTCCTCCTATTTTCTCAATGTTTCTGTTTTTCCAACACATATCTCCAAACTTGTGATTTCTCCAGTGTGAAGAATTCCTCCACAAGTTCAGATCTTCTACTGTAGCAACCTTAAAATCTTAAAGACTTTTTTGGGGTATTGAGAGGTCAACTGCCTTGTCCAGTCTATGTCAAAAGCAAGACTTTGAACATAGGTCTCCTCACTCTGAGCCTGACTTTTATTTGCCCTTCCACCCAAGTCATATTCCATGCTGCATCTAAATATGCCATTAATGCCTCAGAAATGGAGATTTTATATCTATATACACACATACTGTGTATACTTACATACATGTGGGCATGCATATATATACATGTACACTATCATATATATACCACACATACATATATAGACACACTATATACGTATGTATATATCTATGTATATAATATATATGTGTGTATATATATACACACACACATACACATAATCCACTGTTGAATGAGAGCTTAGAATGAGGGCATTTTGACCCTGTACATTAATCTAAAATTCCATGCTTAGAGAAAGACCTTTAATTTCTACTACACAGAACTTCAGTTTAAAATCCTATTCAGAAGAGCTGGCACTGCAGTCAAGAGTTACATGTTTATTTTATCCTTCAGAATAATAACAAACTGAACTAATATTGTTTGGATTTTTATCTCTGCTGCAAAAAATAGTCTGATTTTTCAGACTGGAACTAAGATCACTCAGTATGTTTTGTTCTCCCTGCTATAACTTGAGATGGGAAAAACTAAGGAAGAAAAGCATTTACAAACTCATAAAACTTCAGAGCTCCAAAGAAACTTAGAGATTATGCAGCCTCAGTCTCTCATTTTATAAATAATGAAACTGAGACTTAGAAAGGGCAAATGATTTCAATTAAAGTCAACAAACATTAAATGCCTACTGTATATAAGACTCTGTGCTAATAGTGAGGATTCAAAGACAAAAAAAGAGGTTTGTCCTCCAAGGGTTTTACATTTCATTTGGGGAAAGGAAGGAGAGTTCTACAGCATATACACAAATAATTAATTACAAAGTAATGTAAAATAATGTAATTTAAAGTAATGTAAAATAATTTCAAGATGGAGAGAGTGCTAACAACTGGGAGGAGGAAGGTGGGGGGAGGAAAAGTTTCATGAAGGAGATAGCACCTGAGCTGTGCTTCAAAGGAAACTAGGGATTCCACGAGGCAGAGAGGTGAGAGCTGGAATGTCACATATGAGGAATACCTAGTAGTCCAATTTGATTAGATTTGAGAGTGTGGAGAGTAATGTGAAATAAGAATGGAAAAGAAAGAAATGGGAGTCAGATTGTAGAGGTGTTTAAATGCTAATACAGTATCTAGTTAGGGGGATACTTCCTCACCTCAGTATTCACACGTTTACAGGTTGGGTCTCAAGGGGGATGAATATTCTCAATCTAGGGAACCCTGTGGGTCTATATGCCTAAAACTATTGTCCACAAACCTCCAGTAATGAATTTACCTTTAATCTAAGTAGATACAATTAGTTTAAAGCAAATTCATTTACTTAAATAGTATAGTAAGAGCTTCATCCACAAAACATTTTTCCCCATGTGAAAGAGGAATGAACTCTCTCATAAACACTCACGATGTCTCTGGGACGAGTGACCACAAACTTATACGTGGTATTGAGGCACACATATAAGGAACACATGTGGTCATTATAACTCATGCCTTTCGTATTCCACAACCAGGGTATCATTTCTCCTCTTATGATTTTTTCATACTTTTCCCTTCTGAGAGTGGAATCTCCACTGAGTTGCTTGGACTTATTTTTCTGTATGATTTAACTCCTGACTTTCAGAATTAGTTTTATTTTGAATCCATAGCTGGCTTTTTTCTGTACCACCACAGGTCACAATCCTTGAAGTTGCTTCTTGCCTCTGACTCTCTTCGTATGTCTGTTTCTTTGCTTTCTCCTGGATGTGGTGTCCCCTATTGATCAAATAGTTCCTGCAAGGTGCCGTGACCAAGGAAGGAAGGTGAGGAAGAGGGAGAATCCTCTTCCCCCCTTCCCAGCCTCTTATACTAGGGCCACCCTCCACAAAATTGCTTTTCATCCTTAACTGCACCTCAGGTATTTAATAATCTCAAGGGTACAGCAGGCTTAGCTTTTGAAAGGAGTCCAAAGGTGTGGCCAGTCTTTAGCCAGCAAATGTCATGTACCCTCCAATTCAATCTGAAAACCTTTTCGCATTTTATAAAGGAATATCTTTGAACATTTTAGCATATTAATATTTCATTGCCTTTATTATCTACCACTTTCTATGATTATGTCAACTGAGGTGGGAGTGGCATGGGAACCTCCATCATCTCCTTTACTCTATGACAGTGGTTCTCAACCTCTGGGTTGTGACCTCTTTGGGGGGGGTCAAATGACCCTTTCACAGGGATCACAGGAGTCACCTAAGACCATCAGAAAACACATATTTCTGATGGTCTTAGGAACCAAGACACCGTTCCTCTATCCGTCTCTAGGCGGCTCCACCCACATGCAGATACGACCACATGCGAGTATTAAGGGGTCAGCATTAGAAAGGTTGAGAACCAATGCTCTATGAGGTTGAGGTTTTTGTATTGTACCTAGAAGCAATAGGAAGCCATCAACAATTTTTCAGGTGGGGGCACTATTTTAGTACGATCAGTTTAACGTTTGAGTGGACAGTGGATTAAAGAAGAAAAAGATTGGAGGTAGAGACCAAATAAAAGACTATTGTAAGGTGAAGTCAATATGTTGGAGTTAGAGACAGCATTTTTGCCCCTGCTCTTTCAACTCTATTCATATGCCTCATTGTTTATAACACTTATCACAAAATTCCTAATTCAGTTTGGTACTTTGCATATATTTGAACATTTAATCTTAAGATGACTGACACCTGCAGTAATTTATTCATAGAGTCTTATGTATCAGTCACACTTTGCTATGACTTGTTATACCACATGGTCTCTTTTTATTTTGATATTCATTGCAGAAAACTTATACAACAATAAAATACAATTTTAGGAAAACCTGAAAAATTCAGCAACACAATGTGGCTTTGCTAAATAAAATGTCTCTCTTTCTATAAACCCAGAGAAAAGAGAAGAATTCAGCTTCATGGTTGGGTTGATTTTGATTTGTGCCCTTAGGTATATAAAAGCATACTAACTGCATAATGGAATATTTAATGGATTCTTATATTGTGATTTTTAATTAGTTGATTTAGCATAAGACTACAACCTCAAGGGTACTTTCTAAATGTTCACTTGTACTCTTCTATTTTTCTTATTCTGGGAAAGTGTTTACATTTTGAATTTGATTTTCAGGCTCTTTATAGAGGTCTGTGGTAGCAGAAGCTAAAAACATTTTTCTCATTGCTTCTTTTTCTTTTGTTGGTCAAGGCCAGTTTTGATTTTAACATCAAGCATTGTGTTCTCCTATTTTTGGTGCGTGAGAGGGGGGAATGCCATAACTGAAAATTTAAACTACCCAATGTGATCAAATGAAATTCTAGTTCTGAAGTACCATCTTTGCTTTCTGCTATTGTACTGTGTATTAAACAAAATAATCATAATTGTGCAATGAGAGTAATTAAAAATGTTACAACAAATTAGGCTGATTATGGGGTTAATGATTTTTGACATTATTATATTATAATTTTATGATAAATTAATCCATTACTGATTATTGACCAGTATGTGGTTTAATGACTTTCAAAAGTCGACATATTGAATACGTGAAATTAATACAGATTGCAGGCTAATTGAACCAAAATATTTTTCTGTTCTTTTTACTTAATTAAAAAAAAAGTCTCCTCCTTCCCCAGAGTGCTTCTTTCTTTCCAAAAGGCATTTTATTTGAATAAATGACAACTGCATTTGGGATTAGAATTGGGAAATAGCTGCCTTTGGCTACTTCAATAATTAATATTGAAAATGAAAAAGTTAAATCGATTTCAAGATTAGTTTTGGACAGAAGAGAAAACATAGCTTTAGGCATCTATTAACTGAATAGCATTATGTTTTCAAGTCCTGGCATTGTTTTCCTGTTCTGAACTCTTTTTTTTTTCTGTGTAGTTATTTGGAAAGTTTCCAGATTTCAAATTGTATTTTCAACTTTAAAAATACTGAAAATTTGGTCAGTAAACTTTGAAAACTCATTTTTTTTCTAACCTAAAGCTTTAAGGGCTTAGGTATGCTTTTATGGATCCTTGAATTGCTTTTTATTTATTTGTATGCCTCAGCTAGAGTACCCTTTTGAGGATTATAGAATTAATTGGAAGGAAAGTGAGTTAATCTAACTTCCTAAGAAATGTAGTTAATTTTTGTGTTTTTTTCTTTAATGAATATTCTATACATTGGCAGAGACTTGAAATTCATCAAATGAATCTTTATTTTCTTTGGCTGGTTTAAACTCAATAAAGCAGTAGTCTTAACTCATGAAATTTTTAGCTTCACTTGCCATGTAACATATTGGAGTAGTTTCATTCATATATCATAGTCACCAAAGAAAACTAACTGTGTTTAAACTTCAAAACAATGATATATGAAAATAAAAGACACATGGGCAAAAGTGAACATTTTATTTTTTTTAAAGTCTTAGTTTGATATTGTCTTTAAATTTAGTTATATAAACTTAAGAAAAAGGAAGTACCATCTTATTGCAGCAAGATTAATGGACTGCTAAAGGATACTATTTAATCCTTTTGTATCTTAAAATCTTGAGAGGATAAGAAGAGAAAAATAATTAATCTAATTTTTAATAAGTCCATTTTAGGTTCTCTTCTTTTGGAATTCTTTTCTTTTCCCTCTTCTTCTTTCTCTCTTCCTTTCTCTTTCCTATGTAGGGAACATTTCCGTGTGTATGTGTGTATGTTTATACACACACATACTTTCTACTGTGTGTATATATATGCATGTATATACACACACATACACACACATATATAAACTGAAATTTCATATATACACGCATCTACACAAACACATGCACACCTGTGTGGATGCATACAAAGTTGATTAATACTTCTTGTTTGTTTTGTACAAGGTTTTTGTTTGATATAATTTGGAATAGATTATAGAATAACAATAGTTAATAGAGTAATAATCTTTTTTCTCCTTGACTCTAACCTTGTTTCTTCTACTTGAAACATATGGTTTCTGATTGTAAAGAGAAACTCTGGCACATTGTCAACCATTCCATGTCTTAAAGGTTGGAATAAAGAAAAAAATCACTAGAGAAAAAAAACTCCACACATTTATTGTGTGGCCTGTTAAGTACTTCTACATTTTCTCATATATATAATGAAAGATCTCTTTCTATTTCGTTTGATATTCTGGCCAAGAAATTACTAGTAAATAAATTTATTTTTAAATGTTTATTCTGTTTGTTAAGTAGAGGAGACAAATATTTTTGCGGTTATGTTTTCTTATGGCTTATTTTTCCATTATTGTTCATCATTTCAGCTTTGCTGAAAGTTTTAAATTGTGTTGCTTGAATCCTGGAAAGTTTTGTTGAATATATACATACATGTATTCTACCCAAAAATGAGGTCAGTTTGACACAAGCTATTTGAATTTGGTGAGTTCTATGAAATATAATATAAATCTAGTACTGTTTTTGTGACCTCAGAAGAAGAAATACAGGGCGCTTAGGTGGCACGGTGAATAGAGCACCAGCCTTGGAGTCAGGAGAACCTGAGTTCAAATCCACCCGCAGACACTTAACACTAGCTGTGTGACCTTGGATAAGTCACTTAACCCCAATTGCTTTGCCCTCCCCCTCCAAAAATGCAAAATTTTTTTAAAAAGAAGAAATACTTTGGGTTAGAAATTACTTTTTAAAGAATTATTTAATTCCTCAGTATTGGAAAGCATGTGTAAAGAAATAGAAAGATTATCTGTAAATATAAAATAAATTAATCAGAATCATACACTGTAATTTTATTTTTTTAAAAAAGCTTGTGTTGCTTTTGACTACAACTATATAATATAGCCAAATTAATCCAAAACTTAAAAAATATTTTCTTATTTCCTACTTTGTTTTTATAAGTGGCATATAGTATGTTCTTATAGAAGCTTTCAGATATCAATCAATCAGTACTTATTAAATATTTACTATTTGCCAGTCACTATGCTAAGCCCTGGATATGTAAAGTATCTTTAAGCTATAATTTAAAAAAAAAGTCTTGCTATTGTACTAATAGATCTAAGCCAGAAAAACTCTTTAAAAACATTAGAAAAAAATTTCATCTGTAACAATTCAAATGTTCACTACTGGGGGGCAATGAGGTTGGGGTGCTTGGCCTTTCCCATTTTCTTGAAGAGCCCCTAGCTGTGGATTCTGGATTAGGGCACCCATGTGGTACAGTAGATAAAGCATAAGACCTGGAGTCAGGAACATCTGAGTTCAAACCCAGCCTTAGACACTTACTAGCTGTGTAACCCTGAGCTAGTCAGTTCACTCCTTTTTGCCTCAGTTTCTCATCTGTAAAATAGAGATACACTGGAGAAGGAAATGGCAAACCACTCCAGTATCTCCCAGAAAACCCCATGGACCAAAGTTGGTGGGTCACATAGAGTCAGACACAACTGAACGACAACAACAAAGCTATGGATTCACTCTTAAAGGTTGGATTCAGTCTTCGGCAATCCTGATCTCTGAAGAAAGGAGGGTTTTTTTCCCTTTGCTCTCTTTGAGTTTCTCCTACCTCAGAGCCCCAGGAAGAATCACTTTAAAAGCTAGGTTTGGTTCATGTCTAGGGTCTCACAAAGTTTCTCAATGTGCAGTATAGATCAGGTTTGGATAGTAATTTTTACCATCCAGAAGAATTGCTAAAACACAAGATGACCCTCCCCCCAAAGATTAACAAGTACATGTTGGCAGAACCTTGAAATGTGAAGCAGTAACTTGCAACTACTATTATGCTCTCTTAGGCAGTTTATACTCAACACATTAAAACATGAGACCATTTGTGAGACTGTTTGATTGATAAGCAGTCTTTACTCAGGTCTGCACTATCCAAACATCTCCAGCAAGATCCATGTCTTCTGAAGAGCCCCACCAAGGTTTGGGAGCTCCTTCATCTGTCTGTGGGCATCTCTGAGATGGGTGCATTTGCAGAACACTTCCAGCTGCCAGTTAGATCTGATTGAGGGACCCAGGAGCTTCCAAACTCTTTAACTCATGAAACTGCTTCCAAGGTGGGACCTATCCACATTAGCATCACTCTTCCATGTTCAAGGACAATGCATAATCAGAAGCGGCAGCCAGGGTCCCAAGGCTCAAGCTCAGGCTTGCCCAGGTAAGATTGGCATACACTGCCATGTATTCATAACCACCATGCTATTGGGGTCAAGAAGGGTTCCTTTCTCCTACCTCTTGTGGGAAGTTCCAAAGTTATATGATACAGCTAGGTGGCACAGTGAATAGAACACCAGCCCTGGAGTCAGGAGGACCTGAGTTCAAAGGTGGCCTCAGACACTTAACACTTACTAGCCATGTGACCTTGGGTAAGTCACTTAACCCCAATTACCCTCCAAAAAGCAAAAAAACAAACCCCCCCCAAAACCCTCAAAAACAAAGTTATATGATGTCACATGTTCTAGGGAGAGGGAAGAAGAGAGAGGAGAAGAAGCCATCACTCCTTTTAAAGCAATACAATGCTCTGCCCTTATTTCTGGGGCTTGGGTGACATGGATGGAATGTGAATGGCTGAGAAGAAGGGACCTTTCAGAGTTTGCTGTATCATCTCAAAGCACCAAGTCTTTCAAAGCTGAATGAATACATGTTTCTCCTGGAGTGATCAGGGAGAGGATCAGCAATCCCTTCAAGTGGGCTCTAGCTAGAGCAGACCATAGGGCATTGCACATATCATAGGTTTAACTACTGTAGTTTCTTTTTTGGTGGGAAGAAAAATGGCTCTGTAGCCAGTAGTTTCATTGATTTAGGGACCTAGTAAAGAAACTCTCTCTATAAAGCAGGTGGACTACTTACAATGTTCTTTAACTTAAGGTGTTAGTTATCTGTGGCACCAAAAAGTTAAGTGACTTGCCCAGGGTCACACAGTCAGTATGTATCAGAGGTGGCACTTCAACTCAAATCTTCCTATGAGGCCATCTCTTTATTCACTATACTGTGCTACCTCTCCTTTCTGTACATCGTATAAATTATGACAGGATGATTAGTTGCATTTATCTTCCTTTCCATTTTATCTTTCATTCTGCTGGAGATGGTTTTCCATATGGTGATAAACTATCATCATTTGTTCAATTCAACAAGCATTTATTATACACTTTCTATGTGTATAATATGCTATGCTAGGTACTTTAGTATACTGACAAAAAAATGAAGCAATCTCAGCTTTCCAGGAGTTTATATTTTACTGGCAGCATGCAAGTTGTTGGCACAGTGAAGCTATTTTGTCTAAGGAAACATATAGAGCATCACCTATAACTTCAGAAATGGATGTAACTTGTGATTCTGAAGAGAGATAGTATCTGGCATCTTTTTGACTCAAGTTCCTGGTTGTGACTTGCATTCACTGATTTGGATTCTTCCTATCAAGTGTGATTCCTGATTAATTAGGAATTCTTACACATCTCATTAAATTATAAAGACCATTAGTGGTTCACAAACCAATGTGCTCTCCAAAACTTCATAGGAGAGTTACATTTTCTTACACCCTGAAAACCTGTAGAAGTCTTCCCTTACATGTCTATAACTCCCCAGTTTTTCCCCAGTTTTGAGTTAGAGAATTTGGCTGAGTATTAGTAGTTTGCAGAAAAGACCAAGGATCGTGTCTGTAGAGATAGGTAACTGAGGAGAAGATGAAAACCATTTGCCTTCAAAATACAAAGATTAGCTTATTATCCCATTATATCAGAAAGGACAATACCAAAAGGAAAAAAGGATTACTATATTAGGTTGAGGCATAAACATGGCATTACTGTCAGCAAAGAATATACTTGCAGGACTAAAAGATAGCCAAACACATGAACAGATGGCAGAGATGCCATACATCTAAAATCATCAAGGCATTCTTGGCAAGCAACTGAGTTTTCTCCAAGGAAACATCTGCCTGACTGTAATGTGGGCCTTACTTTTTTTTTAAACTGCTTTTCCAGTTTATTCAAAACACTACTGCTAAAGCCCATGTCCTCTAAGTCCAGTATTTCTTCTAGCTTCATTACTGGATCTGTTTTGCTTTTTCTTTTTTGGGACTTCTCTTAATTCTGTTATTTCTGATAAGGTTCTTTTTTTAAAAAAAAAACCTAATCCCTCATTCTCTAATACTTGTAACCCTTTTACATTTTGCCTCACTTTATCTACCAGTCCACATCCTTTCCATAAAGTATTTTAGAGAGAAGTTTTTTCCCTCAGTCAACTCCTAAAATAATTGCATTTACTGCCATTTATATAGCATGTTTTAAAATGTGTATGAATTAAATTCAAACTTATAGAGCAAGGACTTAGATTTAAAAAAAAAGAAATATACAAATATTTCAGTACTGAACTGGGAGTGAAGAGACCTAGGTTCTTTTCCAAACCCTTTCAAATGACTTCAACTAAAATTACCTTTTTCCTGGTTCTTTACACCTAAAGTAGAAATATTGCAATTGCCTCTATGAACCAGTAAAGGATCTAAGAGAGAGATGTAACTCCCTTTTATTTTATCATACTTACCTGTATTCTGAAGAATCAATTTCTGAAAACATCCATATAGTTCCTGGAAAGTTTGGAGGATTGCTATCCAGAGATGAAGTTCATATAAGCTGAATACAGATGGATTAGACCAGAAGGCAGAAACATCAAGTATGATCAGTGAGACAATATAATTTAGGATTTTTGATTCAGATTCTGCCCCTAGATTTATGGAATGGAGACAACATACATCGAGCTAAGGAGTTGGAAAAGAACATCAAATTTGGCAGACTAGCCATTGGCACAGTCTGAGTAAGCATAATATTCTATGTATCCTGGAAACCAGCAGGAGGCTAAAAACTGTAATTTGGTGGTTCATGTCTTTCCATGACTACATATGATTGGCACTTGTGAACAAGACATTGTCCATAAAAAGTAAATTGGCTGATGCATTTACTGAATTAATTTTTAAATTAAAAACATTTGTTTTGTCTTCTCATTTTTCCGCTAACCTAAAAAAAAGCCAAACCTTTCTTACAAATATTCAGAGAAATTCAGAATAAATTCCCACATTGGCCAGGTTCAAAAATGGGTCTTATTCTGCTTATTTAGTTCATCATCTTTCAGGAGGTGGATAGTCTATGTTATCATCAGTCCCCTGGAATCATGGTTCATCATTGCATTGATATCTATGAAAACTGTTCATTTTACAACGTTATTATAGTACAAGTTATTTTCTATTTCTGCTCACTTCTTTCTGAAGCAACTGATGCAAATCTTCTCAGGTTTCTCTGAACTGTCCCCCTTCATCATTTTTTAATAGCACAATAGTATTCTACTACATTTATATGCCATAATTTGTCCAACTATTCCCCAATTGGTGGGCACTCCTTTAGTTTCCAGTTCATTGCCACCACAAAAAAGGAACAGCTATAATTTTTTTTAAATATAGGACTTTTCCTCTTTCTTTGGTCGATTTGGGGCGTAGGCTGAGTAGTTGTATTACTGAGCACACACAATTTAGTAAGTTTTTGGCATAGTTCCAAATTGCTTTTTAGACCGGCTGAACTAACTTGCGTTTATTTAAATTAATTCTGCCTTATAACATTATAGCTTTTATAAAAGGTTTTTTAACGTTTACAAAGAGTTTTCCTTATCTTATTTGATCCTCAACATTCTGCAAGATGGGTATAGTATTAATCCTAACTTCCAGATGAGGAAACTGAGACTGAGAAAGGTTAAATAACTTGGTTATAGAACTAGGGAGTGTTTGATGTAGGATTTGAACTGACGTCTTAGTGACTCCAAGTCTATCCTTCTTTAAATGGTGATAGAAACGTAGATTTTTTTTTATAATTGGAAGTGTACTATGTTCAAGAAATCAATTTTAATCAGATAGTTTATAGACTTTTAAAATGAATTTTTTTTAGAGAACAGGGTCAGGACATATTTGTATTTGGGAAATGTTATGTGGCCCAGATGAAAGGGCATGAGTCACCCTGCAGATGTATTACAACATTTGACAGTTTGTTGGGTTTTGGCATATTTGAGAATTTCAGGATAAAAGAAGCTTTTAGGAAGCTTTATAAATGTACAAAAGAAAGTCCAAAGTGAAAATCTTGTTAAATCTTTAAAAAGAAAGATTTAACTATCCTGATAAATATGTTTTGGAAAGCATATAAGTGTAATCTGATTTGGTGAAAAGAACACTAGATTTGAAATCAGGGCATTTCAAGTTGAATGTTAGCTTTGCTACTTATTGGCCATTTGTCCTCGGACAATTAATTTTAACTCTCTGAGCCTCAGTTTCCTGATCTGTAAATTAGAGGTTTGGACTAGATGATCCCTAGATATCCCTCTCAACTCCAAATCTTATGGGCCTGTTAGAAAAAGAGAATGAAAACTGAGGGTAAGATCTTATCTATTCCTTAGAGTAAGGTAATACTATTAACCTTAGATAAGAAAATATATATCTGACATTGACATTTAAGCAGAAATGTAAATTTATAATTGAAGGAAGATGTTACTTGCTCATCAGAGAATTATAACTTTGGGCTGCAGAAGTCATGGTTTTAATTTCTAATTTATATGGTATTATTCCTTAATATTTGGAACACCATATTCCCAGAAGGCTGGCTGTGAAGCAAAATTTTGCATATTAAACCCTGTTCTTCCACCAAATTCAGCATGTTGTTGTTCGGTCCTTCTCAGTTTTATCCAGTTCTTTGTGACTCCATTTGGGGTTTTCTTGGCAGAGATGCTAGAGTAGTTTGCCATTTTCTTCACCAGATCATTTTACAGATAAGGAAATTGAGGCCAACAGGATTAAGTGAATTGCCCAAGGTCACAAGCGTCTGAGGCCGAATTTGAATTCAGGAAGACAAGTCTTCTTGACTCCAGGCCCAGCACTCTATACACTACACCATCTAACTGTCCTTCCAAATTTGACATACAATACAATAAAATATAATATACAGTTCAAATACTGTAACGTTGTGGCTACATCCCTTTTTCTTTTAACCTAATACTGTAACATTTAAAGCTGCAGCAAGCTTTTCTAAAACACAAAGGAAAACATTTCGTAATATGGGAAAAAAAATAGCTGACCTTTACAACTGCTTTAAGGTTCGCAGAGTGCTTTCATTTGTTTCTATCAAAAACTTTGTGGGGCTAGAAGTATAGGTATTATTGTACCCATTTTATAGATAATGAAATTGATACTTAAAAAGGTTAAGTCATTTGCCCATGTTCACACAGCTATTATGTGTCAGAGGCAGGAAATGAATTACTATCGTTCTTCTTAATTCCAAGTTCAGTACTCTTTCTACCACATCAGCTCACAAAATAAAAGTGGAAAAATGGAAAATTCCAGAAAATGTTGTGATTGGTACAATAGAATTTAGTATTATAAGAAGAAGGAAAGAACAAAAAAGGCATTAGGATCATCTACCTTATCTTGTGAAACATTGCCCTTTTGCTTCAGGCTCTGTGTCTGAGAAGAATATGGAGTAGAGAAAGACTTTGCCTGTAGGCATTTTAATAAAGTTTTTTCCTCCTACCATACCTTTTATTACTGCCTAGAAATATAATGGTCCTTTTAGTGCTTCTCCCTTTGTGTCCTTGCTCGCAAAATTGGGAATTAAATGTTTGATGGTAGAGTGATTTAGGAGCAGAAGATTTTCATGTGAAGTTTCCAAAAATATTCTGAAAGCTTTTTTTTCATAATTTTTTATTGAAATAGTTCTTCAAAATATTATACACACTTCTTTACCTTCTTAAATAGAATAAATTAAATGCAATTTAACTTTTTCTTGATGACTTACATTTGTCATTATGATCTCCAATTATTGTAGAATACTGTGATGTTCTCTCAGGACCTTATTCAATCAAGCATTTATTTATTTTTTCATATGAACTAGAAAATCATTAAGAGACATGAATATTTACATATACAAAGAAGGCCAGAAAAAATTGTTTATAAAACTGTGAATCTATTACAAATTGTTTCTTTTAAAAACATATATTACATTTAATGTAGTAGTACCAACATTGTCTTTCTGATTGTGTCCCTTTCTGGACTTCCTTCTTGCTCTCTTCTGTGAAGTTTTAAAATGTTTTATTGATGCTCTTTACATTCTTTTTTTTCTTTTTTTATATTACTATTACTACCATCCATATTCTCCTAACCCCCAAATAAAGTCTTTCTCTTGTAACAAGTATAGCCAAGCAAAACAAATTTGTGTTGTCTTGTCAATGTTTGAAAATGCGTCTCATTCTGCACCTACGGTCTGTTATCCCTCCGTCATGAGGTGGGAGACATGCTTCATCAGTTTTCTGGAGTCATGATTGGTGATTGCATTTAGAAGAGTTTGTAAGGCTTTAAACAAGTGTTAAATGTCTATATGCTAGGCATTGTCCTGGGTGCTGGAAACACAAAGACAAAAGTAAAACATTCCCTGTATGTAAGGTATACTTATTTAACCGTTTGCCTCAGTTTCCTCATATATAAAAGAAGGAAATGGCAAACCACTCCAGAATCTCTGCCAAGAAAACTTCAAATGAGGTGAGGAAGAATCGGATAGAAATGACTAAACAACAGAACATATAAAGATATATACAAAACAGATACCATGTCACCTTGGGTGGAGGATGGTTTGGGGAAAGCCTCATGCATAAGGAGACCTAAAACTAAGTCTTGAAGAAAACTTGGAATTTGAGAGGCAGTGATGAGGAAGGAGTGCATTCCAAGCACAAGGGACAGCCAGTCCAAGGGATAGAGATGGGAGATGGAGTCTTGTGTGAGAGAAGCAGTAGCTTTCTGTGCCAGGCAAGAAAGCCAGTTTGGCTGGATTATAGACTGTGTGGAGGGGAGTAATGTGTAATAAGGGAAAAGCAGAATGGATCTAGTCTGTGAAGAGCTGTAAATGTGAAACAGAGAAGTTTATATTTGATTCCGGAAGTAATAGGAACTATTGGGATTTATGGAGTAGGAGGTTGATATGGCCAGAACATTCATTGCCTAATAGAAATCACTTTGTCAGCTTTGTGGCAGATGGATTTGAGTGAAGAGAGATTAGAAGTAGGGGAACGCAATTAGGAAGCTATTGTAATAGTCCAGTCAAGAGGTGCTAAAGGCCAGGACGGTATGTGAGTGAGTGGAGAAGAGGGGGAATATGCAAATACATGGCGTGTAGGGCTGGTTTGCCATGGCATTAAGTGACGCCAGGCTATTCTTTTTGAGTTCCTTCATCAGTTTTCTGTATTTTTTCACTCTCTTGCCTCACATTTAGTTGTCATTTTTTACTGTACCTATCTCTGGCATTCTCCTGACACACCATCTTGTCCTACCATTTGCCCATTCTGATCTTCGTGGGGTCTGAAAGCTGATAACCTGGCGTTGTAACTGTGTATAAATTCAGAGTAAACTAGTTCTGAATGATAACCTGTGGGATTACTCTGTAAGTGAAGTGATAACTTCACTTTGTGATAACTATTTGGACTGTTCCATGGTCTTTTTTGCTTACTCACTGGCTTTTGTCAGTGTTATATAGTCAAATTTGCTCTTAGTGCCTTTTAGATGTTACTGTACTTTAGAATTGGAAAGAAAACTTCTGAAACATCTCCTCCTGTATTATGCATAAACATTAGGGCAGTGTTTTCTAAACTATATAGCAATTCCCTCCCTTCCTTATAAAAAAAAAAGATCCTCACTTTTAAAAAAACAATATGCCAAAAATAATTTTCTCATCCCATTTTCTTTTAAATAAAATGAATTTAAGTTTTATAACCTACAAACATAGAGCAAGATAACATTTCATACACAAATATTTATTAATAAAATCCTTTACAACATTCATATGTATAACTTAGAAAATAACCATAATCTTATGATTATGAGGGGCAATGTGCCACAGTGGATAGAGAGCTGGGCTTAGAGTCAGGAAGAATTACATTTACATCTTGTCTCTGACATAATATTGATTGTGTTACCCTAAGCAAGTCACTTAATCTTTCAGGATTCCCAGACAGCACTCTAAGACCAAAAGTTGCAAAACAAGTGTTGCTCTGCATTGGCACAAGGAGCTTTTTCACAGGAAGCTCCCTATGCCTGTAGGATCATAGACCTATTTAAAAAATTGATTATTAATGTGATGAGTGGGCTTGCTTTTTGGTGCAGTGTCTTCATATGTGCTACTAGTGATCATATTTTTGAGGTAGCTGATTGTCTTGTGGAAGATGTCATATCTTCCTATCCTAGTCTTGGCATTCCTATCAATATCCTAATGTGAACCTTGATACAATAAATTTATTGTCAGTCACAAACAGGAGATCATCCATGAACAAGATGAGAACCCCACCATCTATAGTGAATCTCTCTTCTATTTGAAATTTGTGCAAGACATCATCCATCGTAATGGGGAACATGATTGTTTTTGGAGGTACTGTCCTTAAGAACAGACTGAGTGAAACATTTATCAGGCACCATGGTAGTGGGGCAATATCAGATTACATGAACATGAAGTTTCTGGAGCTATAAGTTCCTTGAAGTGGCTACTCTTTATAATACTTTATAAATGCAGTTTCTGGCTGGTTATTAGGCCCTACCCGAAGTTACCCATTATGAGTTGGGTAATACAAGACGATCTTCTACAAAGTAGAGTAGATCACAGGAGACTTCTTTTGTTAAATGGAAATGGTATATTGAAGATTATGCTGGATCAGGGCCCTCAGGTATTGGTACCATTAATTAACGGGTTGTGATTTTGCTGGAGGCTCAGACCTACAGCCTTAGCCCCAGTGCTTTGCCTTCAACAAGACTTAATCATATTGCTCCTCTTTCCTGTCAGAGAGAAGGGGGGTTATCTTTACCACAGTTGATGCTTATTATATAGCATTGCAGTGCCACTTAAGCCCACCACCAAAGCAGCCACAATTAAAGCTTTTACAATTTGTGTGATACTTCTGCTGTTTTCTTTGTGGGCCCCCCAAAGCACTGTGTCTGATCAGGGGACTCATTTTCGTACAAAGCAAGCCTGATATTGCCATTATATTTGCTAGGTTTTCTGTCTGCTGTGTCATCTTGCAGCGGTCAATGGTGTTGAATGCTAGATAGACTCTTGAAACAGTGGCTTTGACATCATACGCCTGATTATTAGGATTGAGTGTCCCACCTCCCCAAGACTATATATGTGATGAATTGCTGCTACTCCAGGAAGGGAGAGAACTCCCTACCCTAGTAATTTCTTGGATCTGGTCTCTAGAATGGAGCTACTTTTGGACAGAGCCTTGGTTGTCCCTCTCTGGCCTTTCCTTAATTTCCACAGTCCCTAATGTAGAGTAGCTTTAACCTCGTTCAACTCCCCCTTAATTTGGAGATCTTCTTCCCCCACAGTTTGGACAACTTCTAGAAAAAGATTAGGATTAGGTTGGAAGGTGCTTTGCTTCCTAATAACATAGATGAGGTAAAACTCTCTTTACACAGTTGTTGGGGAATATGAATTACCTGGAAGGAGAAGTATCTCTCTTAGCTGATTTAGTGGCAATCCTGAAGTAAGACGAGGGAGAAATTTCACGTAGCCCCCGAAGAAGCAGGTGGCAGCCCCTCAGCAGAAACTTCTAAAAGGGCAAGGGTTTGGTAACACCCCTGACGAGATTTCCATGGAGACAGTTTTTGGCTGGTAGGGGGAGCACTAAGTAGCTTGGCAGTAGAGGGTGAACCTTGTTTTCAGATCAGATCCTGGGACAGGTTGCTTGTGAAAGATTTAGGATTCCTAATTCTCTTGCTGCAGATGACCGTGACCTGTGATGAAGATCTAGGGCAGTGGTTCTCAACTTGTGGGTCGCGGGCCCTTTGGGGGTCGAACAACCCTTTCACAGAGGTCACAGGGGTCACCTAAGACCATCAGAAAATATATTTCTGGTGGTCTTAGGAAGCAAGACACCGCTCCTCTATCCATCTCCAGGCGGGTCCGCCCACATGCAGATACGCCCACCTACGAGTATTAAAGGGTGGGGCATTAGGAAGGTTGAGAACCACTGGTCTGAGTGGTAAAGTAGCCAGAGTGCTGGAGCTCAAGCCAAGAAGATCTGAATTCAAATCCCATTTCTGATACTTAGGAGCTACGTGACCTTGGGCAAGTTATTTAATTTCTCTCAGCCTCAGTTCCCTTATCTGTAAAACAGGGTTAACACTACCTGCCTCCTGAGGTTGTGGAGGCTCAAGTGAGGTAACTCTGAAAGAGTTCTGTGAACGCTGGCTATTATCGTTACCAGTGACTGTGACAGAGGCACCATCTCTGGTACTATGGCTATAACAGTCCTGGCACTGCTCCTATTCATCATTCCTGTTTAGTATCAGGAGAATCACTGCAAACTGCCCTTGTCATTATTCCTGCTTTAAGATCTATACCTTTTCTATGGACTTTTATGTTATTTTGTTTCATTTTTTAATCCTTTCTTTTTTGGTTTGAACCAAAATACTTTACTAGTGCTGAAAGTGCTACGTCAGAGTTGTTTAAAACTCTTTTAAAAAGGTCCCTTCAAGGATTTTTGGGCTTTTGCCACTCAGAGGTGGAATGTGGTAGAAACAACATTTATTTTATGTAGACTGGGTTGTTTTCTTTCTCTCTTTCAGGAGACAAAAGAGGCTGTCCTTGGGATTTAGTTGGTTTGGAGAACTAGAGATAAAAATTCTAGCCTATGGGAAGTTGGTGTTCCCAAGGTCTGGTAAATTCCCAATGCCTTGTGGGACTCCTTTCCGATCCATATTGCTATACTGAGGAATGCGGAGGTGTAGGGAAACCACATCTATTTCTAGTAATTGTAGTCTTTTAAAATCTTTTATTACAAGTAAAGTTATTTTTATTATAGTCCATGAATATATTTCAGTGTGTTCTGATCTTGAACCTGAATCACTGAACTGGTCTGTGCCAGCACATATTAAGTACTACCACATGCAAGGAACTGTACTAAGTGCTGGGGATATGAAGGGAGGCAAAAACAGTCCTTGTCCTTCTTGCAGCTTATGTTCTAATATAGACAACATACAAATACCCAGGTAGTACAAAATATACAGAGTAGATGGAAGGTAATTTCAGAAGAGAAGGTATTAAGTGGTTGGCCTGGGCAGGGGAGGGAGAGACTGGGAAAGGCCTCCTGTAGAAGGGGGGTCTGAGCTGAGTTTTGAAGGAAGCCAGGGGATCTAGGAAGAGCAATTGAGAAGGAAGAACACTGTAAGAATGGGCAACAACCAGGACAAAAACACAAGATAGGAGATGTGTTGTCTTGTGTAACAAATAGGAGGCCAGTATAGCTAAATTGTAGGTTTCATCGAGGGGAATAAAGTGTAAGAAGAATGGAAAGGTAGGAAGGGGTCAGGTTATGAAGAATTTTAAATGGCAAAGAGAGGCTATATATTTAATATTGTTCAAATGTCCAAATCTCGGTGACCCCATTTGAGATTTTCTTGGCAAAGATACTAGAGTGGTTTGTCAATTTCTTTTCTAGCTCATTTTATTACAGATGAGGAAACTGAGGCAAGCAGCATTAAGTAACGTGCCCAGGGTCACACAACTAGCAAATGTCTGAGGACAGATGAAGTCTTCCTGACTGCAGGCCTGACACTCTATCCACTGTGCCACCTACCAGCTGGAGATAATAGGAAGCCACTAGAGTTTTTCCCTTGAAGAATGACTGATCTACATTATAAAAACCACTTTGTCAACTGAGTGCAGTGTGGACTGGAGTGGGAAGAGTGTTGAGGCAGAGACCAGTTAGAAGGTTACTTCAACAGTCCAGGCAAGAGGTAATGAGGCCCTGAATTAGGGTGGTAGCTGTGAGAGTGAAGATCAGGGATGTATGGGAGTGATATTGTGATGGTAGAAAGGACAAATATGGCAAAAGACTGGATATGTGGTGAGAGTGAGAAATCAAAAATGACTCTGAGGTTGATTCAGATGACAGGGAATATGGTGGTGCCTTTGACAATAAGGAAATTTAGAAGAGGGGAGGGTTTAGGTGGGGGGAAGATAATATAGTCCAGTTGCAGACATAGAAATGTGCCATATTTTTTGAGAAATCACTGTCACTTCCTTCTATATACATTCTTTGTCTGTTAAAGAGACACCATCATAAGAGGCTTTAAAGAAATACTCTGCTTTGATGTATCTATGTGGAACTGATGGCACAATGTTTGCATATACTTTTTTCCTTTAATTAAAAAAAATCTTTTGTTTCATATTACCTTCAGTTCTGAACATCCCTCTCCCCTACTCAGCAAGCCGTCCATGCTAACAAATGCAACAATATACAACTGTTACTGGACCTCGCAGGGGTTGGAGTACTTGCTCTCTCCTTTGCCATTAATGGGGCCCTCTCTGCTCAGCACCCATGCATATGTGAAATAGGTTCAGACTTGATTCGGTCCTGATGCTAAGGAAAGGGGTCAGTCTCTTTTTTGGGCACTTTCTGGCTCTTTTTACCTCAGAGTGAAATTATAAACTTAGGTTAGGATCGTATCTAGAGACTGCCCAAAAGGCATTTAGAAAGATACTTAATATACAATATCAATCAGATATAGGACAGCTATTTGTTTCTACCACACGCAAAAAGCTGCTAAACAGATTCACATGTATTCAACGCATTAAGCAAGCAGTAACTTATAGCAGATATTATACTCTACCAGGAGGCTGAGACTTAAAACATCAAAGCATGTAGAACTCCTGAATTGACCTTTCACATTCAGCTCTCCTCTGCACTGTCTAAACAATTTTCTTCAGCTCTGTAATTTCTGGCAATCCAGGCCAGGGGTCAGGCTCATTCTGCTGGTAGTTATCTTCTCCAAGGAGCTCTGTAACAGTTGCCAGGGGCTTTTCCAGAAATAGAGCTAGCATTTATTCAACATCTAGGTGTTTTCAGCCTTTCTAACTTACAAGATTGCCTGTCAAAAGTGTACATGTCCACCTTGAGATTGTTTTTCAATCACCTATGCTCTGAAAAGAAATAAAGCAGAAAAGGCAACTAGTGTTTTAAGATTCAATCTTAACTCACCTAGGCCAGCATGTATTGACTGTCACATACCCAGTAGTTCACCATTTATGTCCTTTTCCCACATCTCCAGGAAATGACTCAAGGAATTCTGAAACTCTGAGTAGATAGGAAGAAAAAGAGATTCAGAGGACTTTGAGTTATTCAGTTTGAGTTATGCTAAATGGGATACTCCTGACTTGACACTCTCTGATTTAGCTTTAATGCAATTTCTTTCACCTACCTTTGGCTATCCTGGTGTAAAGGACAACCAAGTTTTCCTGAGTAATCCAAAACACAATAATAAAAAAAAAACTTCTTTGTTCCATGGGAAGATCCTTTGGGGTCAAATATGGGAAAAAAAAAAGGACTATTGAATTTTTAGCAGCACAAAACAGACTAGCCTTCTACTTGGTGTGACAACAGAATGGATGGTCAAAGTTGCTGACAAACAGATATTTTGTCACAAAAGCCCAAGTGTGAGCATGTGACAATACCACAGATATAGTTCCTCAGGACCAGAAGACCTTTCTGTCAGGCTCAAAGTTAAGATCTATATATATTCGCATTCTAATTGTGAGCTCCTTGAGATCAAGGACTATCTTGCTTTTCTATTTGTATCCTTATCACTTTTCACATAGCAAACAATATATGTTTTTTCTTCCATTTACTTTCTTTTTTTTTTTTGGAGGGGGAAGGGCAGGGCCCTTGGGGTTAAGTGACTTGCCCAAGGTCGTACAGGTAGTAAATGTTAAGTGTCTGTGGTTGGATTTGAACTCAGGTCCTCCTGCCTCTAGGGCTGGTGCTCTCTTCACTGTGCCACCTTAGCTGCCCCTATCTGGTGCTCTCTTCACTGTGCCACCTTAGCTGCCCCTATTTACTTTCTTAAAGACCATTGTTCTTTTTCAGTCACAAAGAATATAATAACTTAAGTGGTTGATGAGGTTTTGTAGTTTGTGGGTGGAAAATAGGACTCTTGGATTCTCAGGTTGGTGTTTGTATTCTGTGTGATCTAGATTAAATTATTTTAAATAGTGTTTAACCAGCTATATAAAATGGGTAAAATTTTCTAACTGGTTGTAGTTGTTTCCTTGAGGAAACTGAGGCCAACAAGGTTAAGTGACTTGCCCAGGATCACACAGCTAATAAATATCTGAGGTCAAATTTGAACTCAGGAAGATAAGCCTTCCTGACTCCAGGCCTGGTACTCTGTCCACTGCACTGTCTAGCTGCCCATCATCATCATCACCATCATCATCATCATCAAATGGATACATTTTTCTAACTGGTTGCACATTGGTCCTCATTTTTAGTTTTAGTGACCCTAAAATGCAATATTTAAGGGAAAGATAGTATAGGACTACTTCATTATTTACATTATATCACTACATCATATAGCACAGTGCCTTGTAAATAGTAGACCTCAGTAAATACTGAATGAACAAATGAATAAATGCATTTATTGATACTTGTCTACAGTTAGTGGAATCTTCCGCAACTTCTTTATAAATCATATAAATCATAACTCACTTCTATTAACGAAAAGAAATCTCATTCTTGGTAACCTAAAGAACCCCATATACATTTTTAAATTGCCATTTTATCTTCTTTCTTTGGCTTATTTGCGTTTTGGAACAACCATATCCTCAGAATTACAAAATCTCCCTTTCTCTCTTTCTGAACATTTTCCCCACCATACCACTGATGCCAAGCTGTGTAGGGGTTTTAGAACTGATGCCTGAATAAAGTGTTTCTATTTCAACCTTGCTTAAGTCCTATTTACTTCCTGGAGAGTTTGAAAAGATAAGTATATTACTTTATATCAGTATCTACCATGTAAACTTGTTTTTCAGTGGAGAAAAACCTTAAAACAGTACCTATCTTCTGTTTATCTATTTTTTTTTTTAGCCCTGACGCTATGCTTTTAAAGTACTTTTTGTCAGCTATTATACCATACAATTAGAACATTCCCAGACTACCATGGTACCCCTACTCTTTCTGGAGCATGTCCCATTAAATTTCTTTTTATTATCCAAACTACTTTTAAAGATTAACATTTATAAATTAGGCTAAAATTTTATATGTTTTAATGTTTTTCCTTCTTAAATTTAGCATTCTAGTGTCAAAGTATAATTATTAGGAAACTTCTTGCTTCATATAAAATATTGTCATTGAATGTGGTCTACTGGGTTTTAGAAGAGAAAAAGTCCATTTTAAGAGGATAGCGATACCTAGATCTCAAGTTACAATATCTATAATACAGAGCCTTTAGTATATGACCAATACTGTCATTGTTAGAGAATTCATGTCAAAGAGACAGTTCTTTAGAGAATATTTAACAATACACACACATATAATCCTTATCTTTTTCTAGCACAATAGATGACAGTTCAGTCTGAGTTGTTCATGTTGGCTTTATCTATGTTCCTTCCAAGTCTAGAATTCTTGATCAAGTGCCAGCTATCTTGCTTTATGTATTGCCAAAGTGAGTAAAGGCTGTGATAAGCTTCAGCAAGCAAGACCAGTACATATTTTCAGCCAAATATTTCTGCTTTGTTTCTAATATGATGCAAACTATCTTTATTAGTGGGTAATGCAGAATTGCATGGTGATTTTGTTTTTAATTTAGCAATTCAGATGACTTGTCACACTCTGCTAGAAGCTAATATTTCAACATTTAGATAGCAAACATTTCCAGTTATATGACCTAGACTTCCTAAATAGACTTTTAAACTTTGAATTAGTTTAAAAAGCCGTATGTTGAATTGCTTAATCTTTGGGCATCATTTTGAACACATTTGCTATCATCTATTGATAAGCTGCAATCAATAATGATTGACCAAGGTCATTTCACTTAGCAAAATTGACTAAAGCTTTATGGGATATTTGAAAATGAAGGTTGTTCTTTCCCTTTAAAACCTCATTTCAAAGTATTTGTGGCTGCAGCAGATATGAAACCTGTAGAAAACAATGACTGCTTCATGTTGTGGGGGGGAAAAAGTAATTGAGTCCCGTAGCTCATTTTGATACAAGGCCAAATATTGATAGGCATAAATGGTTCAATAATTTTCTTTTTCAGAAGTCATCTATAAAATTGTAATTTTATGTAAGGAATGTTCTAGATAATTAATTGTGCTAATGATAATTTCTTTTTAAAATTAAAATTTTTTACAATTCCTTTTAATCTTAGAAAATGTATAGTGATTAGTGAAATGATGCCCAAGATACATGCATTTTTATGATCATAAAAATAAGTAACTTACTTGTTTCTCAGCAAAAGGAGGACCTGAATGCTTATGTGGATCACATAATTAAAATGCTTATCCTTGATCTCTATCATTTCTTAATTCCTTTTTAACTAACCAAGCCGTTCTATTTATTTTGTTTTACTGATGTCTTTTTTATATCGGATTTATTTTCCAATGTTTCTCCCCTATTAAACCTCACTTATAATACAGAAAATAACTTAAAAAGAAATGACCAATAAAACATCCCTGTCTGACAGCATATGTAATATTTTACACCCATTGTTCTCTACTTCTTCACCAAGATTTTAGCTCTCTTTCAGAGTTGTCACTTACGTATTTATATTCATTATGTATATGACTCTCCTGGTTCTGCTTTCTTTGCCGTGCAGCAATTTGATACAAGTCTTTCTATGTTTCTTTGAATTCTTCAGATTTTTGTTTTTGTCATAATTTTACTTCATTAAGTTCATATAACAATATTTTTCCATGTTTTACTTCATTATGTTCATGTAACAACATTTTTTCATGTATTTCCAAACTAACAGATATCTATTTTGTTCCCAGTTTTTTGCTAGCATAAAAAGTGCTGCTATGCATATTTTAAAATATATGGAGACTTTCTTTCATCTTAGATTTCCTCAGGGTGCATAGAGCTTGCATTTCTTTTATAGTTGCAAAAGTCATCAATAAGCGTTTATTGTATGCCTCTTATGTGCCAGGCAATATGGCAAGAAAAATGTTCATATCCTTTGCCTACTTGTGTCATGATTCCACTAACATTGGTGGAGAATATAGTAATAAATTATAAATCTTTTCTGGGGCAGCTAGGTGGCACAGTGGATAGAGCACTGGTCCTAGAGTCAGGAGGACCTGAGTTCAGATTTGATCTCAGACACAACACCTAGTAGCTATGTGATCCTGGGCAAATCATTTGACCCTGATTGCCTTGCAAAAAAATAAATAAATAAACCCCCTTCCCCCCCATTTTTTTCCCCACATAACCATTGTCCTTCCAGAATCGCTGTGGTGCAATGGAGAGAATACTCAACATGTAGTCACAGGACCTGAGTTTGAATCCTGCATCCTTCCCTTATTATTTCTGTGATCCTAGGAAAATAATTTAATTTCTCTGAGTTTCAGTTCTGTAAAATACAGTGATTAGACTAGAAGAACTCTTAAGTTTCCTTCGATCCCTAGATCCATCCAGTATGTGTCAGAAAAGGGACTTGCATGACTTTTTGACTTTATGGCCAACTCTCTCTGCCATGCCTTGCTGCCAGGCTACACAGGTTTATTGAAGGATATATAGGATCAGATGGAAGTCAGCAGCTCTGTGATCAGGCTCCCCTGTTCCCTTTTTGAGGGATGCAAAGACTTTCATTACCAGTTTGTATTTCTTTGTAGGTGGTGGTAGCATCTTAGGAAAAAATCTGTTCATTTGATTTGTGTTTGTTCTGTGTTAGATTAGCTTATTTTAACTAACAAAGTGCTGCTTTTTGTTTCATTCTGGCCTTTTAAAAAGCTAACTTGAAAATTATTCACTCGGTTTTTACCCCAAGGATTTAGCTGAAATAAGTTGAGACACAGTGACATCATTGCAGAATTTCCTTAATAAGGACAGATTAGAAGAGAGGGGAGACTGTTACCAGAGAACTGTTTTACAAAGACGCTTAGAGTAGCCAGGATCAAAAGGAAAGACTAGAGAAGCAAGGCTTGACTATAGGAAGAGGGGAAAAGGGGATATGTTCCATTAAAAGGAGGCTGGCTCTATGAAAGTTAAATAAGAAGTAGCCATGGACATTCATAACTTTGTAACTTTAAAGTAAACAGTGAATTTTTAAAAAGCACAGCATGACTATGGAATTATCGTCGGGAATCTGACTATTTAAAAACTTGCTTTGAGTAGATTGTGAGAGATAAACTAGGGAATAGTTAGAGTATTTTGTTTTTGGTTTTGTTTTGTTTTTTGTTATATGCCAAATGAAATAAGACAGTAAGCTTTGTGTACTTGGAAAGCAAAGGAGAAGAAACCAAAAACTGTTTTGCATTTTATTTGTCAGTTGATAAAGAGAGTTACCTTATCTTTTTTTTTTTGTAATTATTTCTATTTAAGTATAGTACTGGTATGCTATTTCCCCAAGCTTTTCTTGCTCAATATTTGCTGAATGAATGAACTCTTAAGCATTGATGACATTTCTTTTTTTTTTTTTAGTAGGGAAGGATATTGATCTTTTTTTTTCCTTTTTCTTTCTTTCTTTCTTTCTTTAATTTACTTTTAGTTTACAAGATTCAGTTCCACAATCCCTTGAGTTTCAGATTTTCTCCCCTCCCTTCCCTCCATCCCCTCATGGTGGCATGCAGTCATGTATAGGATCTGCAAATACTTTCACATTGTACAACAGTCT
>CM053584.1:137277418-137313677 GCA_028627135.1 Pseudochirops cupreus | reverse complement strand
ATATAAAAGTATTCAGTTAGCTGGAACAGAAGGATTCTAGAAACTGGAACAATTGTGGTTCTTCTCCAGGACATATTAGCTGCCTTGAGGGGAGGAAAGAGAGAGCTTGGCTCCAATCTTTACCATGTCTCTGATTGCTCTACCCCATTTGATCAAAAAAAGGACCTTGCAAGCTTCAAAGGATCTGGAGGATATTGGACCTTCTCAGTTCTAGCCTCATTTCCAGAGTGACTGGTGATGGTGCTTTGCACCATCAGGAGCCAAGGACAGACTAGACTCAACAGTTCTAGAAGGGTCCCAGAAAACAAACTATACCATGCCTAAGGGAAACTTCTTGCATCCCATAAAAAGAAGAAAAGGACTCCAGCAAATAGGAACTGCTCTTTTCCATATGTGTTCTTCAAACTCAAGCCTACTTTTCCCTGGGTTCTGTATGTACTTATGGGAAAGTAAGTAAAAGATGTTTGGGGGAAGGATGCTTTGTACCAACCATTCTTATTGTACCACTTTAGTAAATACCTCTTTCTCTTAAAAGCTACTTAAAGCTGGCAGACTGAATTGATTCTCAACTGATAACCTGGGGGGAGGGTCAAGCCCATAGCATTAGAAAATCACCCCATTACCCATCAGAGATATCCTTAGAACCTCAAAGGGTAATTTCCACAGCCTCTGGGGACCTGACTCATGAAAACTTTCCCAACTTGTGAAGTCTACATTTATGTGTAATAAGTATTGTAATAATAAGTATTTGTAACAGCCTGTTCACACTCTGCTTGCACCTCCTCTATTGTCTTTTAAGTGATGATAAACTATGAAGCCTTAGATGAATATGCAGGGATGTTATTTTTGTTTATCTTGGGAGCACTCAGAGAGAATTTCAGTGGCCACTCTCATTTCCCCAAGTTCATTCCTTGGCTAAGCAAATGACCATGTTAGCTTCCATAAATTTAAAAAAGATGTTTTGCATGTTTCTAAATGAACCAAGGCGGTGCAGCTAGGTCGTAGGTAGAGTGTTAGGCCTAGAGTCAGGAATCACAAAGAGTGAAATGACTTAAATGACTGAACAACACAGTGAACCAAAGTCCAGTGCTTTTTATAGAAAGGGCAACAATAAAGAACTTGGTTCTTACTTTGTCTTGTCTTCCAGCTAAAACTTGAGAGATGATTTATTGGTTCAGGTGGATGCAACTTTGTCTGATCAGGGAATTTAAAATAAGATTATATCAACCACAAGTGAAGAATTATCGTTTTGTGTTGACATTTCTAATTTTTTCTGAGGGCAGTGTTATTTAGGAAAACAAGTAGCTTCTATTAATATTCTTTGAAATTAGAAAAGATTGTATTGGATCTTAAAATATTTAAGATCCTTAAATACCTTAATAAGTAATGCAGTCTGATGCTGTATAGCAATACAATGGTTTTTCACAGGCATTCTCAGAGAAGAAGATTCGAGCTGAAGCCATTGTTATAAATCTTTGTGATCATCCAATTAAGACAATACTGATAGAGGAAAACAGTGGGGAAGATCATTAATAAGTAATTAATCATAGGTACCTAAAAGCTTCAGGCACATGATTTGAACAAAAATGTCCTTCAAGGAAAGAGGAGAAAGGGCTGGCTTTTTTTAAAACAGTTTTTAGGCAAGAATTCTAAAGTGATAGTTTCTGTAACAAATTTTGATTACTTTCCAGGGTGCCATACACAGTTAAATATGGGGACATGTTGTCTCTTGGATTCAGTTCATGAAAATTATTTGATTTGAATGTTGAAGATGAGAGTTGGTGTGTAGTAATATCTTTTGGAGAAGTCAGTTCCAGTTGTTTGTCATGGTTTTATTCTATGTGAGACCCAAGAGAAAACTGCCATTGCAAAAAGCAATGGATATAGATGGATAATTCACTTAAATTAGTATCTAAACCAAATATGTAGATTTTCAGGCCTACTGAATAGATTATTTTAGGAACCCAACTAGTGAAGGCTTTTGGTTTAAAAGATCGGTTAAGAATATAATACAGGTAACCATTTGCAACTCACACTTGAGATGAATAAGAAAAAGTAGCTTAGAGATAATAAATGAAAAATATAAAGTTAGATAAAAAATGAGCAGGAGAAGGACATGGCAAACCACTCCAGTATCTTTACCAAGAAACCCCAAATGGGGTTATGAAGAATGGGACACAAGTGCAAAAACCACTGACCAAGAGGGAAGAAATATAATGATGTTCAGAGCAATGTCAAAATAGGGAGAGAAGTTCTTCAATAAGATTGAACTAATCTAGGTCGTAATATAGGAGTAATAGGAATGTATTTTTAAACATGAGAAGTCAGTCTTCTATACTTCCAGGTTGTTTATTAATGTATAAATGCTGAACTTTTCTGTATAACATATCCTCCAGTGTTTTTTTCAGCATTTGAAAAGTGCTAAGGATCCCCAAGGACAGCTAGTATTAGCTGATTTCAGTTTAAATGGGCAGTTTACTTAATTTCAGATTGTAGTTTCAGAGAATTGTCAGTCAACTTTTCATTTCCATGAAAATGGAGTAATAGAGTTGATTTTACTATTAAATCTTATTTCTCCCCACAAAATTTGTCCTAGAGGCAATATTTCTATGCTAATTGAATGGAAAGAAGAGCAGTAATGCTTCTCTGCCACATAAGATGTTCAAAATTATGTTTTTAAAAATATGTAACATCTACAATCAAATAAAAAATAACAATATTCAGATTGATTGACACAATTAGAGGGTAAAACAGAGAAGGCGTAGCAGATAGATATCTGGTGTTAAAGCCAGAAAAATCTGGACTCGTCCCACCTCAGCTGTACATTGGTTGTGTTACCCTGAGTAAGTCACTTAACTTCTCAGTGTGCCAGCCAACTCTTTAAGACTGTAAATTGGACAAACAGTGCTAACGTCCGTTGGTAGAACAAAGTTCCTTCTTTTGATGAAAGGAACTGATGAGATCATAGGTCTTGTAAAGAGAGAGAGAGAGAGAGAGAGAGAGAGAGAGAGTATCCTTATTGATTAGTACAATCTGGGAAGAGATCATTGAGAATGAGATGACCTGGCATTATTACTATACATTTTAAATGAATAACCTTTGAGTCCTGTAATATGCATTGATATTCTGGTTCCATAACACAGGGGATCACAGAATCATTACTTTAGCATTGGAAAGGACCATAAATAAGTCAATTTCCTCATTTTACAGATGAAGAAACTGTAGCCTTGAGAGATAAAGTGACTTGCCTGTGTTATAGAGGTAGTAAATTGCAGTCAGGATTCAGACTTGGATTAGATGATTCCTAAGTCAACATATATCCCACCAAAGAGTCTGAGTTGTAAGAGACGAGAAAAAATAAAAACACCCTCTAGAATGAACATACCCCCAAAGTAGTCATTCAGCCTTTGAAGGAAGACCACTAATGATAGGGGACACACTACCTCCTGGAAAGTTCATTCCACTATTGAAGATCCCTCATTGTTAGGAATTTTTTCCTTCCACTTAACCTAAATGTACATCTTTGCAACTTCTGCTTGCTATTTCAACCAAGTTTTACCCTCTTGGCCCAATAAAAATAAATTTCTTCTATTTTTACTTTGTTTTTACTGATATATGTTGTATTCCCCAGAAGACTGTAATCTCTTTGATATTTCATGTTTGTCTTTGTATCAGCTCCTAAAATAGTACCTTGTAGCAAGGTGCTTGATAAATGTTTGCTGCATTCTGTGACTTCTATGTGACAAATAATTAGGACCAAGGTTTTTCTGCTCATCTAGAAATCAACCAGTGTGGGAAATCTTGCTCCAAGACTTGCCCAGTGATGAAAGTTAAGATCTAATGAAAGATAGTAAATAAATTCTAAGTTTAGGAGAATGGGTGTATTCCTGCCCATTGTGTTTACAGATCTGAGATAATGTGGATTCTCCCTTTTGTCAGACAGGTGATATGGAAATTGAAAAGTCTCTCTGACCAAGATTTGGATGCTCAGTGTCATGTACCTCAAGACCCTCATTGGAGAATCTCGTATCATAGTATTCATTCTTATTACTTGTAACCAATTGAGGTCAATTGCCACACTCAGGAACACCCACCCTTCCAAGGGCATACAAGTGTTGAGTGGGTTCCATGAGGAATCTTTGACGTTTGAGAGTGTCACTCTGTTTTATTTTATTATTTAACACATTAATTCTTAATTAATTGTTTAATTATTAGTGATCATTTTATTAATATTAATTTTATTAATAAAAATTAATAAAATACTAGTATTGTTAATAAAATCACTAATTACCCAGAAACCAAGTCTCTCACACTTTTTAAACATCACACATAGTTCACAAAGGGGAATCTGTCATAGCAGTGTGGACAGTTTTTGGAAGAATTACGTGATTCCATATGAATCTGCCAGATATTTCTAACTTTTTAAATACTCTAGAAAGGATTTCATCCCAAATTTTGTCTTGCCTTATCAGTGTAGAAACAGTCTAAATGTTCCTTTGCATTCCTTAGTCAGGAAATGATAGTAGGCGGTGCTGATCTGTCTCAGAAAATGCAGCCTAGAAAAATTAAACTTTTCATTATATTAAATAGAAGTAGAGTTAGAAAAATGCTAAAAACTATGATTCAGAACTGTCAGAATGATCCTATAATTCTACTTTATTTTAAACACACTCAAAGAAAATTTTGTGAAGAGGAAGATGTTATTCCACAAACATTGTGATAGCATAGTTTTTAAAAAAGTACTCATGCTTTATTAAGCCCTTCACTAGCAATTGGCAGGTAGAGCTGAATATACTTTTCTAATTTTCTTAATCTTCTGTTATTTCCCTCTCCTTTAAAAGAATGATTTTATTGCTATTTTCTGTTTCTTACATCATCATAATTATCCCTGCTATACCTCTGCCCGCCCTCCCAGAGAGCTATCCCATATGACAAATAGTATTCTTTAGAGAGGAAAAAAAAGTTAAAAAATAGGTGCAACATGTAACACCTGTGGGCCTCCCACTTCCACGGAAGAGTAGGTTGGGGATGTCTTCTCATATGTCTTCATTTGAATCTCACTTGATCCTTATAATTTTGCTACATTTACTTTTTTTTTTTTTTTGGTGCGTCATTTTCCCTTGCCATTTAGATTGTTGTAGTTACTATATTGTTTTCTTGGCTCTGCTTACTTTGCTTTTCATCCGGTCATATAGATCTTTCCCTGCTTCTCTGTATTTATCACAGATGTCATTTCTTACATCACAATAATATTCCATCACTTTCATGTACCCCAATTTGTTTAGCCCATTCCCCAATTAATGCATGTCTACTTTGTTTCCAGTTCTTAGCTATCATAAAAAGGGCTGCTATAAATATTTTGGAGTATACAGGAACTTTCTTCTTATTGATATATTGTCTTCTTTTTAATGCTAATGTTGATTTTTTTTTTCTTTTGGGACTTTGAAATTTAAGGTTCTTCATAAAGTATGATAGTAAAAATATTTAAATATTTAAAATTCTAGAGAAAATCCTAAATGATGTGTGAAAATCAATGAGTTATATTCATGAGCACCTGAGGTGACCTACCTATTTTTAAAAACTATCAGATGCTATTTCACAAGGGCCTTAAAAATGTGGGTGAAGCATTTCTTGCCTGTTGAAGAAATTAACCAGCCTAAGACACTAAGGCAGATAAAGATGAGAGAGATCTGTGATAAGTCTGATGGTGGGATGTTTGTGTGATCAGTTGGAAATCATAATTAGAAAAATTGGAGCCCAGGGTGGGCGGCACAAAACATGTACAAATAAAACAAGAAGAGAATAGGCAAGACCCAGAAACAGAATCCATTTTGTTTATTAAACAAATTATTAAATATAATATAATATAAATATATTATATATATATAATTTAATATAAATATTAAATACAAAGACATGAAATACGGGGGAAGAATTCTTTAGTCAATAAGAGAGAACTGTAAAGTCGTATGGTAGAAGAGGTTTAGCTCACCCTCTTTCACCAGCTGTCAGAATGTGCTTCAAAAGGATAAGTGATCTAAATGTAAAAGGTCACATCATGTTAAAAAAAATTACAAAGGGAAGTACCTGTCACAATGGTGATTGGAGGAAAATTTCATAGCCAAACAAGGAATGGGGAAATTCATGAAGAAAGAAAAGTGCTATATTATATTATGTTATACTATATTATCCTAATGTATTATGTAATTAGATCTTATAAATTTTAAATACTTTTGCACAAATAAAACCATTGTGACTAGAAAAGGAGAAACTGTCAACCTATAGAGTTTGGTCTAAGAAAGACAAACCTTGGGGTGGCTAGGTGGTGCAGTGAATAGAGCACCGGCCCTGGAGTCAGGAGGACCTGAGTTCAAATCTGACACATTTGACACACTAGCCATGTGACCTTGGGCAAGTCACTTAACCCCAATTGCCCTATCCTCCCCCCTCCAAAAAAAAAAACCAGAAAGACAAACCTTCAGAGTTAGGATGTATCCATGTTTATATCTCTCAAAGTGGGCAGTGCATGGGAACTGCAGTTTGAAACTGAGCTCATTTTGGGGTTAGGATGAACAGTTTATATATACTTTCAACTGGGGCTGATATCACTCCATCATCATTTTGCCCCTGGACAGAGGAAATAACTCTTTTATCAGACCACCCCTTTCCCCTCTCACCCCCATTTGAACTATCTAGACAAAAGACTCTATCTCCAACCAAGTCTGAGCTTTCCTACCTTAGATTAAATTACTTGTAAATTTGGATGAGGATAAGGAAAGTCAGTGACCAGGATAAGGAAAGTCAATGCAATCTCATTATCAGTAATGTCCTTCTGAAGAAAAACAACTTAAAGCCAGGATTCTGGAAGAAAGGATCAGGGAGAAGCTCTGAATTTCCAAGATATTGGTTATTAATAATTATTTTTCACATTTTCAAGTGGGAAAAAGCTTTGCATCCAATGCTATTTATTAAAGTCTAATAGCCAAGAAATTTAAAGAACTGAGACAACTATATAAGACCAAGAGCCAATTTCCCAATAGCTTAATGGTTAAATGATATGAACAAATAGTTTTTAAAAGAAAACTTGGAAGCTACCAACAACCATGAAAAGAATTACTCAAATGATGAATAGTAAGAGAAGGGTATATTAAAACAACGTTAAGCTTTACCTCACACCCATCAAAATGACAGACTATGATAAAACATAGAAATAGTTCATATTGGTGAGCCTGTGGAAGGACAGGAACTCTAAATTTGCTTTTGGTAGAGTTGTGAATTAATCTAGTGATTTCTGGAAAAACAATTTATGAGGAAAATCATTATTTATACTTTTGGACTCAGTTATTTCACTATTAGGCATGTATTCCAAGCAAGTCAAAGACAGCAATTTAACAAGGATATATTAAGTAATTGCTATTTACCAGGCACTGTGTAAGGCTCTGGGGGTACAGAGACAAAAATTAAATAGTTCCTCCCCTAAAAGAACTTGCATTTTGTTGGAAAAGATAACATGTCCACATATAAACAGGAGTGTGCTAGAACCAACCAGAACTGGTTCAAGGGAGCCAATTGTTAAAGTTTCAGTGTGAGCATCTGCACCTCGGCAATTCTCAAATGCCACAAATTGGGGCTTGGTTTATTGTTTTATTGATTGTACAGACTAGGGGTCAGCAGACTACATACAGTCTATGGGCCAGATCTTGCCACTGCCTATTTTTATAGAGCCTCACTAGCTTTGAATGGTTTTTCCATTTTAAACATAAAATTAAATCATATATGCAGACCCTACAGAAACAAGCAGCAGACCAAATTTAGTGCTGCCCCACCTCTAAATCAGATGAGGTATAATCCTTCTTCCCCCCTGCGCAACCTCATTTTCTGGGGAGGGGAGAAGAATTAGATTCATAGTTTAGCTCAGTTCTGTAGAACATAGTCCCATTTCCAAAACCAAAACCCTCCTCTAGCTAGAGTTTCAGACACCCTGGCTTCTCATGCTGGACTAGCTCACTGTACTTTACCTCCTGAAATCCTGGCTCCAAGGTCACCATGACTCAAATTCCTGGTCCTGTGGGAATCACCTTTGGCCCTTAAAACTGGTGAGAATAAACAACACAGCACAGAAACAACCCTTTCCCGCCCCCACCCCACCCCCAAGCCCATTTCTCAGAGCCAGGGTAAAAGAGAGGGAGCAAGGGAAGGAAAGTTCTGTCTCTCAGGTTCAATTCATAGCATCCTTGCTGTGGGTGAACTGGGATCTTCAGCCTCTGAATGCAACAGATAAGGGAATAACAGAAACTGGGGTAGAAAGAGTGATCAACTCTATCTAATGATAAGAATAATAGTAATAGTTAACATCTATACAGAGCTTCCTATGTGCCAGGAACCATGCTTAAATGCTTTAAAGGATCTCTGCTTTAGGCAATCCAGACATGCTCCAGGGTTTCCTCAAGGGCACTTCCATATACATATGAACTAGGCATGCCCAGACATCCCTAGGTTACACACGTATAACATAGTGAGTTTTTACTAGGTTTTTTATCTTTTTTTTATATGCCACTGATGAAGTTTTTGAATGTACTACCTCTATTCTCATTTTCCCTATAAGATCTCTGGTTTTTATTGCTTGCTTTTGCTAAGTACAATGCTTTGGGGGAACATGTATGTCATGGTATAGCAGAACTTGTCTGTATAAGTATATATCAAAAATAAGGGAGATTTATTTTTGCAAGTGGAGCCCAAATTTATGGCGGGGATGGGGGAGAGTTAGGAGAGGTCTTATATATTAAGTGGTATGCTAGCTAAACTTTGAAGAAAACTTGGGATTCTAAGAGGCAGAGGTGAGGAGGGAGTGTATTCCAGGCCTGCCAAACAGCCTATGCTTCTCTTAAATAGCAACCATTTACTCAAGCCGTCATTACCTCTTGCCATAACTATTGAAACAATCTCCTAATTGATCTCTCTCCCTCCAGTCTCTCTCCGTGCCAAAGTAATATTCCTAAAGCATTGATCTGACCATACCATTCCCTAGTCAACAAGCTCCAGTGAGTCCCTATTCTATTATTAAATAGAAATTTCTTTAGCATTGTTTCCAGCCTAATTACATATTATTCCTCTTTGCACATTTTACAGGCAAAAATGGCTTTCTTGCTCTTCCTTATACACATTTCCTTTTTCTATAATTTTGCATTTCTATTTCAAGATATTGCATGGATGCCAGTGCAACATATAGGCTTTCTTTCAGTTACTCCTTAATCTTGCTCCATGAATTACCCACCTTTTCTTCCTCATTCATCTTGCTGACATCTTTTATGCAACTTCTTCTGCACATTTTTTCCTTCTTAATTTATGGCTCCCTGGGCAAGGCTCCACTGTGCATCTGTCCATTCCCTTTTAGGTGACCATCAACCATCAGATAGCTTCCTATTTTAACAAATCCTTGCTAACTAGGTACTAAGCTCAAGTGTTAATTTTTGGTGCCCAAGACATACATAGTCCTACTGTAGTCACTGTTCTGACACCTGGCCACATATTTTGTCATTTATAAAGTAATCTTTATCTGAATATTGAAATCTCAATTTGCCAATCCTTTTTTAAAATACTAGTTCCTTGAATAGTTTGTGGAAAATTGTTAAAACAGGATTCTATACCTCAGAGAACCATTAGGCATTTACTCAGTGGTCTGTGAAATAATGCGCACCTTTAAGGAGAGGAAGGGAATAGTTGTGGCCCATCACTCTGAGCAGCATTGTCTCATAATCTGAGCATAATAGGAATTTTCATAGTCTTTTACAGAGGATGCCTAACTTGGATAAAGAACATTCTTTGTTCACTAGTCTTGAATTTTTGGAAACAAAATTGTAATCCCTCAAAACAAAGGAAATACCTACTATTTAGTCGGTTATGGATCAAGAAAATATAATAGGTGAAAATTCATTCTGTGGCTCTTGATGGGTTTAAGAGGAACCACATTTTGCATGTTTTAAGAGAAGTGGATTAGATGCCTATATGTCTAAAACTTTGTTTTAAGTATCCCATCTGTAGTGGTAGAGGGAGCTTCCATATTGGAAAGTTCTCCACTCGAATGAGCTCATTGGTCTGGAACACCTCCCTCCCCTCAAAAAAGTTACAATCCCTTCTAAAATACCTAACTAACCTTACACTTTACTGAAGGAGGGAGGGTAACATATGTTCCTTGCATCAGTGTTAATTAGTCTCATTAGCAGCAGGCACCTGTATCCCTGGGGTGGGAGTGGAGAGAGAGGGAGGGAGGATGACAGAAATTAGCAGGGACTGAGCTGAGAGAGTAGTGTGCAGAGGTGAGTCAGGAGGGGTTCCCTCTTGCTCTCCTGCAGGGCCAGATGGCTCAAACTGCAGCCTCTTCTCATATGTTTACTTTAGCCTTTCTTTTCTTGGCTTTTAAAGAGGTACTACATTTTTGCTAATGCTTTCTCTCTCTTCTTTTTCTAAATTAACATCACAGTTGCTGAAATCTCCTCTGTGCACATAAAGCCCATTTGTCTCCATTACTGCCATTTTTGAGTCCTTGCCAGCACTGGAAAGTTCAGTTTGCTACAGTCATAAATAACCAACGCTTCCTTGCTCCCCCACTCTATAGTCTCACTTTTTCTTTAATGATATAAATGTCCATAGGCTCAAGCTTCCACCCCAAGAGCATAATTAAATGGAATTCTATGTATCTTCTTTTAAGGACCCCTGTGATTCATCCACAGTCACAGTAGGCTTAACAAAGAACTAAATTTAGGACCTTGCTTGAAAGGTACTGTAATTAACTCTGTTTTAGTCCTAATCATTACTAGCTCTGTAGATAAAGGCAGGAAAATACAATTCATTAAAGAGGCAACCTATGGAATGGGGTTGCAGTTAAGTTAAATATCCCAGGAAAACCTGCTTTGGAATTAATAAGAGATGGTACGAAGATTTCACTGATTTATTGATACAGGTTTCAGGAAATGCAAATTTTAACTTGACTCTCCTTCAAAGGATAAAAAGGGATCAGTGTTTTTTTATGTTGCCTGGATATTAAAACTTTCTGTTTCGTTGACTATAGGATGAAAGCTATGGTTTGTGGTTTTCATGTGTCATGAACGCAAATTCTCATTTTTCCTTGAGATTGTGTTTTGTATTTTAGACAAACATCTCAAATATTAATCAGTTCAAAAGTCCATGTGTTTACTTGTTTGATCTCACGTTCTATAAGCAGTATTTGATTCTACCTGCATATTGAATCTAATGTATACTGGTCATAATTCTAGGCTCTTGATGGACTTTTGAAGGATCTTGTAATGATGTTATTACCATTAGCATTGTACTTCACTTGTAATTTTAGGTGCCTTTTCTTGCTGTATTTAGGCATGGTAGAATTCTTTTATATAGATCAAAAAATATTTCCCCACATTCAATCTCCATGATGGCTTTTCAGTCCTTGGCTTTCCTACAGACTTCTAAAACACCAGTCCACAGGGAATTCTAAAACCTGGGAGAGGAATTTTTAAATCCCCTTTAATCATAAAATGTTGTTGTCTCTTCAGCAATCTGAAACCAATCACTCACAATCAGGCTACCTATTCTAGCCCTCTTTCTCAGAAATTTCTCATGATGGAATAAAGACAGCATCTTTGCAATCAGTATAAGGCATTCTGGATGTACGTTTAATGGGTATGATCATATGGAAAACACTCTTACCAAGAAACTAAGTTGGGAATTAAGAACAAATCTAAAAACTGTGTAATATTTTTTTGTTGAAGACAATGAACCCAGTGTATCTACTAAAAAGGTCCTAGAAGCAAAAAGTGAAATCCAGCAAGTATTTATTAGGCACCTATTGAGTGCAGAGAACTGTTCTTACAGCAGGTGAAAAAATGTATTGAAGTGGATGATTATTTCTCATTCCTAAAATATACAGTTCAAATATGAAAAATCTATGCATTGTATAACATTTTACAAAAATCCCACACCAAATGGCTAAAAAAAATTTTTTTAATGTCAACATGATAATAAAACTTTATTTGCATTGTCATACATGCAGCTTTGGCAAATACATAGCAGAAACGATTTAATGGGTTGTTTAATGAGATAGATTTTTACTAAAAAAAAAATCCAAATATAAAATAATGTCATGTTTTCTAAATTCTTTTCTAATTTTCAAAAAGTAGATTGCTGACCAGTATTTGAATCCAAACAAATTCTTGTACTAATTCCTCACTGAATAGACAAATGTACATATATATCTTCAGTTTGGAGTGTTCTGGTATAATTAGCATCATAGCTTTAGAGCTGGAAAGGACCTTAAAAGCCACCTAATCCAACCCTCTCATTTTACAGAAAACCAATGCCTACATATGGTAAATAACTTGCCCAGGGTCATGCAGGGGTTAACTGGAGAGGAATGATTGGATCCAGGTCTTTTGACATCAGAACCCTTTTTCCCCCTCACTATAACGTGCTGCCACCTAGAAAAAGTCCAAAAGTTCATTCATAAGTTGGTTGTTTGGAAAGTGAAATGCATTTTCTATAGAAATTACTTACTTAATGGCATTTATTATATTGCAGTTTTGTAAAGAGTGGTTAGGTCCTTGGGCTAGTACAAGAACCCTTTTAACCTATAGCTTAAGTAGAAATACTGTACAATGATTATGAAAAATAAAAAAAATACTGTGACAAAAATAACATCCCTTTAAGGGTTTAGAAGGCTCTTTCTTCTCCTTGACCTTGTGAGGCAGGTTTAGAAGTATTTTCATTGCCTTTCATAAAAGAGATGATGTAGCCAAAGCTCAGAGAGGTTAAATGATTGGCCCAGGGTCACACAACTGATAAGCAGCAGATTCAAGTGCACATCATCTAACTCCAAATATAGAACTCTTTCCACTGACAACACTGCCTCTCTGAAACAGAAAAACAAATTTAATAAGGAATGTGTTTCTCTAACATTGGAGTATTTAAAAAATCTAATTTCCTTTCAAAAATCCCATCTTTTCTTTTCCTTGATATGAATGTATCTCTCTGGATACACTTGTTTATTAGCTGTGATAAGGGTGAATTTTAGCTCACAAGTGGAACCAAGGGAAAGAAAGGGACTTTCCTTGAGGAATTGGCCAAGAGTTGGAAGAAAGAGGCAAAAGAGAGAAGGACTTTATGGGGTGGAGATGGGATAGTACATGTGAGAAAGAGGATTGAGGTAGAATTATCTGAGCTGAAATGGCACAAGATAGAAGAAAGGAGGGAAGCATTGTGTTTTCCCACTGCCTAAAGAAGAAACTAAGTCAGTAGGGAAGAGGTGGCCTGGGATAGTTATTTGGGGGATGGAGAAGGGAGGAAGTGACAGTGATAAGATTTGGCAGGAGAGGCGGTATGAGATTATATGAAAGGAATGTTCACAAGTTAGATATCTGTATCCCAGGAGCTGCCAGTGTTTGGTCATCATAAATAGGTCAGGGAAACCCTCGTCGAGCTTACTGAAATATCACAAGAAGACCTTAAATCTGTCAGCAAGTGGAAAAACAGATGGCAAGATATAGAATGGGAGATCTTTTGAAGGCTGAGAATATCTTCTGCTAAATTAGAAGAACCATTTAGAATATAGAGCTTTTTATAACCATGGTTCATTTTAATTCCAGGCTGAGTTCCTTTAAAAAAATTTTTTTTGTCCCTATTCCCTAAATGCTAGTCTTGAAACTTTGGGGTCCTCTTTATCTGGAAGAAAATGAATTTTCAATCCCATGAAACAGACATTTTATGAAACACCCACTGTGTGCAGTGTAAAGTAACTGTAGTTAATTTAATTGGGGAAAATGGAACAAGGAATGGAGTTTGCATATTTTTTCCTATTCAACAACATAATTGTAAGTTCAGTTTTTACTAGACGGTTAGGAAATGACATATTGAACTAATGAATTATCCCGAAGTGCTGCCAGTATTTAATCATCTTCTTTACTGCATCATCTTGTCACATATTCTCCTCTTCACCAGAGATTCCAGCTAAAGAAGACAGAAGGTTGTCCTTACGATAATCCAGACAGATGCTCTTTTAATCATTAGCATTGCTGGATTTTGGCAGTAAAGAACTAGGATGCCTTCAGACTGCTAAACTTAATGATTGCATGAAGAAGGGTTGGGGGAGGGGGCTTTAATTGCTTGTTCTTGTTAATGTGGAAAAGTGTGATCAAAACACTTGCTTTTAACTACAGGAAACATACATTTTGAGATGAGAGTCCCATCTTTCAGCAGTTTTGAAAGTGAATTTTATGTATGAATTCCTCCACAAAATCCTACTGGGCAGCTAGGCAGCTCAGTGGATAAAGTGCTGGGTCTGGAGCCAGAAAGAAGAGCCTTCTTAAGTTCAAATATAACCTCAGACACTAGCTACATGATTTTGGACAAGTCACTTAACCCTGCTTGCCTCAGTTTCCTTATCTGTTAAAGGAGCTGGAAAAGGAAATGGCAAACTACTTCAGTATCTTTGCCAAGAAAATCCCAAATGGAGTCACAAAGAGTTGGACACAACTGAACAACAACAGCCACAAAGTCCTCCTCTAGTGCCTCCCTCTAATATGAAGGTGAGCCTAGGTTCTCAAAAACTATGCCAACTGAGCACAAGCTGAAGAAGTTTTCACCATCCTGGAAATGCTTTGGGGATACTTCCAGCAATATACCCAATCTGCTTTCAAAGGATTAACCTAGCTAAGTAGGAAGATGGCTCATCACCAATAGAATGGGCATTTAATGATGAATGCTTTGGCCATGTCAATCCATGAAACAGCCCACAGTCATATGCATACATTTTTTTTTGATGATGTCAGAGTGGTTAGAAAAGGCAGAGGGTACCAATAATTCCACAGGTTTTAGACTATCTACAAACTTTAATATGGTTGTCAGAACATTAAAAATGAGTTTCTTATCCGATGACCAACAAGTAGACGTATTACCAGAGGAACTTAACTCTGACAATCTTGACATTCTTTTTATAAGCAAAACAACAAAGTTGCAGCTAATGGAAGGGTGACTCAGAGGCTCTCCTTAGAGAGGCAAACAAAGGAATTGGCAGAGTGTGTTTCGTGGTGTGCCCAAAGGCAACAGTAAACAGCATTTTATGGGACATTTGGTCATCTGGCATTGCCATACTCTTAAGAAGTATTCACAAAAAGGCCACCATGAAAATTATTGAGGTTTTTGTACTTGCTTTTGTTGTAGGGAATTAAGAGGTAGAGAAATTCTATGAAAAATCACATAAGACCCCCTGAATGAAATCAACATACTTTGATACTTGTCTACTGTAGTACAAAGCTAGGAATAGGTGAGGATGGAGAGAAATACATTGGAAAAAGAAATGAGAGAGACCAAAGACTTGTAGACCAATTACTCAGAAAGATCTCATTTCCACATGTCGTGAATATTTTTGTAGCAAGTACCTTGACCTCACCCTCTCAGAGTAAGGCTAGATACGTTGCTGCCACAGGGTTCTGGAATGGTCCTGAGGAATTGGGGTGTCTCTTTGGCAAATGCTATTGTTTTGAGCCTCCATTCTGGTGTGGTCCCCCCACTGTTAGCTGCTGCTAGAGATTGGAGCTACACTCCAGTTCCATTTAACCAGTTACCATCAATTAGCTTTTATGAAGAGATAGTCGCTTTGAAGATACAACAAGAATGGAAATAAAAACATTTCCCTTCACCCCCTTGGAGACATCTTTTTCCCTATACCATCATATTGTCTGGAAAGAGTGAACTGAAATTGAATTCAACTTATACATAATATTGGTCCATAAAGTTCATATTCACATGCAACATTACTGCTGGATGAGTCCTTGTCTCAAAGGCTGCTATTTATTCTTCTGGACCTTAAAGCTACCTGGCTAGATAAAATCCCTCATGCAGACTACACTCTTGGAACTCAGCTGTTTTCCTGACCTCTCAAGCTCACTAGCCATCTACTCCACATAAATCAAATGTAAATATGATCAGGGAAAGAAACTGTATTACAGGCAACTATGTGCCTTGGATGGGGAAGACCTGGGGCCTCCCTCTCCCTTTATAATATTGTTTCTTATCACAATGCTGCTAGACTAAAAGAAAACACACCAAGAGAAAGAATGACATTGAATACAATGTCATTGGGTGCTGGCTCTACCACCACAGTCATTGGTTAGCCTACCATAGTTACATAGTGTTTGCACATGCTCTAACATCCACATGGGATTGCATCAGAGGAACTCTGTGCAAGAATTCGACTTCTTGCCTAGTCCCTCCTTATAGCACTCTTTTATTAAACATAAATTGTTATTTAATAAAATTAAATACTTTTAAAGTTATTTCATATTTATTTAAGATTTTATTTAATAAATGTTTATTAAACATAAAAAGCCTGTGTGGAATAGTGGATAGAATGTTGAACCCGAACTCAAAAAGACCTGTGTTTTGAATCTTGCCTCAAAAATTTTCTAGTTGTGTGACCATGAACAAGTCAACAGTTATTTATTAAGTGCTTACTCTGTGCTAGGCACTTTGCTGACGGCTGGAGATGCAAGCAGAAAGGTAGTCCCAGGCCTGAGTTTACAACTTGTTTCCTTATCTGTAAAATAGAGATAATAATAGCACCTAACTTATAGGTAATAACTTTTTATTACTTATTACTCATGGGTAATAACATATATAAAATCACCTTGTAAACCTTAAAGCTCTCTATAAATGTTAGCTATTATTAGAAATTAGCTACTAGCTGCCAGGTGCTATCCTAGGTTCTGAGCATATAAAGATAACAAAACCAGCACTATCCACAAGGAACTCAAATTGAGGTGAGGGATTAAGAGGAGTATAGGAGACAATATGCACACTTAGAAGTGAGGAGGGAGGGTGTTCCAGATGTGGGGTATAGTCAGTGAAAGGGGGCAACTAGATGGCACTGTAGATAGAGCTCTAGTCTTAGAATCAGGAAGACTCCTGGGAGTTCAAATCTGGCCTCAGATACTTACTAGTTGTGTGACCCTGGGCAAGTCACTTAACCTTGTTTGCCTCAGTTTCCTCATCTGTAAAAATGAGCTTGAGAAGGAAATGGCAAACCACTCCAGTATCTTTGCCAAGAAAACCCCAAATGGAATCATAAAGAGTTGGACACAGCTGAAAAGACTGAACAACAACACAGCCAGTGAAAAGTGGGCATATGTAAGGCGAGGAGGAGTCTAAGCAGCAGAGTGTGGGAAGAGGACCAGTGTTTAACAAGATTGGAAAGGTAGGTTCAAACCAGATTGTAAAGGGCTTAAAAAGAAAAAAAAAGTAGTTTATCTCTGATCCTAAAGGCAATAGGGAGCCTTTGGTTTCTTCTTTGTATGTAGTTTACATGTGCCTATATATGTACATGACTCTGTTGGAACGTAAGCTCCTTAAGAGCAGGGACTACTTGACTTTTGTGTCTTTCTTTGTATTATCATCACCTAGGATCGTGTGTGCCAGGCACCTAAGAAGTACTTAATGTTTGTTGACTGATAGGCTGTTGCCATTGCCATTGAGTAACATTGTTGTCTCTGTCCTTTTGCCAGATAAATCAAGTATTGCTGTCTGAGGCGCTTTCTAGGCTCTTTTAATTTCCTTGTTAGGGCAATTTATTTATAAGAGGAAAATTTCTGGGAAAGTATTCTTTTCTCTATTCATTTTTTTTTAATTTTGGCATTAATATTAAATAGTAAAAAATGTAGGTGTTTTAATTGATTTTATCCTAAAAAATTTTCCAAATTTTTGCCTTTAACAAATAAGAGGACTTCCTATGCAGATAGCTGATTTAGGAATGACTTTCACATAACTAACTCCCCTACTCAATAAATTCCAAAGGCTCTTTTGGAGGAAAAGGAATTCGTAGATGGGAGACTAGGAAAAATCACATGTGGAAGGTAGTACTCAAACTTAGTGTTGAAGGAAGTTAGCAATTCCAAGAAGAGGTGGTAAGGAGAGGGGACATTCCGGGTATTGGAGATAACTAATGGCATAGAGACAGTATCATGCATAAGGAACCAAAAAAATGGACAAGTATGACTGTATGAAGGGAGTCCTGTGTAAGAAGCCTGGAAAGGTAGGGAGGAGCCAGTTTATGAAGAGCTTTAAATGCCAAACATTTATTTTTGATCCCAAAGAAAATGGGGAATCATTAGAGTTTATTGGGTAGAGAGTGTGACATGGTCAGGTCTCTCCTTTAGGAAAATCACTTTAGCAGCGAGTGGAGGTTGGATTGTAATGCTAAGAAACTTGAGGCAGAGAGATCAATTAGTTAACTGTTGTAATAGTCCAGGAGAGAGGCGATGGGGGCCTGCTAGGAGTGTCTTCAAGTGGAGATGAGCAATATTGTGGAGGTAGAGATGATGAGTCAGCAGGTGACTCAGAGGGTCAGAACTGAATTTTAGGAAAAAATCACTTTAGCAGTTGCTTGAAGGATAGAATGGAGAGGGGAGAGGCTTGAGGTAAGGAGATCAATTAAGAAACTATTGCAACAGTATAGGCCAGATAGATGGGAAAAGCTATTGGACTAGACTAAATATCTACAGAGAAGGCATGTGAAGCAACCAGACTTTAAGACTATCGAGTGATCTCTTCTCAAGGTATTTTCCCCCTCAGGGGTGTGGGGGGGAAATCTCAGACCTTAATATTATATTTATATCTCAATTTTAAAGGTGAAGAGAACATTAATAATTACTAACCCATATGTTTACATTTATACCTGCATAAATTGTTTAGTGAAAAATATACATACAGGATCAAGGCAGTGAGCTAGGTTCAAAATTGAACAATATAAGAGAGCAAGTTGGATAGTTTGGTAAAATTGCATAGCTCTTTTCATGATAAGCTTCTCCTTAAAACAAGGGCCCATCTTTTTTTTAAACACCATTATTCTTCTAGTGATGCTATTTGGCTATAAGTCATTGAACAATACAACCTCTGAAGAATCAAAGGTAAGAGTCATCCAAAGAACAACAGAAGGCACATGGGGTGTGAGCCAGGTATGACCCATTACAAGCAAGGAATTGTGAAGGAGAAGTATCATAAAGAGTGTCATCCAAGAAACATATAACCAGAAAAAGAAGATGGACTGGTCACATAGTCAGATTGAGGGATAACCACGTTCACTGGTGAACATCTTGTGTGCTGCACTGGTATCCTTGTGAGGTCTATAGACTTGAAAGACGTGTTCTAGCATATTGAGGGGACCACTTGTGATGAACCCAGGGGCCAACCTGAATAAGAATTGATCGGGATGGATGGAAATGTTGGGATCTGCATCATTGCAGGAAATATGTACATTGAGGTCATAGATTCATTGAAGTAATGAGACAATTTTCCTTTTCTTCTGAAAATTTGCTGATATACATATAATATGATCATAGATTTAGAGTTTATAGGTACCTTTAGAGGCCATTAGAGCCAATAATTTCATTTTAGGATAAAGGAATGAAGGCACTAAGAAGTTAAGTGTCACACATCTAGTGAGTATCTGAAGTAGCCCATGGTTTCATCTTTAGGACACGAGTCTTAATTTCTCAGAGTGTTCAGTGGTTCTTAAAATGATTGTAAACCTTAAGTGCTCTGCTTCTCTTTTTACTCCATCTTTTGCACTTCATACTTTAATGAGTCAGAATCCTTGCAGTGAGCAAATAGAATTTTTGTACATTGATATCCTAGCTAATCAAAATTCAAAATTCATATGTTTTTTTTCTTCAGTGCCCCTATGTTATCATGTGATTGGGATATCTTTCATGTTTCTTTTTTTATAATCATGTTTCATTTTACTTCTGAAACAAGTTTCCTTTTTTTATGCTCTTAGTATCATTTTACTTCCAAAACAAGTTTTATTTTTTTAATGCATCATTTTCCCATTAATTTTGGCTTGTTAACTTGGAATTTATCTTTGACTTCTCTCAATTTCACTTCTGTATATCCAATCAGTCACTAAGTTCTATGGATTTGTCCTCTTTTAGCTCTGTAGAATTAAGTGTTATGGCCAGCAGTTATTCAGCTTGTGTGGTCCGCCCCAGAGCCCTGTCCATCAATTTTCTGATACTCTGTAAGACTCAGTGATTCCCAACCGTCCTAATGCTGTGACCCTTTAATACTCGTATGTGGGCATATCTGCATTTGGGTGGACCCTCCTGGAGATGGATAGAGGAGCGGTGTCTCGGTTCATAAGACCATCAGAAATATGTGTTTTCCGATGATCTTAGTTGACCCCTGTGAAGGGGTCATTTGACCCCCAAAGGGGTCACACCCCACAGGTTGAGAACCGCTGCTATAAGTCAATTCTTCCTATCCACACACCCCCCCCCCTCCAAAGGCAAGACCTACATTAGAAGAAAAGAGATTTCTTTCTCACTGTAACATTGATATTGCTTCTACTTAAATTCATTTAAAAATTTCTTTTCTCTTCTACTTAGTCACATAGATTTTCTTCACAAGTTCAATTTTTTTATTTATTGCATAAGATTTCAGTTTTAATGTACTTCTTTGTGCTTTATCGATTTGCATCAGTTTATCTCCTTAACAAATAAAAGTATATGTTTTTTTTAAAAGTCTACCACTTAAGAAATTGTGCTAAATGTAGTAGTATGAATAACTCAAAGGAATTTTTTTTAAACCCTTTTACTAAATGAAAACCTGAGGCCGTCATATATCTCTATATTTGCTATTTATGTTTTATGGACTCCAGCTTTCTCATGTAACAGTCCACCTACCTAATAAACAAAGATTTAAAGGTCTCCCTTGACGATCTTCCATAGTCTGTTGCTTTCTGAAATGAGTCATCCATCTTCAGATTCTTAGTTTATGTAGGTGGCATTTTAAAAGATTAAACAGTAGGGGAAAAATAGGCTATGCACAAATTTTGGTATGTGAATATAACGGTACATAATTTGATGTAAGAAATTATGAATATGAAAAATTCAAGGCAAATTGGGATGATATGTATGAATTGATACTTAACGAAGTTAATAGAACCAGAAGAATAATCTACACAGTGACCACAGTATGTAGAACAAAATGGCACTGAAAAACTCCAGAATTCTGCTGTAGCAACCAATCATAATAATAATAGTTGCTAACATTTATATAATGCTTCCTATGTTCCAAGCACTGTCCTTTTAAATTATGATCTCATTGTTCCCTACAACCACCCTGAGAGATAGGTGCTATTATTACCATCCCCAACTTATAGAAGAGGAAACAGTTTAACAAATGAAGAAGATGGAGGTCAAATAACTTACCTAGAGTCACATAGCTAAGTAAGTGTCCAAGGCCAGATTTAAACTCTTGACTCCAAGCCCAGCAGCATTCTATCCATTGCACCACCTAGTTGCCCCTACAATCATGGCTTCAAAATACTGATAATGAAGCACATCACTTGCCTTTCAGCAAAGAAGAATGAATTAGTGGTATAGAATGAGGCATACATTTCAGATGTGGGAAATATATTTTTGTTTTGCTTGATTGTACTTCTTTGTTACAAAGGAGGGTTTTGGGGATAGATAGAGAACAGGTGATGGGAGGGGATCGTGCTGTAAAAAAATAATTTAAAATATTAATAAGTCATTAAGTAAAGAAAAGAAAGAAAATCTAGTGTGGAGCCCAGAGTACTGCCCTGCTCGGATTAAGCCCTAGGTACTGGTCACTTGTACTATTCACCTTTTACAGCTGTTGCAGTTTGCCAGGGTTCATCTCTGGGGACTTTTGACTTCTACTTGAGAAAGTATGCTTTTCATTCTCATACACTTTAGTCTCATTAACATCCCGCCACCCTGGGATGATGTGAATTATAGTAAAACTTACAGTTTTGTCTGTGTTTCCCCCAAAAGGGGCAGGGGGAAGAAATAACAAAAGTACCCAAAGTACAAACATGAGTCACGTATGGGACAGGAAATTTATTCCTACATGGAAAGCAATGATAACCTTTAAAAAAGAATCATGGTGCACATTACAGAATTATTAGAACATAATTCAGTAACTTATAACTGCTGTTATAGTCTGTTGGGAAACTGTTGGATAAGCCTCATTGGGATATAAAACAGCTTTTTTGCAAGGCACTAATTAGCCATTTATATTTCATTTCCACTGGGCATTGTCTCATAAATTCCCAGTATAGGTCTACAGGCAAAAACACACCATACTTGATATGCTTTCTGGTGATATCCACCCTCTGTTGCAGATGCTTCATTTGTCAGCTTGTTCCTGTAGCCCCAATTTCTCTGTTAACTGCCACCATCACTTGTAGACAACCATGATTTTTCAAAACTCACAAAGTCACCTAAAAGAAACACAAAAGAGAAGCAAAGGCATTTAGGAGCCAGGGGTATGAGTCCATTCTGAGTCTCCACCCCATATAGGGAGGTGGTTATGGGTTATGGGTCAGAGAAAGACCCACTGGAATCACATCTTGTCACCTGGAAAGCTGTAGCCAAGAAAACACCAGTGGGAAAACTATCTTCTTTTAAATGGTCCCTTGAGTCTTCAATTCTTCTGTCTCAATAACCAATTAGGGTGCCCTGAGAGATGAATTATATTTGGCCGGAAGCTGGTCACTGAAGTTCCTTCATGGTCAACAGAAAGCAATTAAATAATATCTGTACATGCTCTGGACAATCCATGTTAAAAATAAGGGACGACTGAGATAGCTGTTGCAAATAATATAGGCTACTTACTAATGGATCAGAATCTTGAATGAAATGTGAAATTTTAAACTATTTCTTAATTTAACATATTCCTTATCATTATCTTTCTTTTTTTTTAGCTTTAAGTAAACAGCTTTATTTTCTTTTTTTTTTCATCAGTAAAATTGCATCTTTTCATTAAGAATTTAAATTACATCAGAAAATTACTCCCAGTCCAACTACTATGAAAGTGATGGTCTGTGCAAATGCTATATATCATCATCTTTCTACTTCTGCTTTCTCCCTTTCACTATAAGAGAACTATCAGTTATTTACTGTTTATTTTTTCATAACAAATTTTTTAAAAACTCAGTTTTATTTTCAGATCTTCATTGTCTCCTGCCTCCTCTACTTTCTCCCACCTCCCACAGTGAGAAAAGCAGAATTTCTGTTATGTACCTAGGATCAAGCAAAACAAATTCTCACATTGACTCTGTCCCCCCCAAAAGGCTTAATTTGCACTTTATAGTCCATCACTTCTTTTTTGTTTGCTTGGGGTTTTTTGTTGTGTTTTTTTTTTTGAAGGGGGGAAGGCAGAGCAATTGGGTTAAGTGACTTGCCCAAGGTCACATAGCTAGTAAGTGTCAAGTCTCTGAGGCCGGATTTGAATTCAGGTACTCCTAACTCCAGGGCCAGTTCTCTATTCACTGTGCCACCTAGCTGCCCCAAGTCTATCACTTCTAAGAAGATAGGTAACATGTTTCATCATGAATCCTTTGGAATTATGGCTGGTCAATGTATTGATCAGAATTCTTAAACCTTTCAAAGTGGTTTGTCTTAACAGTTATGTTGTTTAATATATAAATTGTTCTCCTGGTTCTTTTTGCTTCACTTTTCATCAGTTCATATAAGTCTTCCCAGGCTTTTAAAAAAACAAAACCAAACCAAACCATTCTGCTCATCATTTTTATAGCACATAACATTCCATCACATTCATATACCATAACTGTTCAATCATTCTCCAATTGATGGATACTTATTCAGATCCCAATTCTTTGCCACCACAAGAAGACCTGCAGTGAATATTACTCATTGTTTATTCCTAAAAATTTGAAATGCCTGGCAAAGTTAACCACTGAAAAATTATTACGTGTTTAATAAATATATATTACAATTGTGAAATTCTGGTGGCATTATTAAAATGTATCAAGTTGACAAAAATCTTTGTAGATTCAAAAAATGCATTATTTTCTTCAGTATTTTTTTTTGAAAGTAGCAATGCTGAAGTCATCAAAGTCCTTTTAAATCTTCTCTGAACTTTTGATCATGATTCAAAGTGCAGCACTCCTACTCTTCAGGGCAATGTACTTTTTCTGTACTTCTTCACTGAACAATAAATGCCTTCTTTTATCTTGAACTAGAAAAATCTAAACTCAAAGTGAGAGAACTAATATAGTTGCTCAAATTGTGGCAATAACAGAATCATATAGCAAAAAGAGTCACATAAAAAGTGGAGAGAATAAATCAGAGACCAGCAACTTATAGTATATGGGCCAAAGGTAGTGCAAGGGCCAATTTTTAGAAGCAAGCATGGTGCCATCCTCTTCTTCCCACAACTTGTGAAAGAAAGTCTGCCCCCCAGATGCTCCCTCCTTCTCAAAAGCCATCATACTTCATCAACATTCCTTTATTAGGAAAGAGTAATCATTCAGTAGGGGCTGGGTGGCACACTGGATAGAGCACCAGTCATGGAGTCAGGAGGACCTCAGTTCATATCCAGCCTCAGACACTAGCTGTGTGACCTCACTTTTTAATGACTTATTTTTAAATTTTATAACTGCTGAAGAGTGTTATAACATTGGCTTTCCCCTAAACAAATCTGTCTTTGGCAATCCTTCTCTTTCCTTATCCAATCAAAGAACTTAAGGAATATATTGAGGGATGATAACCTGAGCTATTTAGTCAATATAAAAGGAAAAAATCATTTCCACAAAGCTAAAGGAAGAAGGAAAGTTATGAAAGAAAATAATATTGGGTTTTAAAAAATATTCTAGTTACTTAGATGTTATTTGTTGCTAAAAGGCAAGATATATTCCAGAGATTCTTGATTGAAAATAATGTTACAGGAAATTCTGAATATGTAATTCAAAAAGATAGACATGCAAATGAGAATTAAAGTAACACACTTATTCCCACCCATTGCTGTTAATTGTGTCTATGAAAAATGACAATGCAAAATGTTATAATTATTATAGTTAGGAAAGAATAGTCATAGAATCAGAGATCATCTCTCCAATGCCCTCATTTTGCAGAGAAGAAGCTGAGACCCTGGGAAATAAAATGTCTTCTCATAGATCACAAAGAAAATAAGTGTCAGGTTGGAATTCAAATCTAGGTCTTCTGACTTCTAAATCTGGTTCTGTTTTCGCTATTCCATATGTAAAGGATTGATCAGAGAAGTTTTATGAGCCAGTTAATGAGGTCATGGGGAGGTATATCTCTGTGGGGAGAGAATAGATACGCTCTTTGTTCTGGGCTGGAAGTGTTAAGGACAGTCTGGAATACTCATTCATACCTTGATGAAAAGGTGAATGAAAAAATGTCAAGAATTGGGGATGAGTTAGTTGAGCCAGACTGTTTTTGGTTAGAGCCCCCTTCTTTGGACTGGGTTGAGAACAGGTAGTCTTTATTGCAAAGTTGCCCCCTTTTCGGATGGGTCTTTGAGAGAGAGCACAGCACAGACCAGAAGGCAGCAGATCCGAAGCATGGACCTGAGGGTGAACAAGGGAAGATTGCATATGAACGGTCTCACTCTCGGGAAGCAAGAGACAAAGCCTTTCAACAGCATCCTTCCCTTTCCCCCTTCCCAAGAAGATAGAATCACAGGTCCAACCTCTTGGATAGAGAAAGGGTTTTCCTGTTCAGATATTTTTGTTTACTGGCTTTATAAGTGTTGTTTGTCCTCTGGCCTCACTTTTCCAGAACTGGACCACCTCCCCCTCCCCCTCTAAGGTATTCTAGTAGTAATATTGAAGGGCTGGGGTGTGTCATCTCTAATTCTATTTGCTTGAGTACCCATTCCAATGTGGTTCCATCTACTGTTACCTGTCAGTTACTAGCACCTCAATTCCATTGGACCAATCACCATCAATTAACTTTTACAAAGGCTTATTTACTTCAAAATTATGGCAAGAACAGAAACACAAATATTTTCCCCCAGCACCTTGGTGGGGAGGGGCACACTATCTCCTATACTACTTTGGTCTCTGTAGAATAGGTTTAGACTTTACACAATTTCTACATGGTATAGTCCCACTAAGATTATGTCCAAATGCAGCATTGAGACTGGAAGAACCCTTGTCTAGGCTACATCTGGACTGAATCCCAAAGGTGGCTCCCCATTCTCAGTGACCTCAATAATGAACTTACTATGAAACCTGGGATGGGCTCAAATCCCAGACCACCTCACTCTCTTGACCTTTCAAAACTCACAAGGTCATAGCCTCATCCACAGTGAGAGAACACGTACTTAGACAAAGGATGAAGGCTTATATTCATAGGCTATATGTGGACCTCAGATGAAGAGGGCCTAAAACCACTCCCCTTACATCATTATCTCTCTTCTTTCACCAGAATGCCATCAGGCAGGAAAAAGCTCAACTAAAAGAAAGAAGAGATTCTGGTCTAGCAGTGCCTTTTAATTGTACTCTCAGTTCCACCTGGGCAGCCGATCAAAGTGACTCCTATTCACCATATGGTTAGCACATGGGAACACATCACAAAATGTCCATGCATAATCCGAGGTCCATATGGAGTTCTCATCAGCTGAGCACCCCGTGCAGGAAGATGGAAGAATGCATGATCATAGATTGAGAATCGGAAGGGAGCTGAGAGGTCATCTGGTCTAACTCCTTCATTTTATAGAATAGGAAATGGTGGCCTAGAGAAGGGACATGAGTTGCCCAAGGTCACAGAGACAGTAATGGAATATCACATCTGTGGCCTTATCTTTCTGAAATTTAACATGGATTTTTTATCTACTGGAATTATCAGTTACATCAACATCTGAACGTGGTATTTGCTACATATGAACATTTAAAAATTTCAGTTTGCGTTATTAGGTCAGATAAAACTGTCTTATTCTTGGCTATTAGATAATTGAATGTCACCTGAGATGTACAAGTCAACCAGCAAAGATTCAAGTGGTGCCTAATACCATTTATTGTTGTTGTTCCACCGTTTCAGTTGCGTCTGATTCTTCATGACCCCAGCTGGGGTTTTCTTGGCAAAGATACTGAAGTGGTTTTCCATTTCCTTCTCTAGATCATTTTACAGATGAGGAGCTGAGGCAGACTGGGTTAACCGACTTGCCCAGGGTCGTGTAGCTAGTAAATATCTGAGGCTGGATTTGAACTCAGGTCTTCCTGACTCTTTGCCCTGCTTGCTATGGTGTCACCTACTTGCCCTTAATACCATTACATGATCCTATATAAAACACAGTATTTTGGAGCTTGGTGCCTTATCATTCTGTATCTGATCTCAGCATGTGTGGCCTCATCTTGTCCTTTTTGGTTCACTCCATATATAGTTCTATGGATGTAGATCTCTTAATTCTAGTTCTAAATGACTCTGATAAGTTCTCATAGAAAATAAAATTATGCTTAAACTGTCTTCAAATATTAAATAGTGACATTTGGCATGTTCTGCTTTTTTTTTTTAGAAGTTTAAATTTTAAAGGAACATTATTATCTATATCCAATCTTTTCCCAAGGCTTATTGATTGATTTCACCTTTGCAGCATCTCTCCTATATACTTCCCCCTTTTCTCCTTTGACACTGGTGTCATCACCTCACACCTGAATCATTGCCATAATCTGCTTGGGAGGGAGTGAGGGAGTGTCTGATTGCCTTGTCTCTCCCTGCTCCAGTCTATCCTCCACTGAGTCATTAAAGTGATTTTCTTAAAGTGTGGGTCTGATCATGTCAGCCCTCTACTCAACAAACTCTAGTGGCTCCCTATTTCCTCTGGGAGTAAACACAAAATGCTTTGTCATTCAAAGCCTTTCGTAACCTAGTCCCCTCCTGCCTTCCCAATCTCATGACACTTATTCTTTGGTTAGATGATCAGGGATCCTTTTGACTGTTCCACCAACAAGACATAGACTTTCTCTCTTAGTCCTGGGCATTCTCTCTGGTTATTCCCCATGCCTATAATGTGCTCCCTTTTCCACTCTAACTATTGACCTCTGTGGCTTCCTTTAAATCCCAAATAAAATCCAACTCCTACAAGAAGCCTTTCCCAATCCCTCTCAATTCTAGTGTCTTCTCTCTGTTCATTATTTCCTATTTATCCTGAACAGAGCTTGCTTTATGTATATTTATTTGCATTTGCTGTCCACATTAGATTGTAAGCTCCTTTAAGGCAAGGACTATCTTTTGCCTCTTTTGTGTATCCCCAGTATTTAGCCCCGTGCCTGGCACATAATAGGCACTTAATCAGTATTTCTTAATTCATTTATTTGGGATTAAAGGGCCCGTGTTCAAATTCTGCCTCACTTATTTACTATCCATATGAACTGGGCAATTCACTTAACTCTTCTTAACTAGATAACATCCTTTGTAGTTCCTTCCAGCCAAAAATCTATCAGCTTAGCAATACTTTAAATAGTTTTAATGAAAAAGATGTAATTGTTTGCTATATTTCACTTTCTTTTTAAAATGTTTTGTTGGCATGGATACAGAGTGCAGTCTGTCTCTGTCTCATCAGATTATCATCATAAACTGCTATGGCTGAAAAATACATCACTGCAGCAAATTATCTGGTGATGACCCCCTTCAAAGTTAGTGAAGCTATTCCTCAAATGATAGACATGCAGTAGGTTATAGGTTTTTACTCAAAGCCTCTCTGGATTGTTAGGAGCTGTCAAAAATGTATGCTCCTTTGGCACTGTCTTCTAGGATCCAGGATAACTAGCATCTCAGAATAAAGCATCAGTGTAGGACTTTAATGTTATCAATTTAAGTGGTAAAAATCAGAGCAGCATTAGATGGGAGAACTTACTTGGTAAATTGCTTTACAACCTCTTTTACTTTTCATTCAAGTAAAACCAAAAAGGGGATTAGGGTTGTTTTAATTCATCACGTTTTTACTTGCAAAATTTGAGGGTTTAATTTTTTTTTTTAGTATTTTGTTCATAAATTCCTTTTGTAATTTTGCCAAAACTTTGATTTTTTTTAAAAAAAAATTTGGTAGCACACACACTGTGAACCAGTATAACTAAAAGTAAAAACATGTTGGAAATAACTATTGGTATGTTTGCATTTCTTCTGTGTTTGGAATTTGGCACTTGGATGTTCATTTCATTATCAAAGCCTTGATTACTTATTTTAGAATAGAGGTATTCTAGTCCAGCTTTCTCACTCTACAGATGAGTAAAGTGATGCTCAAAGAATTCAGTGATTTGTCCAAGGTAATACATATAATGGAGGACTAGCCAATGTACCTACTTGTTAAGAGCTTGTACAACATGCGCAACTCATTCTAAGGGCTAGGCTTATCTGCCAGTCTTTGTCATATACAGGTTATGATTGAAACCACATTTTCTTATTCTAAATCCAGCATTTTGTCCATTACACCATGCTCCTTCTCAAGTTATGAACACCTTTGATTCTTCAAATTTCCAGATTTTACCTAGTTATCTACAATGTATCATAGCTTTAGAGCTGAGAAGGACCTTAAGGGTCATTTAGTCCACTGTCTTATTTTATAGAAGAGGAAACAGAGACCTAGAGTGATTTCCCCAATGTTATATGTTAGATTAAAAAAAAAACAATTACAGTTATCCCTTCCACATTGTGACTTTCCCTATTTATGATTTCAACATATTGCAATTTTGATATATCATGGGTTGGCATAAGAAAATAAATGGGAATTATTTGAGAATTTTGTAGAAGCCATAGATGACACATGAAGCAGCAAACACAGAAAAAGTTCAGAAGCTCAGAAATGCATTTAGATATATGTATCAAATTATATAATAGCAACCCAAATTTTACAATAAAGTACTGTAAACACCCCATGAAAGAAAAAGAAAAAAATCAGACCTCTTCTCTGGTACAAAGAGAGGGCCAAAATATTTTACATAGATTTTCCAGATTGCAGGGGGTGCCATGTCCCTAACCCCGCTGATGTGGAAGGGATTAACTGCATAGCAAAATAAAGAAAAACAAGAGTATAATATACTAATTACATAGTTCTCCAAGACAGAAGGATATCAGCCATGCACCTTACAGTATTGGGTACAGGACCGCTAGTGAGTCAAGTGTATAGTCATACAATCACCCCACCAAATGCTGAAACAAATGGCAAAATGGATAGATTTGCATTATGTTGTGCTTGGATTGCAGCCAATTAAACAACGGTGCTCACAGGAGCAAGGGATGGCCAGGATAGCTGAGGATTCATGTGAACTTGATGAGACTGATGTTGTGTAGCAACTGTACTATTCACATTTTTCCTTTGGGATCACTGAAGAGGTCTTCTCGAACACAGTCTGACCAATTGTGTGCCATGGGGGTAATGGGATGGTAGTTGTCCTCAAAATTCAGATCCACACATGTGCATATTATGCCTTTTCCACTCATTCAGTGAATGTGTATTAAGTAACTACTAAGAACAAAGTACTTGTAGAAGGTTCTGTAAACTTTCACAGAGAAATGATTATGAAAGTCTTATCAGTCATCAGTATCTTAATGATCACGATATACTTATAGAGTATTTGCTATATTTAGGAAACTATATCTTGTAGTGAAACATAACCAAAATGCTCAAGATTACATCTGAGGAAGGCTTCTTTTACCCCATAATTTTTTTTAAATCACAAAATTTATTTTATTAAATCTAGTAATCCTATAAATTGAACTATACTGTGGTATATAATGTTTATTCATTCTCTATAATATATAGTAAATGCCTGCATGAGAAGATTTGGGGGAGTTTGACCAGATGATCTAAAATCTTTCCTAACTTTAGTATTCTTTAATTTCATATTAGTATATATGTGTCCATTCAATGAATTATTATACTTTGAAACAGTAGACTATATAGTATGGTGAATGAATACTTTGACTCCCTCTCTCAGAGCTAGGCGAACTACATCTGCGCTTCAGGGGTCTAGAGTGGTAACCTGAGGGGTTGGGGTTTCTTCTCTTCAATGTTATTACCTTAAGTCCCTACTGGCTCTCAGACGGTCTCATGCTCTCAGATGCCAGTTGTTAGATCCCAGTTCCATTTAACCACTTAGCACCAATTAGCTTTTCCAAAAGGATATTTACTTTGAAAAACATAGTAAGGACAAAGCACAAACATTTTCCACAATATCTTGGGGACATTTGCTCCTCTATGGTACCTAGATCTCTGGGGAGAGGAGGCTCACTATTAATACAATTCCTACACAATATCGATCTCATCAAGTTCACATGAGTCGTCCGCTACCCCTTGCCTGGGTCTGAACTATCATTCCTGAGGTCACACCTGGCTCCTCTGAGCACCAATGCTTATTTGATTGCAATGCCCAGTCCAAATCTTGATTCCTGTGCTTTACTCTACAGATTAGGCCTCACTTAAAACTGAAAAGAACAAATGCATAGATCAAGGGGGAATTTCAAAGCCAAATGGCTTAGCTCCTCTTGGTCATGGTTTCTGGAGGTCTGGTTTGGAGGGTACAGCAGCAGCAGCAGCTACATGGCAGGAAGATAGCCTGAATGAAGCATTGTTTTGGGGCCAGCTAAAGAGTGTTCCAAAAGTCGTAGTGCAGTTTTAGGCTTTAATATCTTAAAACTGCACTAAACCTTTTGGGACACTTTTCATAGTGAGCTCTCAGAGTTTGTGCTCCCCAATCAAAAGAGCGTGGCTAAATTTTGAAAAGAGCTAGGGGTCTGAAGAGATAGAGATGAAAATGGACAGCAACCTAGGCTTGAGGCACAGCCAATTCAGAGGTGGTAATTGGAATGTCACCCAAAGGGCAAATAGTCCAATCTGGTCACAAAGTAGAACATGTGAAGAGGAATTTATAATTTATAATGTGTGTATACATATACATACATATGTATGTATGTATATAGATATAGATATAGATGTGTAGATACATATTTGCCTGAAAAGATAGGTAGGAGTCAAAATTAATCAGTTTTTCTATTATGTCCTAATCTTTATTTTATCTGCAAATAAAGATACTGAGCATCAAACAGTGTCTTAGGCATTATAAGAGGCCGAAGCTATGGTGCAGAATATTTACAGCTAAATAAAGGAAAATAAGGGTATTTGTTTCTTCTTAAACAAGGCATCTAAAGGACATCGTTGACAGAGCACTGGGCTTGGAACCAGGAAGATCTGAGTTCAAATCTAGCCTCAGACACCTATTAGCTACATGACCCTGAATAAGTCATTTACTCTCTGTATGTCTCAGTTTCCTCAGCTGTAAAATGAGAATAATTATTAGAGAACCTGCCTCACAGGGTTGTTGTGAGGATCAAATGAGAGGATATTTATAAAGCACTGTGCCAGATACGTAGTAGGTACTATAAAAATTCATATTCCTTTCTTTCCCCTAAACAGGAGCATAAAAGCAGCTTGAAATCTAAAAATTAAATTTGTTTCGCTGCAGGTTATTAATGTTGAATGGCAAGATTCTTGTATGCAGAACAGTGAATAGAAGAGACATGACTATTGGCCACTGGCAGCATTATCGATTATTTATATGTTGCTTCTCTAAGGATTGCTTCTTCAGCATGAAATTATTTTAACAAAGAGGTTGTTGGGAGAAACATTATTTTTTATTGTGGCTGTTTTCTGCATTTCTTGTCACTGTTCACTAGTTGTCTGATGAACTAACTAAATAGTAGCACTAGCATGGAGATCTCACTTCGTTTTGGGAGCTTGCAGAGCTTTATGGGAACCTTTCAACTAACTGTAATTTGTGGGACAATTAGATGCTTAGATTTCATGATTCCTAAACATAATTTGGTTAAAGAGTAATATTATATTCATTTAGAGACTATAATTTAGAATAATTTGAACATGGTACATGGGATTTTTTTTTTGGACCTAATGCATTATTTTATCCATATAAGATACTCTTGGTGAGAAAATTCACTCCAATAGTGTTTAGCATCTGATCTGCAACTTACAATGTTAGTTACCTGGGGAGGGGACCATGAGGGGAACACAGGATGATAAGAGACTTGCCCAGGGCCACTCAATCAATATGTATCAATGGCTAGACTGAAGTACCAATTTGCCTTCCTTCAAGGCCAGCTCTCTACCCACTGTACCACAGCTGTTTTTCAGGTGATATTTATTGAGTAAAAAATGTGAGAAATAGGTGATAGGATTCAGGATTTATATTGGATGTATAGGTTTATCATGAATGGTAATTTCATTTTACTTAGGATGCATTTATATATTTATAATATGTATAATATTTAGTAATATCTCTTTGGAAAAATTATATAATTTGTATTTTTCAAGAACTTTAAGAAGGGGTTCTCCCCCTTCTTATTTTAATGAATTTGTTTTTACTATCTATCCCAATTTCTTGAAAAAAGGTATGAAATGTCCTCATATAGCAAAATGTTCCAGTATTTTCTGGTTCCAACAGAGGTATGCATGTGAGAACTGTCTTCACTGGGTGTTGCCTCAGCATTTCAAACTAATTTGTTCAATTCCTAGGTGTGTATGCTGAGTTAGATTTGGCTTAGTGAATGAAAGAAAATGTATTCTTAATAAATTTCATTCAGACCAGTATAAGTAGAAAGCTGTATATGAGAGGTATAAAGCATTGTACAAAGAGAAGTTGTTATCAAAAGAAGCCTTGATCTATAATACTGGGAGATTATGCCAACTTCAAACCCTGATTGCTATTTATGGCTGGATTATCCATTGTATTATCTGGTAAACGTGACTTGTAATTACCTCTTAGTTGCTGATTATAATTGTAACACTGTTCTATTAGATACTGTCTTGTGCTTATTTGTCACTTTCAGTGATTCAGATCCGAGTGATATTTTATTTCATTTCAGTTCCTATGGCAATAAACAAATTTCATTTTGTTCAAGAAAAAAAATATTTTTCAATTGACTATATTTGTATTATCTGATCTAAAAAAAACACCAACTACTACTGTAGTTTTTATCTCGTTTAAGGTCAAAATAAAAGTCTGTAAATGTTTCAGATGCTCTAATCCCAGTAAATATTTCACTGTAGTTAATAGACATTATTTGATTGATCTACTGCACATGAAATTAAATTGAAGAGAAACCACATAAATGGAAAAAAACCCATGATGTACTCTCACTGTTTAGGACTGCTCATGATAAGGAAAAATGTTAAGATGAGAAAAAGAAACCTTGTTATAAGGTTACTCTGAGTATGGCTCAGCCTATATTCATTTTTTAAAAAGGTAGGTGGGGGGATACGATCTGGAGATGTCATGGCATGTACAAAACAGTTAAGAGATTTTTGGCTGAATTCCAAAGCATCCCCAAAACCTTAAAATGTACTTAAAACCTTCAACGGCAGTAAGTGTTTTGGGATGTCCTTGAGAGCAGTCTGTGTTCTGCTGAAGCTTGAAGCAAGAAGCAGGCATATCATACAATCCATTGCAGAACTATCAGAAATCCTTGGATTTTTCAGACTCTATCCAGATAATTGCAGGTACAAATGAACTGTATATAGATGGGCATTAAAGGCAAGCTGTATACTTTGAAAATAAAGTCTAATTTTTTTTTAATTTTTTACTTTTTTTCAACAAGGAGCAGTATGGCCTAGTGTCAACCTCAAATAGAAACCAGGGTCAGTAGTCTATACATAAGGATCCTTCTGTGCTTCCTATGACTTAATTTTGAAATGTAACGTTTATCTGTTTTATTGTATTTCTATTTATTTTTCAGTTTTATACTTCTGGCTGGTGATTATAAGAGGGGATGGCCTGAGAGGCAGCAAGAACCAATTTCCAGGCCTGCTTCTGACACATATACTAGCTACATGCTTATGGGCCACTACTTGAACCTCTCAGGGGCCCTCATGGGTTCTCTCAGTAAGGATGATGTTGGTGATGGTGGCATTGGTGATGGTGGCAGTCCTTTGTTTAGGAAGAGATACAGAGGAATGGAAGATATGTCTACATCAGTGGGGGAGCTTCAATACCAGGGGTTTCTGATAAAAAATCTCAAATTAGAACCAAAAGTAATTTTTAGATAGTACAGCAAATTACTTTTCTTTCTAGTTTCCATTTCCAAACATTTGCAAGGATGCAAATCAAGATAATTTGCTGAACCATAGAAAAGACGGGGAAAGTGAGGAAAGAAATAAGAGCCACATCTGTTTAGACCAAGTAGCTTCCCATTTTTGCTCATGGTCTAGTGGTGGGGTGGGTGGAAATTTCAGACTTAATTGTGGGGATATGAGATTTACAGATTTACTCAATGTCAAATTATAGACATAATTAAAATCATAATATGCTGCAGATCACTTTGAAAAAGGAGATAGAGTGAAAGAAAATAAATACGTAGCGGTTTGGAAAGGATTTTTTTCTTTATTAGGTTCCTATATTTTTCTGAGTATATTTAAGGATCCTACAAATGCCTGTGTTGTTGCAACAGTGTTGCTCTGTTATAATATGCGTCATTTAGGTATCATTCACTTAGCTGAACACACCAGATAAGCAGCTTTTTTCCAAAGCAGTCATTTCTCTGCCTCTAGGTAGGCCTCTTTTGGAGAACATGGAGTGAGATTTTTTTTTCTCTCATTCTCATAAATGTCATATTTGTTGGTTCATGAATCCAAATATACATTTAACACAGAGAGACACCCTGATGTTGAACTTTTCATATTGTAGTGAACTTTTCAGCTGCTTATCATGGTCAGTTGGACCCATCAAGTATTTATCTACCTTGTGTCTAGGAAGTAGCCTAGCAGGGTCGGAAGAGCAGTGGATGCCTCCCCGCCTCCTTAGGTCTTATTTTCCTCTTCCATTACATAAGGACTTGATTTCTCAGGTGACTCTAAATCTTTGATCCTATGAAAATACAATGGAAATTTCAGACTGTGACATTGCATCCTTCTAGAAAGTCACAAGTGCTTCATTAATCATATTAGGGCTTATCTTCCCTGCCACAGTGCTCTTTAGACCCTTAAGCAGTGCCTCCACCCTGGACCTTTCTATCTGCCCTGCATCTGACTCTCTGTCTGATATGTATCGTCTTCCCCAATTAGAATGTGAGCCCCTTGAGAGCCGAGACTTTTTATTCTCTTCATTAATCATGTGAGTGGAAAAGAGCAGCAGAGAACAGTATCTGATAATGAATAATCCTCACATCCTTTATATTTGTTTTTAATATATTTTAGAAACACATAATAGATACACACTATCATGTCCTGACAAAGCAATGTCTTTTTTTTTTCAGATAGAAACTACATTTTAATCTGGTTCAGGTGGCACTCAGAAGTGTTGTGGGCCATATATTTGTTGTTTTTTAATTTTTTTTATTTACTCATTTACTTTTAATTTACAAGATTCGGTTCCACAATCACTTGAGTTTCAGATTTTCTCCCCTCCCTTCCCCCCCCCCCC
>CM053584.1:137147249-137276918 GCA_028627135.1 Pseudochirops cupreus | reverse complement strand
TATTTCCAGTTTTTTGCAACCACAAAGAGAGCTGCAATAAATATTTTTGCACGTATGGGACCTTTTCCCACTTCTGTAATCTCTTTGGGATATAATCCCAACAGTGGTATTGCTGGGTCAAAGGGTATGCAATTATTTATAGTGGGCCATATATTTGACACCTTGTCTATAAAGTTCTCATTTATAAGGTCTTCTTTATTGTTTAAATGAAACAATTCTTCCTTAATTTCTTCTAGGAATTCTTCTGTCCAAGTTGATTTTCTATCAAACATGGCTTGCAGATGTTTTGAGATAATTCTCTTCCTCCATGTTCGTATCTTGGGTATCTGTCATCTGTTCACAATGGTATTCTTTTTTGTTTGTCTCCTTATTCATTTTTTCAGCCTTCTCCAATTAAAACTCTAGTTCAGCAGTTCTCAACCTGTGGGTTGCGACCCCTTTGGGGGTTGAACAGGGTCACCTAAGACCACTGGAAAACACATATTTCTGATGGAACCAAGACACCGCTCCTCTATCCGTCTCCAAGCGAGTCTGCCCACATGCAGATACGCTCATATACGAGTATTAAAGGGTTATGGCATTAGGAAGGTTGAGAACCACTGCTCTAGTTCTTTGCATTAGGACCAGGCTCTCTGTACTTCTAGAGTGGATGTCTGGGCTGTGCTTGGCCTATTCCATATTCTCTTGGGGGCCTGTAAGTTTTAGTGTGCGTACAGTGGTCTAATCAAGGATGAAGTAGGATTTCTACTCTCTTGGTCTGAAATTTTGCAAGTTCTCTACTAGGGTTTGGGCTTGAGCAACACAACTCTGGGTCTGCCCTCCTGTTAGGAGCTCTAGTAGTCTTTCTCTGGCCCGGTCACCATCAGCTAATGAGAACGTTCTGCAGGTTTACAGCAGGCTGCCCCTTGGTCTGAGTTCCCTGCCCTGATTTTTCCACTGTAGGCTTCAGAATCGGTTTGGAGCAAGATCTGAGCCTCTGCTCTACTTCAGGACTCCGAATCCCACAGCAAGCAACGTGTTTATGCTCCCAATCTTGGCTTCTCCATTGCTTAGCTCTGCTGTTGGACATGGCTTAGGTCAGTGGCTTAGGAAGCTATGGGTTACTGTGGGCTGTTGCATTTGTGAATTATTGGATAGTGACTAGTTGTTATACCTTCCTCAGGTACTGATCATGCACTATTTCATATGAGCTTTGTGTGTATGTGTCATTTCCCCTCTCATACATTGCCTCCAGTAAAACTTCATGAAAGTAGAGACTATATCTATTTGTCTTTTTTTAAACTTTTTTTTCCTTTTTGGAGGGGGGAGGGCAGGGCAACTGGGTTAAGTGACTTGCCCAAGGTCACACGGTTAGTAAGTGTTAAGTGTCTGAAGCCAGATCTGAACTCAGGTCCTCCTACTCCAGGGCCAGTGCTCTATTCACTGCTCCACCTAGCTGCCCCTATTTATCTTTGTATCACCTACAGCACTTATCATATAGTACACACTTAATAAATATCTGTTGAATTAAATTAAAAGAGCAACTTGGAAACTAGATTTATCTTTTCTACTGACTGTGAAATCTGGAGCAAATGGTCTCATCACCCAGTTGTCTCAATTTTCCATTTTTCTGAATAACACAATACTGCCCTGATACTATAATCATAATTAAAAGCTTTTAATGGAAGATGAGAAATCACAAAGTATTACTTACTGTTATAATTCAATCAGATCTATGATTCCCAATCAAAAACTAAGTGTGAAATGGAATGGAATGCAAAGCATTTATTAATTACTTGCTATAGTCAAGGGTGGAGAAGAGAAAGAAAAGACCAAAAAAGCCTCTGGTCTCAAAAGACTTACATTCTAATTGGGGAAGACAACACATACCAGATGGAAAGGTCCAGGGCAGATGCAGTGCTTAAGGATCTAGAAATTAGAGTTGCAGGCCCAGCAGTCCTCAAGACCCAGTGGATGGCAGATAGTAAGACATAATATTGCTGCCCTTTATTAGAATGTGTGTGAAGTCTCCCGCTCACCCTTCACCCCATTCCCTGTCCCCAGTAACCTTTAGGGTTAGCTATGGGACATGCAGTTAGAGAAAATAAGATATCATAATTTCTTATAGCTTTCCTCTTTATACTTCTGCTAACTTTAGGTTATATATTGTGAATTTGACATGAATTCTTAGAGTAGCTACCTATACATAGACAATACCCTTTAACAACATTATGGGTTCTAGATGAGGATAACTCTTCAGGTCTCATAGATACCACCTACTTTTCTCTTTTCTCTTACCACAAATGAATCACAAAAATGTTAGAGCTAGAAGATGCCTGATAGATCATCAAGAGGAGGAAAATAAGAACCAGAGAGGTCATGTGAGATTTCCAAGGCCACAGGGTTAGTACCTAAGTGGTTCAACTGGTACTTGGACCCAAATCTTTGCATGCCTAGCCCATTTTGCTTTCCTCATACCATATTGTGATTACTTGGAGTTACTCTGATAAATAAACCAACCTCAACTTTGCCGTATTCATTTGGAAAAACCAAACCTAAAATTCTTAGCAAATATAATTACACTTAACAACTCACTCTACTCTATTTTAGAAACTTACAGTATCCTTCAGCTAAGTAAATTATGGCACTGTAGCCTAGAATCAGCAAAATATGCTGAGAAAGAAAACATACAAAATGATGAGTTTTCTTATGTTTAGGGAAATGTCAAATTATCTAAAGGCAAGGATTTCTAAGTAAAACCATTTCTATGATATGACTAAGGAACATTTAACAACTCTACTTTGCTGCCCTCCTATTATAAACTTAAATTAGATTCTTTCCTGCCCCCCAATTAGTTTCAGTGGAGGATAGATCATAATTGAAACTAAGAAAAGGATTCCTTTTTTCACTAATGGTACCATTAAGTACCAAATCAAACAATTTCAAATTACCCGAATATCAAACAGAAATCAATACTGTATTCCTCACCCTCCCAGAAAGCCTTTAAATATCTTTTTGTCAGGAAAGGAGAACATTATGAGAACATTATGACACACTCATCTATAGAAGGGAACAATGGCATGATAATAATCTCCCAAAGTGTAAAAATCTACATATTAATTCTTGAATTTCACAGTTGCTGGGGCAAATTCATCTCTAACCCTACCTTACCAAGTCTATTGCTTTTCTACTCATCATCTCTTTCTTCCCCTCTCTGCCACTCCCCCCGTCTTGTTTCTCTGATTTTGTTTTCTTTTCTAGGCTTCAGGTTTCCTTATCTTTAAATAAAGGAGTTGGGGCGGCTAGATGGCACAGTGAAAAGAGCACCAGCCCTGGACTCAGGAGGACCCGAGTTCCAATCTGTCCTTAGACACTTAACACTTACTAGCCATGTGATCTTGAGCAAGTCACTTAACCCCAATTGCCCTGTCCCCTCTCCTCCAAAAACAAAGCAAAAAAACAAAAAATAAATAAATAAGGGGGTAGTTTAGCATTGTGGAAAGGGCATAAGAGAGACTGAGACCTGATTCTACCACTGGCTATGTGGTAGATATATTCTCTGACTCAGTTTCTCCTTCTGAATGAATGAAAAAGTAAATATTCTGTTATTATTTTACATTTTTTAAAAATCCATAAGGATTATTCTTACCCATGAGTATAAAATAATACTTAATAACAATTTCCTTTGATTATCCACGAGAATTATAAGCAGTAGTTTACTATGTACCAGGCACTGGAAATACAAATACAAGCCAGCAAGACAGTCCCTGCCCTCAAGGAGCTTATATTTTAATGAGAGAAGACAACATATAAAGGAGAGCCTGAAAAGGGGGTAGGGAGTATATTCTTGGCAGCATGTGGCGTGGTTTAGAACGATCTAAGAAGTGGTGTAGTGGCCTGCTGAGGGGGGCATCTATAAGGACTCAGGGCTGTAGGGTCAAAGTTCAAGTTCAGGTAGAAGGAGGATAAAGAAGATAACCAGAATGTAGGCATAGGCAGAATGGCGTGGAAATGGCCAAGAGGTAAGGCAGTAGTCTGGTTTGGAGGAAGATAAAGGGCATGTTCACCTAGTAGGCCCAAGGTCCCATAAGCATTTTTAATGGGAGGTGGACGAGAAGGATGGCCTTCTGAAAAATAAATGATTTGTACCACACAATCTCTAAAGTCCCTCTTGGCTTTAATATTCTGTTTTGTGCTCTCCATTTCTGTTCTGTTTTTGTTCTCCTTAAGTATATTTCATTCCTCCGCAGGGTTGGCTGCTTGCTAAAGACATCTGGTGTAACTCGAGTATAGAAAACAGTCAATTGTCAAGTGATAAAAACTGATTAGCGCTAGGAGGCATTTTAAATCTCAATTCTTAGAAAACCCACTACAAATTTAAGTAACTGGGTAATATAAGATTCACTCTAACCAGCCTTAGGCATTTAAATGCTAGAAGATATCCCAGTCCAAAGCAAGGGGGTTGCATGTTTTTGTTCATTAGTATTTTCAAATGGGCAAGCCCAGTTTTCTTGTTCTAATCAGTGGGAAAGCAAAAGAATGAGCAGGATTTTATTACTTCAAATAAAAGGAGTCAGGGAACATCTGAGACAGAGTAAAATTACTTAAGCTCTTGGTGAACAGGATAAGGACTGAGTTGAACCTCTTGACGTGGGTTAAGAAGAAGTCATCAGATCAGCTGGATAGTGGCACAGGATTTAAGGGGGATAATCAAAAGAAACTCTTACTGATTATCATTTCACATTTATAGTAAGAATAATTATAGATTTTTAAAATGTGATAGCAGAAGTAATGGAATTATGTTTAATTTTAAATTCTTGCTCAAAAGTGACTTGAAATTCACTTGTGGGATGTTTTTAATGTACAAGTTGCATAAAACCCAGTAAAGAGAGATTTGAAATAAAGTGATTCTTTTTATGATCAGCAATAAATTGGGCTTAAGAACTATACACATATGGTCATTTAGGGGCAAGTTGAAACTAAGTGCCAGTTAGGAGAGCTAGGGACATGCTCCTTAGATTTAATTGCCATGATATTATCCTGGATGTTACATCTATTGCTATGTGCAGGTAGCTTTAATGACTCTGTTTAAACAGTTAGTAAGCATTTATTAATGTGCCAGGCACTGAGCTAAGGACTCTGTCTACAAAGAAAAGCAAAAGTAGCCCTTGTTCTCAAGGTGCTCAATATTCTAATGGGAGAGACAACATGATGCTGTTGTTCACCCTTCATTATCCAAGAGGACCAGCATGTAAATAACTGTCTACGTGATTTATACAGAGTCTCAAAGGGAAGGCACTATCAGCCAAGGGAATCAGGAGAGATCTCTTGCAGTACGCGATGTTTGAGCAGTCTTGAAAGAAATTAGGGGAAATGAGACCAAATTGATATGGGGAGGGTATTCCAGGCAACCAGGGGACAGCAGTGCAGAGGCATGGAGACAAGAGAGGGAGCCAAGAGCAGCAAGAAGGCCAGTGTCCGTAGATCATCTAGTGTGCGAGGGGAGTAAAATGTAAGAAAAATGGCTTCAAATGCCAAAGAGTTGTTTTCATATTTGATCCTGGGGGTAAGAGAGAACCAATGAAGTTTATCAAGTTGGGAATGATCGTGGTCAGACTATTTAACTAGCAGGTGGGCCTTGCATCATAATATCTACAATAAAGCCAAGAACTGAAGCTGTCAAAGCAGCCCTTAAAAAGTTAATGTTAGAGACTCACAGAATTTGGGAGCCAGAAGGGACCTTACATTGAATCAAACATCCTAATTATACAAATGAGGACATTGAAACCCTCAGAAGGCCACACAACTGGGTAACAGCAAAGCCACACCTGATTCCTCCTTACCTGATTAGTCAGCTAGTTAGTGGCCTTGCCACTCTTGTCACAGTTTGCTAAAAAGTCTTAAATTACTTAAATTACCTTACTTAAATTTTTGTTGACTTCTTACTGGTTTTATCTAGAAAGAGGAACCCAAAGTCAATATTCCCTCTGAGACTTTATGCCCCGCTGTTAGCTTTGTTGTTCAGTTATTTTTAGCCATAGCTGACTCTTTGTGATCCCATTTGGGATTTTCTTGGCCAAGATACTGGAGTGGTTTGCCATTTCCTTCTATAGCTCATTTTATAGATGAGGAAATTGAGGCAAACAGAGTTAAGTGAGTTGCCCAGGGTCACACAGCTTGTGTCTAAGGTCAGATTTGGACTCAGGAAGTCTTCCTGACTTCAGGTCTGGCACTGTCCTCTACATCACCTACCAGCCCACTCCGGCAGCCATCTCCTAGGTATTTCTACTTGGATGTTCCACTGCTGACTTGAAACTTACCACATCTAAAACTCCTTGTCCCCAAACACTCCAGTTCCACCTCCTGACTTCCCTATTTCTGTTAATGGTCCCATCATCCCCAGTCAGCCCCTCTTAAAACCTAAGAGTAACCTTTGACTAACTTTTCATCCCATTACTCCCAATATCCATCCAATGCCATGTACTGTTCATTCTCCCTTTATAACCTTTCTTCAATCATTCATTCTCTGTTTCCATCGCCACTGTCTTCATTTCAAGCCTTATTGCCTCACATTAAGACTACTGCAATTGTCTAGCACTGACATTTAATTTATTTTGTGGAACACTAGAGGTTTTGTGAGGAAAATGTCAATTTCGGCAATATTTTTCCTCTAGTTATAATAGTTCATGTTAAATTGTATATTAAAAATCTTTGAGTGTAAGAAACTCCCTAGCACTTTGTAATCCTAGGTCAATCAAACACTAAACTACTTTGTGCATCTGGTACTATTTCATTATTGCCTGACCTTTTCTACTGATCTATTTTTCTATTTTTATCCAAGACCAGATGGTTTAATAATTACTGTTTTTTAGTGTGATTTGCAATCTGAGAATCCAAGTCCGCTTTCTCCTTTTGCTGTTTTTTTATTATTTCCCTTTGGATCATTGATATTTTATTCAATTTGAATTGTTAATATCTCGTATAATTAAAATTAAAGTATGCAATTGGCATTTTGACCAGCATAGCATTTCATCTATAGATTACTTTGAGAAGCATTATCATCTTTACTGTGATTCAGCCTAACCATGAACACTGGAGAATTCTCCAATTATTTAGATGTTCCTTTATTTTGTGAAAAAAAATTGTTGTACAATTGACTTTATATGAGTCCTGTGTGTGCCAGTAGTTTAATTACCAGGTATTCCATATATTATGTCATATTAAATTGTATTTTCTCTTTCTGTGGCTATTTTTCCTGATTTTATTGTTGATCTATAGATATCCTGGTGATTTGATGGGGTTGCCTTATGTCTCCTATTTTGGTGAAGTTGTCTAGTATTTAAATTAATGTTTTTGTTGATCCTCTTGGATTTTCTAATAAGCTATGCCTTTATCTGCAAATAGAGATATTTAAACTTCTTATTTACCAATTCTTATTCTTTAATTTTTTTTGGTCTTATTCCTATAGCTATTATTATTAAGACTCTCTTGAATAATAATGTTGAGAGTGGGTAGCCTTCTTTACATAGCCCTTATAAAACTCTATAATCAGTACAAGGCTACATCTACCTTTCTAGGTTTAAGGGGTACCCCTGAACGACTGGCAGTTTCTTTTTCTAATGCTATCAGTTTGAAACCCCCTCTCCATTCTGGTATGTTCTTTTAAATGTTAATAGCAACCAGTGATTAGCAGCTGAGTTCCATATAACCAATAACTTTTTAAAAAATATTTTTGGTGGGAGGAAGGCAGGGCAATTTGGGTTAAGTGACTTGCCCCCAAACCAATAACTTTTAATTAGCTTTTGCAAAGAGATATTCCTGAGAAGCTGTAGCAAGAACAGAAGTATAAATGCTTCTTCCTAAGATGTGGGGATGTGCCTCTGTACAACCTCAGTCCCTGGAGAGAGTTGGCTCAAACTAAAAGCGATTTCTACATAGCATTCACCCACCAAGTTCCCTTCCAAATTTCAGCATAGTGAATAGATGAATCTCTGTAGCTCTTTCTTGTCTGCCTTCAATTTGTACTGAATCAAACAAGTTGCTTGGGATTTTGCTGCTCAGTTGTCTGGACTGGCCACAAAATCTGGCATATATACTCTGGCCACAAAATCCAGCATGGTGGCTGATGGAATGCTCTCCTGACCTTTCAAAGTCTGCAAGGTCATAGGCATATCACTTAAAAGAAGGAAAGAATAAACAGAAAAGAGACAGAAGCGACAGCAGAACCATGTACTTGTTGGCCACATGACAGCCTGGGTGTAGAGTTAAAAGCCTGAGGCCTGTCCACTCAGGGGCTTATGGTATTCCTTGCTTCTTCACAGAAACAAACAGCTAGGCAAAAAACAGCCAGAGCAGAGATTAGCCTTTCCATCATGCTTGTTCTGCAACTAGGACTCGTCTTCCCCACCCCCTCCTCCTGCCCATCTTTTTCATGAGAGATGGCAGCAGGCAGAGCATACTGAGCATGTTCTGTGGATGAAGCTTCACTGGCCAGGCCTCTTGTTCTACAGGTTCTGTGGTTCCTCCATGACATATAATGCTGGCTGTTGGTTTTACACTAATGATTCCTGTTGTATTGAGGAGAAAATCTTCTATTCTTATACTTTTTGGTCTTTGTAACATAAGTAAGTGATGTTCTTATCAAAAGTTCTTCTGAATCTATTGATATAGTTATATGGAAAAGCTTAACAATACATTGAGTGTGATAACATGATATGAAAATATCCTAGTATTCATTGATAGTGACTGCTGCCAATCATACTTGTCAACATGCAGAGACATTTTAAGAACCAGAAACACAAACTAAGGAAATCCCAAAATGGCCACTGAACACCAGATAAGAGTTTTTCATAAGACTTACATAGTTTCCAGAGGGGAAAAAAATATAATTGGAATTTACAACTACCAAAAAGAAAAGGTAAAGATTTGCTTTTCAAAAATAAGCTTGATAAAATTTATAGCCGGCTAATAGAAAAGAAGCAGGTTTACATGTCAAAGATAGCAGCAGAAGGGGAAAAATTACTCAGATCAAGTTGTAAATTGATCAGCAAACAGTGAGGGGAGTTATTCTGGAATTTATAACTAGGTAATAGTTTTCATAAAGCTGAGTTAGAAATGCTTTTACCCCTAGCCAGTTAACAATCTGGGTTAAATTATTGGCAGTCTCAGCTAAATTCCATACTATAAGGAAAGTCTCAGATGATTATGTGATTTTCCTTACACATAAAATTACTGTACTGAAGTCAAATATAAAGGAAATTTCACTCATAGAAATCCATTTCTACAGAGAAAAAAAGTTCATTTTCTCATATTTTGGGGGGTCACATTTGTTTATTATGAATACAGTATATAATATACAATTTCAGGGGTTTTGTCGTCTTTCCCATTTACATTGTTGTATTCATTGTGTGTATTGTCTTCTTGGTTCTGTCTACTTCACTCTGCTTCAGTTCATTTAAGTTATCTTATGCTTGTCTGAATTCTTTATGTTCATTTCTTATGGTAGAGTAATATTCCATTAAATTCATGTACCATGATTTGTTTAGCCATCCCTCTATTGACAGGCATCTCCTTTGTTTCTAGTTCTTTGCTACTACAAAAAGCACTTGTAGTAGTTTTGTTGTTTTGCACCCCTCCTCCCCCAAAAAAGGGGGTGGGAGCACTCAGGGTTGAGTGACTTGCCTATGATTATGCAGTTAGTAAGTGTCTGAGGTCAAATTCGAACCCAGGTCCTCCTGACTCCAAGGCTGTTGCTCTATCAACTTTGTCACCTAGCTGCCCCTCTGCCATTATGATTAATAGCAAAAACATATTAGAATCTCCTAAATGAGGAATGGCTCAACAAAGTATACCATATGAATATAATGGAATATTACTATGCCATATTTATCACTTGAATTTTTTGTTTTTGAATTTCAAATTCTCTTCTTCCCTTCACCTCTTCTCCATCCATTAACAAGGCAAGAAACATAATGTCCATTATACATATGAAGTCATGCAAAATGTTTCCATATTAGCTGTGTTGTCAGGGACAGGGGGAGGGAGCAAGAAAAATAAATAAGTAGTCTTTAATCTGCACTCAGATCCCATCAGTACTCTCTCTGGGGATGTGTAGCATTTTTTAATCATGAGTTTTTTGCAATTGTCATGGATCATTGTATTGATCAGACTAGCTAAGTCTTTCACAATTGATTATCGTTACAATATTGTTATTACTCTGTGTAATGTTCTACTTCTACTTACTTTTACATCAGTTCATATAAGTTTTCCCAGGTTTTTCTGAACCCATCCCCTTCATCATTTCTTACAGTATAATAGTATTTCCTCATAAACCTAGGTATACTCTCCTACAAATATATAGATGGCATCAGTGGGAAAAAGAGGCATAAACTACTAGTACATTGTCACTATTGGTTTCTCTATGGAAATGCATTCTTTGCTCAGAAGAGTGCCTGTTCTTCTAAGTAGCTCTTCTTCCTCCTCCATCTTAGAAGGTGGCTTGGAGATCAATTAGTGCATAGTAAGGGGATAACTAGTGAATGGAGGAATTTTTAAATAGGTTCAGGTTGTAGATCTGGGGTGAGAGGGGAGTGAGAACTTCTCAACATGATGAAGAATGTGGTGGGTAGGGAATTTAGGCATCAGTTTGTCAACCACTTTGTTCATCTAGCTGCTGTCCACTTACCTAACAGTTGGGGGCTGGGAATGGGTATAAATTTTCAGTGAGTCTTTAGGACGTGAAATTACAATACCCAATTTCCTTCTCCTGTTCTCTCATCCTAACCTAGAAATGCTTAGTTTGGTTTTGTAAAAATGAAACTACTTAGTTCTTTCCTGACCTATTTTATCAGTTGTAACTAATTACCTTATAGCACAGGCATGATTATGCACATAACTAAATATATCTCACATTAACTTTGCATTCCTTAAATACACATATGTTCACGAGAGCTTAGACTTTCATGGTTTGTTACTTACCAGGGCATGGTCACCTGACTCACATTTTAAAAAAACATTAGAAGGAACATTGAGTGGTTTGAGTCTCTTCTCTAGAACAGCTGACAAACTTTCAAGGGCTCTAGGAATAAGACCAAATAGGAACCTTCTCTTCTGCAGCTTCCTGATGACTATACCATTCATTTTATGAGCAGCGTTTAAAAATGTCACTCTATGTCATGATCATTCCCAAATAATTAATGTTCAGTTAATACTTCTCCTTATTTGTCATTCTCACTGTCCTCTCCTTCCCCGTAACTGATTTCTCTTGCTTTTCCATTCAGAAGCTCCCAGGTTTTCTCCTACACCAAGATGGTGGTGGTGTTCATCCTTCATAATCAAAGAGAACCAATGACCTCATGATGTTGGGGCTTCAGTGTGAACTATGATTGATCAGTCCAATATGAGTTCAGAAGGCTTTAACACAGGTTGGGTATGAATAGTCCATTTGAACATTTCGGGTAGAGATATCTCTAGATTTGTACATCTCACATTTCCTTTGTTCTATTGTGATTCTGCTGTTCTTATGGAGTACAGTGTCTTCTTTGATGCAGGCCAGCCATACTGGTGATCCTGTGCTAGTGTCTCCCATGTCTCACAATCTATATTAAAGTTCTTCAGAGAGACCTTTAGAGTGTCCCTGTACTGCTTCTTCTGACTTCTGCGGGAGCACTTGCCTTATGCTAGTTCTTTGTAAAATAATCTATGTATGTTTGGTATTTGGGCTACGTGACGAGCCTGTCAGAGTTGTACTCTCTACAGCAGAGTATGTACAAATGCTTGGCAGTTCCACTCTAGAGAGGACCTTAGTGTCTGGTACCTTATTTTGCCAGATGATCTTCAGAATTTTCCTAAGAATATTCAAATGGAAGCAGTTCAATTAAATAAGGAGTTTTTATCAAGGTGGATTTGTATTTCTATTTCTTACACCATATTTGTACAAGTCTAGTAAGGAAACAGATGACAAGTAATTATTATTCAGTATTACTATCTATTAGATTTTTCAATGTGCTCAGGCTGAGTATTCATCTCATCACATCAATTTTTGTTCATTTGTCATAAATTTAGGTAAGTAGGGTAATTATATGAAGCAAGAAGGTACTTAGTATGATAATAATTTACCCCTTCCAAGAACAAATTTCATCTACTCTGGAGTCTAGAATCCCTTCCTTCATTCAGTGCATTTCGAGTGTCTAGGAAAGCAACTAGCCAAGACCTGGTGGGCTGAGGTCTCTAGGGCTGGTAACCCTAAACAATCCCTTTCTTTTACCTGTTTTCTGCTTTGAGTTCATTGGTCAGAGGTTGACTCTCTCCTAAATAAGGGAACTAGGCTCAGAGCGCTTCAGTTACACTCCCACCTCAAGCACTCCTGAGGAACAATTCTGTTTTTGCTCTAGTGGTCCTCCTCAGCTGGCAGGGGGTGGGGTGAGGCTATGAAGGAAGTAAGAAAGTACCCAGAGTACAAACATGAAGTGGATATGGAACAGGCAGTTTTATTCTTACATACAGAAAAGAAAATGCTTAACAATAAAGTATTAGATGAAAGGCTAATATTTAAGCCTTGGTGGTACATTTGTAAGTAGCTTCCTTGTGAGAGCTGCTTATTAGCTGTTTTATATTATACCTACACTGCATGCAGCCTGATCTATGGCAAATGAACTCTTTGCTTAGATGTTTTCTCTCCCTCTCTCAGCTCCTCTCCCACTGCCTCTGCTACTGCTGCTGTTGCCACTGAGGTTGCTCTGATTGCCAGTGCTCCTCTGCTCAGGTGCCCAGGAAGGGGGAAAATGCCAGCTGCCTCTTGAGCACAAAGCCCTGTGCCAAAGGAAAGAAGACACAAGTAGGAGGTGATCCTATCTCAAACACAGAATTGCTTAGGAGGACATGAGCTCATAACCTAAAACCCAGAACTCAGAGAGTTGTCAAGGCTGGCATGAGGAAGAGATTTAAGAGATGTGGAGATGACCCCTTTATTGTATCCCCAGAATTCAGATTTGGTAGCCAAATGATGATCCTTATGGCCACAGGAAGCCATCTGAAGATATCTGAAATGGGAGTAGAGGAAAGGACCCTTCCATCACTCTTCCCCAGGACATACTCTACAGCTGCCTGTTATGTGGAACACTGCATTAGGCTCTGTTTATATAGAGTATAACCAGGAGGAGTATGATCAAGATTGACAAAGTTGAAGTATGTGAAATATCCTACAGGAAAAAGAACTGAACAGGAAAACAGATTGATGAGAAATAATTTAAAAATAATTGGACTACCTAAAAGCCATGAACAAAAAAAGAACTTAGACTGGGGCAGCTAGGTGGTGAAGTGAATAAAGCACTGGCTCTGGAGTCAGTAGGACCTTAGTTCAAATCTGGCCTCAGACACTTAACACTTACTAGCCATGTGACTTTGGGCAAGTCACTTAACTCTAATTACCCTGCCTTCCCCTCTCCAAAAAAGCAAAAACAAAAACAAAGAACCTAGACATCATATTTCAAGAAATAATAAAAGAAAACTGTCCAGATACCTTAGATACTCAAGGACAAAGGTAGAAGAATCCACTGGTTATCTCCTAAAAGAAACCCCACAATGAAAATTTCCAGAAATATTATAGCCAAAATCTAGTGCTTCTAAGTCAAGGAAAAAAATACTGCAAGCATCCAGAAAGAGAGAATTAAAATACTGAGGAAGCACAATCAGGACCACACAGGATTTAGCAGTCACTATTATTACAGAGTTGAGAGTTGTAAAAAATTGCTCCAGAAGGCAAGTGACTTGGGCTCACAACCAAGAATAACCTGCCAGGAAAAATTGAGTATAATTCTACAAGAGAAAAAAATGGACCTTTAACAAAATAAAGAACTCTCAAATGTTGCTGATGAAAAGACTAGAGCTTAGTAAAAAATTTGACACACAAACATGGGAATCAAGAGAGGCATAAAAAAAGATAAACATAAGTGAGAAAACATAAGGGATTAAACAAGGTTAAAGTGTTTACATTCTTTTAATGGAGATGATACATGTAACCCCTAAGAACTTTTCCATCACCAGGGATCATAGAGGGAGTCTAATTAGATAGAGGGCCTGAGAGTGATTCTATTGTGTTTGGATTATCTCAAAAGAAGAATGGAATGGGTGGGGAAGAAGATACCACATTTGGAACATTGCTATCTCTTTGATAGGATGTGAACATGTACCCTCATTCTAGGAGCTTAGTACTGGGATACCATATTAAGGATGACTAAGCCATGGCATTTGGGGATGATCGAATGAGTCATGGTTAGTACATCTGAGCTACACCATTAGACTTGGCCTTTAAAGGGGAATAATAAAAAGGAGAGAGCTGAAGCTGAGAGATATAGGTAGGAAAGGAACTCTAGAGTCTTAGATTTGGCTCCCTATAAAGAAAAGCTGTGCATCTCTCAGGTCCCTCCAGGGAATCATGTGTCTCAGGAGAAAGAAGTAAGTGGACGTAAAGAGGGCAGCAACAGGAGACAGTGCCAGAGTGGTACGATTTCCTGGGACAAGCCAGCAGTTGTAAGAATGAATGTGGCATCAATAGATATAGCCCCCATAAGCAAAAGCTCTTCAGGGAGTCCTCAATAATTTTTTAAGAGGATAAAGGGGTATAAGAATATAAGGAGTTTTCAGAGTATAAAGACCAAAAAGGTTGAGAAGTGCTCCTTGAGACCAAGTCTCTTGTGAAAAGAAGAATTCCTGGACAACATCAAATCACTAAACCAGCTTCCTGGAAAGAAGAAGAATCCCTGGAAAACACTAAGCACTTGAACCAAAAAAGAGCTGGAACCAAGGAATGGCAAGGGATAGAGTCATGATGAGGAGGGCCACACAGGGCCTAGTCCTCCATTACTACTGAGTTAGAAAGGCATCTGTTTGGGTGAGAGTCTCACCAAGATCTTTCCCCCTTTTCAGGAGTAAGAAGTACTTACAGGCAATCAGTATGAGCATGGAAGATGATGAAGGTGTCTGGGGAAGAGAGGATCACCAGTGAGGGAAGATAATTTATTTTTGACTCTTTCTGACTTTAGGGATAATTTCTTAGCATTCTTCATCATCTATTGGGTAAAAATAAAGCTTGCCCTGTATACAATGAATAGTCCTCCCCCATTTTCTCTCCTATGCTGAAGAGACATAAATGCTAGGGCTGGCTTGGGATCCCAAAGGAGACCTTGGTTGGAGACATAAATGAAGAAAATTCTGATATTACCAAACCTTGGATTGGGTCACAAAGAGTATTTTGATATGTTAGTAGCCCAAGATTTAATTCAATACATGCATACCTAAAGTTTCAGTCTTGTTACATCTATAATAGGCTGATTAGGACATAATTCTGGTTCTTATTTGACTTTAAGTTCTTTATTACATTTGTAATCAGGAAAAATGACCTCAAATTCATAAGCAGAACCTCATAGAGCATCATAAACAGTTATGATCACTATATATCTTTATGCTGAAGATCTCAAAGCATTCTACAAAATCACATTCCTTATAATATGCTATAAAGAATAAAGTAGATTGCTGCTTTTTTTTCAGACTGAGTCTCCCTATTTTACCCCATCTGGAAGTTCAGTGGCCACTTACAGCTCAATGACACTGATGATTAGCATGGAAGCTTCAACTCACTCTGTTTCCAGCCTGAGCAAGTTTGCTCCTATTCAAGGCAACATGGTGGCCACCCACTCTTTGAATCTTACCATATTGATGATGGATTTAGTGCAGGCACCCAAATGACTTAGCTCACTGCAGCTCAGGATTTTGGACCTCAATTGATCCACCAGCTTCAACCTCCCCACCTACAGAGATTATAGATATGCACTACCATGCCTGGCTATAGAACTCTTAAAGTGAGAGTAAAGGTACTTGATGGGCAGAACACTGGACCTGACATGGTCATTTGTACCTGTGTAACCTTGGCCAAGTCACTTGGCCTCTCTGAGCCTTAGTTTCTAAATTAGATGTCCACTCTTTGTTGTTGTCCAGTCGTTTCAAACTGTGACCCTATTTGAGGTTTTCTTGGCAAAGATATTGGAGCGATTTGTGATTTCCTTCTGTAGCTCATTTTACAGATGAGGAAACTAAGGCAAACAGGGTTAAGTGATTAGCCTGGGGCCATACACAGCTAGTAAGTATCTAAGGCTGGATTTGAACTCAGGTGTTCCTGACTCCAGGCCCTGTGCTCTATCCAATGCATCCTCCAACTTCCCTAAATGCCCCTTCTAGCTCTAACTATATCTGTATTCCTTAGGCCTTCCTTTATTTAAATGAAAAGTTTCAACAAAAGCATAGTGATTTTTTGTAGGCAAATTTCAATTTCCTATTCACTATCATTACAAAGGTACAGAAATGTTTCTTTGGGGAAAAATCCTTAATATACCAGGCTGGAAACTTTTGGCAAAGGAGGATTAAGATTGGGCCCTGGAGTGGGTGGATGCTTTGTAGAATTTTCAGAATTTTGACACACTTTGTAGTATTTTCTTAACACTTTCCAAAATCTTCCCTCCCACATCTGACTCTTTTCTGGACCTTTCCATGATTGGAAGATGGGGATGCAGAGGTTCCTAAATTCACAGCAGTGGTGCCTGAAATTTCTCTCTTTCTCTTGTTTGTGTTTTGGGGAGTGGGGGCAAGGAGAGGGTCGGGAGATGTGTTTGCATTGGTGAGAGGAGTTCAGCGTGTGGAATCTCTTTCCACTGATACAATACGTTACTTGTTTGTAACTTACACTGTAGTTCTTTAAACTTCTTTGATCATGCACCCTATTAATAAAAATTTTTAACACATTTCCCCCCTCCCAGGAGTGTATTTACTAAATTATATGTGTATTCCACCGTACTAATATTGAGTACATTGTAAAACTTTAAAAGGAGAATGAAATAGGGAAAGATGAAATAATATTTGAACCAAGAAGCAACTAGGTGGTACAGTGGATAGAGTGCTGGGCCTGGAGTCTTGAATTCAAATCTAGCCTCAGACACTTATTAACTCTATGAACCCAGGCAAGGAATTTAACCTCCATATGCCTCAATTTTCTCAACTGTAAAAAGGGAATAATAATAATAGCACCAAGCTCACAGGATTGTTGTAAGGATCAAATATTTGTAAAAGTGCTTAGCATAGTGTCTCACATGTATTATACACCTCAGAAATGCTTATAGTTCTCCCTTCCACATCGTGACTTTCCCCATCGTGATTTCAATATATCACGAGTCAGCATAAGATATTAAATGGGAATTTCGGTGGAGTTTTGTGGAAGCTTAGACTATATGGGAAGGCCAGCATATAATATAGAAAAAGTTTAGAAACTCAGAAATGCATAAAATATGTAAGTATTATATAATAACAAGCCAAATTTTGCAATATGGTACTGTAAACATTTTATAAAAGAAAAAAGAAAAAATTCAGACTTCTTCTCTGGTATGAAGGGAAGAACAAAAATTGTACACAGATTTTCCAGATCATGAGGGTACCATGTCCCTAGCCCGGCAATGTGAAAGGGATAACTATATTCCCAACAAGGAGCCACTGGAGTTTATGGAGTGATTTGGTCAAAGTTCTAGGTTGGGAAATTCATGTTGGCAGCTGTGTGGAGTACGGATCAGAAAAAACTCAAGGCAGGAAAACCAACCGAGAGGTTATTGCAACCATCAAAGCAGGACCAATACTAAGGTCCTGAACTATGGTGGAGATTGGGTGAGTAGAAAGAAGGGGACAAATGTGAATGATATGGATGGAGAACCAAGAAGATTTTGTGATTGAATGTGTGAGGTGAGAAACGGTGAGCCATGGTGATGCCAAGGTTGTGGTAATCTGTGTGATTGGAAGGACGATGAATTTGTTTTTTTAAAAAGTGCTTTAAAAGGGATAGACAATGTAATGAGGTCCCTCCACCCCGTGCCTTCTTATCCTGTGTGACTCTGTTCCACTCAAAATGAAAAGGAGGAAAAAACTTTTATTCACTAATCACTGTCCCCAGCAGAGAGCCACTAGCTAGGGAGTTCTTGCCTTAGCCAAAAGTGATGTGGGGAACAGGGAAAAGGAATTTACTCCAAGTGCATCTTTAGGAAACTACTACCATTTAAGTTATTTGCTTTGAGGGTCCAGCCAACACTTAGCTCAGAAGTAGGTAGGGAGAAGTTGTGAGCTTATACTGCAGAAGTGAGAGCTAAAGTGGAGAAATTTGGGAAATAATTAGGGAATTAAGATAGATGTGGTTATATTGAAGATAAGCCCTGGCCATGTGACCTGGGATTTATCTTTTCAATCTCCAATTGGTTAATCATATACTCGAGCCAAAGCCGCCTCTCCCCCTACCCTTGACTCCAGCTTTGATTATCACTTGTTTGAGAGCCACCTGAGACACTGAAATTAAGAAAATAATCATTTTGCCCTTGATCGTAGAATTTTAAGGGTCAAAGGCAAGACTTGAACCCAAGGATTCTTGCCACTGATTTACCTTGCATATCACAGGGCCTCAGCTATCTTTGTGTTAATGTTTAATAAAGTTGGACTGAGTATCACATTTCACCAGTAGATGATGGCTAACATTTCAGAGTGTTTAATCCACCCTGAAAATTCTGAAAATAATTAAATATTTTATCAAATTCCAAGTTCAAAATGTTGTTTTAAAAGTTTCCCGTAAAACCTCTATAGGTTGTGATATCACACACACACACACACACACACACACACACACACACACACATATATATATATATATACATGTATATATATGTGCTAAGGTTACCGAAAGAGGGGCAAAAGACAATCCCTGTCCTCAGGGAGCTTACTATCTAATGGGGGAGACATGTGAACAAGTATATATGAAGCAAGATATATACATGATAAATAGGAGAGAATTAACAGAAGGAAGGCAGTGGAATTAAAAGGGATTGGGGAAGGCTTCCTGTAGAAGGTAGGATTTTAGCTGGAAGTCAGGGAGGTCTGTAGTCAGAGCAGAGGAGGGAGAGCCAGAGAAAATGCCCAGACCCAAGAGCTAGAGTGTCCTTTTCATGGAACAGCTAGATGAGTATCACTGGATTGAAGAGTGTATGTTGGGGAGTAAGTGATTAAAAGACTGGGAAGGTAGGAAGGGGCTAAGCTATGAATGATTTTGAATGATAAAGCATTTTGTATTTGCTCCTGTAGACGGTAGGTAGAGGGGTGGGGGTGGGACCTCTGGAGGAGATGTGACAGGATCGTCTGACATGAGTTTAATAAAATCACATTAGTTGGAGTGGAGAGAGACCTGAGGCAGGCAGACTCACCAGCAGGTGATTGCAGTAATCCAAGTGTGAGGTGATCAGGGTCTATACTAAAGTGGTAGCAGTGTCAGAGAAGAGAAGAGGGAGGCCTATGGGAGAGATGTTGCAAAGGTAAAATCAACAGGCCTTGGTAACATTGATTATGGGGGGTGAGAGATAGTGAGGAGGCCAAGATGACTACTAGGTTATGAGCCTAAGGGTCTGGAAGGACGGTATTGGAAGTCAGCAGAGAGTTTGGGGCAACAAAGGTAGATTTGAGAATCATCAGCATGAAGATGGTAATTAAATCCATGGGAGCCAATCAAATCACCCAATGAAGTCCTGTAGAAGGAAAAGAGCAGAGGGAGAGTTTGGATATGGGGAGTGAGAGATTTTGAGGAATCCAGGATGACTTCTAGGTTTCCAGCCTGAGGAATTTGGTTATGAAGAACAGTCTTTCAGTTCTGTGAGTACAGGTCAGCAAAGAATCAATCAGTCATACTTGGTTAATGCATTTAAAGCAAATTTAATAGCGATATCCAAAAAACCTCATTGAACAAATAAGCCTCTTTGCAAATGGTAGTAGTATATAGTGTGTTTTCAGCTTGAGAAGAGTAGTAATCATATATTTTGGTCATGGCAAATTAATTAGGTAGATATCAGACCCTGGTATTAGAGCATCATTTGCCTCTAAAATACAATCAATTGGCAAATCTTGTCATTTCTGCTTTCACAACCTTTCCCTTTTTCTTTGGGCTCAACTGCTTTGAATCTTTATCACCTCTTACCTAGATCATCACAACAGCCTTCCAGCTGATGTACATTCCTCAAGCCTCTCCCTACTCCAATTCAGCCACTTCAATTACCAAAGTGATTTTCCTAAAAGGTCATTTTAACTATGGCACTCTTCAGTTCCATAAAGTCCAGTGGCTTTCCATTACCTCAAGGATTAAACAGAAAGTACTCAGTTTGGCATTTGACAAACTGGTCCCTAACTTTTCAGTCTTCTCATGGTTTGCTCCCCCTCCACAAAGGTCCAGTTGCTGCTCCTCAAACACCCTTCTCCATCTCCTATCTTTGCACTTGGCTATTGCCCATACTGGAAAGCTCTTCCTTGTCACTGCAGCCTCTTGCCATCTCTGGCTTCTTTCAAGACTCAAATCAAGTACCAACTTCTCCAAGAGGATTTCTTGCCCTCCTCCTCACCCAGAGTTGTGCTAGAGCCCAGTTGAACCTGCCAAGTTGATTGTTACATTTTCAGTCTGAGCATTTGTGCCTCATAAATCAATAGACACCACAAATCAGGCTTCATTTATTCTTTTGTTTATTGTCTAGACTTTAAAAAGTTATGGAGAATTTTTTTTTTTTGGCTTTTTGGAGGTGGGAGGACAGGGCAATTGGGGTTGAGTGACTTGCTCAAGGTCACACGGCTAGTTTTGTGTTAAGTGTCTGAGGCCTAGAGAAATTATTAATAATACAGATTAAATTTAAGTGTGCCATGCATACTTTTTTTTAGCTAGCTGGCTGTTAAATATTTACTACTTGAACCAATATTTAACACTGTTCTTTACCCCCACCCCACCCCTCCCTCGAGCTTCGTGAACCTTCTTTACCAAGGTTACTTCCTACTACTCCATGTTATCATCTGCATAGCTGTTTGTTTACATGTTGTCTCTCATTGAGGTATTGTCTGAATGCTTTTTTTCCCTTTCTTTGTATCACTAACTTAATAGTGTCTGGTAGGTGGCAAGCATTTAATTAATGCTTACTGATTGATCTATTAAGAGAGTGTTGGCTAAGCAAATTAATAATGTAATTAAAATTCCAAATTAATGTTTAATATACAAGAGGACAGTAATTTAGAAGCACCTGTTTACGTCCTTACAATTGAGGTGATCTAACTTAGTCTTAATAACCTAATGACCTTCTTTGTGTTTGAATTGTACATTTGTCAGAATGGTTATTTATAATTTCTATCTCAATTCAACCTTTGCAAAGAAGTTCCCCACTAAGTTGAGATTTTGCTACATATTAGGGGTTTCATTTTCTAACACCTTCAGTTCTTTTTGTCTTTTATTATTTTGTGAGTTATAGCTTCTCTACGTGTTAGCTTGCAACTGGAATGGCCAATAACATATAGACAGATAGAACTTATCTTTCATAATGTTTGTTACCTTTTTACATTGGAAGTAACACTGAGGCATGAAGAACTCAGAGGGGAAGGGTTACATAGTAAGCAGAGCTCTGACTCTCTTTCCAAAAGCAATTGTAGGAGAGTTGTGTGAGCCCATGAGTGCCACTACTTGTAAGGAGAGGTGGCTAGTCAGGTTGGGGTTGGGGGTAATATACATTTGATTTCAACATAGCACTTGTGATTCCTTTTGTTGCTATTTCTTTTTTCATGGTGCAAATCTCTCAGTGGGTATTCATTTGAATTAATCATCAGAAAAATGCAGTTGGGACAAAAGAACATGGGATTTCCTGTAATTGATAGAAGTCTAGTTTCAAAGGCCTGTAATCATTTCTGCAGATTCTGTCTCCTATGTTTTGCTGTGATAAACTCCCTTGTGGAAACAATGACACTGTAATGAAATACTTGGGAAAATAAAATTCTTACTTTTTCTTCTCCCTTTTCTATTCCTAAGATTCCATGTTTCTATTCCATTCAACCTCCGGGATTTTTTAAAAAAAAATCATGTATCTCTTTGTTTCCCTGTTAGGATATGCTTTGGAATAAAAGAGAAAATAGAAAAATAAAGCAATAGAATTAAATAAGAAGAGAGCTTCTACTTCACAGAAAATTGTTCTTTTAGTAGATAATACTCAAATACAGATTTTAATAGTCTGTGTTTTAAAATCCTTGCTAATAAAATTTAACCTTTATTAACATTTATTCTAGAAAGAGGGGTAATCTAGGAGATTTCATTGTATTAGACATAAGAAGCAAACTGAATTTAAAACAAAATTAAATAAGTGGAGACAGTGTGGTATGGTAGATCTGGGAGTCAGAAGAACTGGATTCCAGACCTGATGATGCCACTGACCAGTTGTAGAGCCTTGAACTTAATTTTCCTTTGGGCAAGACAGTTCACTTCTCTGAGACTCAGATTCACTTTATCTATAAAACAAAGATATTGGATTAATTGGTCACTAAAGTTCCTTCAAAGATTTAAAGAGTTTTCCAAAGAAGAAATGCAAACTATTAACAATCAGGCAGGGGCGGTTAGGTGGCACAGTGAATAGAACACCAGCCCTGGAGTCAGAAGGACCTGAGTTCAAATCCAACTTCAGACACTTGACACACTTACTAGCGGTGTGACATTGGGCAAGTCACTTAACCCCAATTGCACTGCCTTCCCCCCCCCCAAAAAAAGCAAAAAAAAAACCAATCAGGTAAAAAATTTTCCAAATAATTACCAATAAGAGAAATACATATTTAAACAAGTCTGAGATTTCATCTCATACCCATCAAGCTGGTAAAGATGATAAAAAGGCAGGAATCATGTTGAAGGGGATATGAAAAGACCAATTGGTCGAGCTTTATGACCTTGTCCAACTGTTCTGGAAAACAATTTGGAATTATACAAGGAACATTTCTAAACTGTTTATAGCTTTTAATACAATAATCCCACTACTAGATATGTATTCCAACCAAGACAGAAAAAAGGTCCTATATATGCCAAAATGTGCATGGCTGTGTTTTTTTATTTTAGCAAAAAATTCTAAACAAAATGGCTACTCATAGTTTGAGGAACAGTTGAAGAAATGGTGAGTGAGTAGAATAGAATACTCTCGTGCTATAAGAAATGACAAATGTGAGGAATTCAGAGAAACATGGGAAGACTTGTATAAAAGGTTACAGAGCTAAGTGAACAAAAAGTACAATATATACAATAAGCATATTAAAGAAAATGAAAATAATACTATAAGGCATTTCAGTACAGATTAAATATAATAATCAGTGTTGTTGCAGATGATAGGTGATTAAATACAGTTTGGTCCTCTCAGAGAGGTAGGGAACTATGAGCACAGAATGTGGCATATGCTATAAGATTCATTTACTGTTTAGTTTGGTTCTGCTTAACTGTTTTTCTTTGTTATACAGAGATCACTAGTGGAGTGAGGAACATCAATAAAGCTTTAAAAAATTTTTTGATGTCTGTAATTCTATAAGTAGAATTCCAGGCACAAATATTACCAAAGAGTTTTCATATGAGAAGAGGGAGGTGACAGCAGGGGACCTGAAAACTATGTATTTTGCAAATATATACATATATATATACATATATATAAATACACATATATGCAGACATACACATGTGTATGTCTACATATATGTATATTGTGTGGGTATGTATTTATACATATATACGTATGTGCGTGTGTATTTATCCCCTTGAAGACTCTGAATTTAAACATATGCCATTAGGTGGGTTTCTTCTAGTCAGCTAGTAACAAGGAGTGGTGAGATGATTTTTGAAGCCTTAATCCTGTCATTTCATTTGAGTACCCAAATTAGTGTGAAATTGTGAAAATACTAGTCCTCAGCTTTGTTCCTCTGGACTAATGAAACTTCCGTAGTAATTCTGGTCCTCTTGGTGCCTTTGAGTTCATCACAGTTTTGTCTTGAGTCCTGATTGTCACAAGATACTTTTTTCACTCCTAAGAACTCTTTGGTTCATTTTTAGCTGCCATGACTGATGCATAAACAGTTTGGCAGAGTGTGAATGTGATATATTGGGAGCAGGTGGTTTGCTGACGCAAGGACACTTTGGATCTATGACATTTGGCTGTAGGTGCAGCTGAGAGAACACCCCAGAAACCATACATGATGACATTCATTACAGATAGGTGGATTTTGGTGTGTGTGACCCTTAGAAGGAAATAGAAGTCGTACCTACTATCTTCAGCACTGAAGGCTGAAACATGATTTTTGAAACATGATTTTTTTTTCAGCAATAATGCCAGAATAGCAAATGCTGCCACCAAGTGTGAGAAATAAGTAGGAACACATGCCTTTTGCTTTTGAAGATGACACTACTATCACCAATGGCTATGCATGCATGTGGTTGAAAGAACTGTTATGTAACAAATAATCCTTTGCATTCCACTTGCAGGCAAAGGGTCTCCTTTGGTTTCTAACTACTGACATGATCATTTTCACTTGAAATTTTCTGTACTCTCCCATTTTCTTTCCCTTCATTTTTATTCTATCGTTGTTGTTGCTGTTGTTAACATTTTAGCTTTGTTAACATTTAGCATTGTTAGTTATTTTAGCCCCCAATTCTTTGTTATATTTAATTCCTACAATTTCTTGTCTTACAAAATGCTCTTCAGGCATGACTTGTTTTGTTGTGCTTCACTTTAGTTGCATTTCATAGATATTGCATTTCTCATAAATTGAAAGTTTATGGCAATCCTGTTTCGAAGAAGTCTGTGCTTGTGCTGTTTTTCCAAAAGCATGTGCTCACATTATGTCTTGGTGTCACATTTTGGTAATTCTTACAGTAGCTCAGATTTTTAAAATTATTATTATATCTGTTAATGGCAATCTGTAATCAGTGATCTTTGAGCTTACCATTGTAATTGTTTATCATACCAATATAAGATGTCAAACTTAATTGAAGAATATTATGTATGTTCTGACTGCTTCACCGTCTTCTAGCCATTCCCCATCTCCCTCACTTCCCATTCCCTGAGACACAACAATGTTGAAATTAGGGCAATTAATAACCTTACAATGGCCTCTAAGTATTCAAGTGAAAGGAAGAGTTAATCTATGCAGCAAACTTCATTGTTGTCTTATTTTAAGAAATTGTTAGTTACCCCAACTTTCAGCAATTACCACCCTGATCAGTCAGCAGCCATCACCATTGAGGTGAGACCTTCCACCAACAAAAAGATTACAACTCACTGAAGGCTCAGATGAGGGTTAGCATTTATTAGCAATATAATATTTTTAATTAAGGTATGTACATTTTTGTTTTAGATATAATGCTATTGCAAAGTTAATAGACTACAGTTTAGTATAAACATAACTTTTATATGTACTATGAAGCAAAAAAAAAATAATGTGACTTGCTTTATTGTGATATTTACTTTATTCTGGGTGGTATGGAACCTAACCTGCAACATCTTCAAGGTCTGTCTGCATATTGTTCCTATATAATGATTTATCTGCTCTAACAGTTGATAGAGCACTTAGTTTCATGTGAATCCCACCCAATAACTTTTTTTTTACAAGCATAGTAATTCTCCATATATTCAGTAACAAATTAAGGCAAAACATTCACAGAAAAGAGAATATAAAAATACAGGTTAACTCAATCATTTAGTAAGTTCTCAGTTCAATCACAAAGTGCAAAAGTCAAAGTACTCCACCCCTGCCCACCCAATAACTTTAAAAAGAACTTGTGAAATTTACCAGGAAATCAACAGGTAATTATGATACTTGCAGTTCTTCCCCCCAACCCCATTTTTACCTAGATGTCATCCCTTTTATCACCCCTACCCTTTAAGACTATCGCATTTTTTCTATTGGTTATACATTCTCTTATTCCTTTTGTTCTACTTGCTTTTGTAAGAGTTTTTCCTAGAGCAATGCCCAGAGGAACTGCCGTGGCTAAAGTTATAGATTGGCATTTCTACTACAGAGGCATTGTCCCAAAAACTGTGCTAGAGCAGAAAAATGCTTGCTCTGGGAATAGCTTTTCTGTTGGGTGCCAAATTCTTTATTTAACTTGATTAGTTAAGCATAATAAAACCAACTTTAATATAGATCAAGAAAGAATAAAGATACTGCCATGGCTGAAAAAATGCATTTATTTTTAATTTTTTTTTTCAGTTTCTAGTGCCAACTGCTTTTTCCGCTTTCATTGAGAATAATGCATGCTCTGTAATGCCACTGGTACTTCCTTATCTAACAAAATTAGTTGACATTTAGGTCTGTGATAAATGAACCAGGAAGGCCCTCTTGCCTTTTTATTCTGATTTAATTTTATAGCAAATGCCTTGCCCTTTCACTCTTGCTGGAAGAGTTAATAAAAATTACAAACTCTTTTAGCTTTTCTTAAAATCAAAACTCCAATATGCTTGCCTTTTGGTTCCATATAAGTAGTAATTAGTGCAGCCTTAGTTGACTTTTTATGAAGGCTTACTAACTCCAACCAAGGTGTTTTCCTAGAATTTTAACATATGGCTTCTAAAAAAATAGCTTTCTATACCTTCCTCAGTAACCAGAGACAGACTGAGAGCAAACTGTGTATATGTAAGGATGAGAATTCAATTGAGTCAATCAATACCTCCTGCCCCACTTAAGGGAACTAACAAGATGCTCTAGCCCTCATACTTTGGCAGATAAAGCCTCTATTGAATCAATTAATAAAAGAGATTAAGTTTAATGGAAGCCCTATCACACCCTGTGGGTTTTCTACAAAATGGAAGACCATTTCTGAACCAAGCAGCTGCAGCTAAACCTCAGAGAAGAAACCACTTGGGGATGGGAGGAAGAGACTCTTTTTTCCCTTCTCCTTACCTTGGCCAGCATTTGATCTCATATACTTCTGAGGGTCAGAGTATTTGGACTTCACAGTTTTCCTGGAACAGCAGTGACTCATGGCAATGTCTATATCAGGAGCAGTGTCTACATCAGGACAGACTAGATATCCTGAGAAAAAGCAGCTCCAGGATTCTACAAGGAACTCAATAAAGAAGATACACCATGCCAAAGGGAAACGTATTTTGTTGTTGTTGTTTTTGTTAATTAACAAATATATATTCTCTATTCCTCTCACTTCCTACCTCACTCGCCTCTCCTCAAACAAAAGAAGAAAAAACCCTCTCAATCAACATGTATGGTCAAGCAAATCAAATTCTCTCATTGGCAACATCGAAAAATATATACCTCATTCTGCCTTTTGAGTTCACTCCTTCTCTTACAGGAAGTGAACAACATGTTTCATCTTTGGTCTTCTGAAATTATGGTTTGCATTGCATACACCAGAGTTCTAAAGTCTTTTAAAGTTGTTTTTCTTTATAATGTTCTTAGTATATGTTGTTTTCATTCTACTGACTTCACCCTGCATTACTCTATTCAAGTCTTCTCAGGATTCTCTGTATGTTTTGTTATTCTTGTAGTACAATAATATGCCACACATTCACATATACCATAATTTGTTTAACCATTCCTAAATAGGTCAGCACTCCTTAATTTCCAGTTTGGAGCTGCTATAAATATTGCACATATGGATCTTTTTCCTCTTTAATCTCTCTGGGTTATGGCCCTAATAATGGTATCACTGGGTCAAAAAGTATGTGCAGTTTATTTATTTTTAGGGTATAGTATATCACCAATGTGATACCCATAGCAGTTGCTCTGAATATGCAGACTTCTTCCAGGGTTGAAATGCAAAATATAACAAACTCTCTTCCTCAAAGATGAAACCAAAATATTTATTCAGATACCAGAAATCCAATTCCACCACGGTAGCAAAGAAGTTTATACACATCAACAATCCAGGGAGCATCAACATCCCCAAGCCTTCCTTCCATTAGGCATCCCTACAAACAAGCTCCGCTCGGCAAAACTCCTTCCTCTCTCACTCACACTGGCTGCTCTGCCTCACTCTCTTCCTTCTCTACCCATTCATCAAACTCCTCCCACCATGGGCTCCATGTGACTCAAGCTGTAGGCTGGGCCAAAGTTCAAAGCAGGCCACATGGGCCTATTAAGGGGCAGGGAAGATCTTGAAATTCCCTCAACATTACATATAGTTCCAAATTGACTTCTAGAATGGATTGACCAATTCACAGCTCCATCAAAATAGTACACCACTGTGCCTATTTTCTGAAAGCCCTTCCACTGTTTGTCATTTTCCTTTTTTTTGCCTTCTTTTGCCAAATCTAAATGTGTGAGGTAAACTTCTCACACATTTCCTTTAATTTCTTTAACTGGCCTTTCTCTAATTATTAGTGATTTGAAGCATTTTTTCATATGTTTCTTGATAACTTGGATTTCTTCCCTTGAGAATAGCCTATTTAAATCCTTTGACCATTTATCTTTTGAGGAATAGCTCTTATTCTTACAGACTTGAATCAGTTCCTTAGACACCTTGAATATGTGACTACTGTTAGAGAACCTTGCTATGAAGATTTTTTTCATGTACCTATTTTCCTTCTGATTTTAATTGCATTGGTTTTATTTGTTTAAAAGCTTTTGAATTTTATATGAGAAAAATTATCCTTCTCCCCTTCCCCCCCACAAAAAAAAGCTATAACATGCCTAAGGTGAACATCTTGAGAACTCTAAGAAAAAGTCTTCCAGAAGCTATGAGTTACCCCCTTTAGGGCATGCACATGCTCTAAGCTTGAGCCCAATTTCCCCTGCAGGGGAGGGGTGGAAAGGGAAATTTTTTGTAGCAACCATTTTTACCACTTTAGTAAATACCCACTTCTAAAAGCTAATTAAATTTGACCGACTCATTGATGTCAACTGACACTCTTCAATGAGAGAAACATACCAGTGGGACTTTTTAGCTTGTAGCTTTTGAAAGACACTCCATTAAAATGTATTTTTTTGAAAGACACTCCCCCAAACTACCAAATCTCAGAGTCCCTAGAAGAATCCTTTGGGGGAAAATAGTGGCTGTCCTCTGGGGACCCAGTTTATCAGTGGTTGGGGAGGGGCAGTAGGGAAGGTTGGTATAGTAGTTCTAGAAACTGAGCTATATGTATTGTTTTGGTTTTGTTTTTTGCCTTTTTGGAGGGGGAATATAGGGCAATTGGGGTTAAGTGACTTGCCCAAGGTCACATGACTAGTTTTTTGTGTTAAGTGTCTGAGGCCAAATTTGCACTCAGGTCCTCCTGACTCCAGGGCCAGTGCTTTATTCACTGTGCCACCTAGCCACCTCTACTGGGCTATAGTAAAAGAAATCATAAGGATTTTTTTTCCCTAGGGATGCCTAGATTTTCTTTCCTAATCTGATCTAAAGACAATAACATTTGTCTATTCAGCACATAAGTGTGTATGTATGTATATATTTGTATCCACAGATAAGTATATTCCTGACAAACTAGCCTACTTCCTGTTCTCTTTACACATCTTGCATTATCCGTCTCCCTCTGTGCATTTCATAAGATGCTTCCCATCACTAGAATGTTTTTCCACTTCACCTCTGACTCTTGGAAATTCTCCATTTGTTTGAGGTTTGGGGGTTTAGGGGTGCTCAAGACCCCAAAATACCAACATACAAGGTCTTGCCAAATGAATTTGACCCAAGTCTTCTCCCAGCCAAAGTAAAACAAAGTTTATTAAAGATTCACCATAATGGGTAGATTCTTAAGGAGCCTAAGTATTTGTGACACTTGTATTAGACAAGCGGGACAGAATAATCTGACACAGAGTGAGTCTGCACTAGATTAATCTCAGCACCCTCATGGAGGCAAGATGGACCTTATATACAAGATTGTGAGAAGGATCTAGGGATGGTCTAGAGGAGGGGTTTGGAGAGGTGTTAAGGAGGCTTGTGACTGAAGTCAGACTCTAGGAATGGGATTAAGAATGGGAAATAGCTGAAAGTTACCTGTAGGCTAGTTTAAGGGTAACAAATTTGGGTATAGATATTTTGACACTATCAAGGGTGAGAAGTAGCTGAACAATGGAGGGCTAGGTTAAGAGTGACAGATTTGGGCCTAGCAATAATGAAAGGCTTATGATCTCAGGCAAATGCCTCATCAAGTGGGAAGAGTCAATCAGAGTTCGGGGGTTTCCCATCACATTCAAAACTCAGTTTAAGAGCTACTTCCTTTAAGAGGCCTTTCCTGATGCCCTCAGTTATTAGTGCCTCCCACGCCTAAATCACTTTGCACTTATTTTATATACTGTATTTACTTTACCATGGACATGCTGTGTTCCCTCACTAGAATGTAAGTCCATTAAGGTACTCTCACTTTTGCAATTTTTTCCCCAGTGCTGAACACAGTGCCCAGCACATAAGTGCTTACTGAATGTTTGCTGACTAATATTTTCACATACACATGTGTATTATAAACATACATACAGATATCACATAGATAGTGCATACACATCATAAGATCATAGAATGATAGCACTATCTCCAACCTAGTTGCCATATTTTGTTATATTCCCAATCCCACTAGCATTCCTGTTCCTCTCTTTTTCCTTCTTGCTCTCCCTGTCTTGGTTTATTTTCTGAATTTAACAGTGGGGAAGCCATTTGACTGCTCACAGCAGGTAATAAGTACTATGGTAGTCACTGGATTGGTTTATATGCATGTTTAAAAAAAAACCAAGAGGGTAATTAGGCTCTTGTGAAACTGCCAGCTGTATTGAGGTTTGAGTTTTGGTGGTGTTGTCGTTGGGTGCTTCTTTAAAAATAGTTCCTTCTAAAATGGAACCAGTAGAATCCTTTTGGGTTTTACTCAGTGATTCCATTGCTGGGCATATACCCCAAACAGATCAAAGGCAAAAAGAAAGAACCCATATATACCAGAATGTTTGTAGCAGTGCTTTTGTGGTAACAAAAAACTGGAAAACGGAGGTGGCTGCCCATCAATCAGGGAATGGCTGGACAAATTGTCTTATGAATATAATGGAATACTAACAAGTCATAAGAAATGATGAATGTGAGGAATTCAGAAGCCTGAAATTCATTAGTCTGGGAAGACTAATGTACAGTGACTATTAGAATGTAAATGAAAAAGCAACTAAGTTCAGATTAATTTCAGTGACTAATTGTGGTCCTATCACCTCAAGAATCAAATACAAAATCCTCTATCATTCAAAGCCTTTATAATCTACCACCCACCTTTCCAGTCTTCCTACATTTTATACCTTTCCTCCTTATACTCCCCTACTCCTTGATACTTTCATCTCCTTGTCCTTGAACAAGTATACTCTAGCTTCCAACTCCAAGCATTTTTCACTGGTTGTCCTCTGTGTCTCAAATGTCCTCCCCTCATATACACCCACTGATCCCTTTGTTTTCCTTCCAATCTCAGTTTAAATCTTATTGTCCCAATCCTCCTTAATTCCAATGCATTCTCTTGTTTAATTGTTTCCAATTTATCCTGTATACACTTGTTTGTACATATTTATGTTGTCTCTCCTGTTAGATTGTGAGCACCTTGAGAGCAAGGGATCTCTCTTAGCTTTCCTTATATCCCCATTGCTTAATATAGGACTTGGCACCAAGTCGATGTTTAATAAATGTTTATTGTTTGGCTATTTGTCCAAGAGAACAGATGATAAAACACACTTCCCAATCTTATTTGACAGGTGGGAAATGACACGACTAGAATATTACAGTTGCTATCAGACCCCATCGTTCTCCAGTTTTCCTTCCTTTGTTATAAGGGAAGAAGGTTAATATGGTATTTTAAAAAAAACCTGCAAAAAGCATCAATATTTTAGAAAAAAACAAGTATTTTTTTAGCAGCATCTTCTTCCTTCAGTAGGCATAATTATATGGCAGGTGCTTAATAAATGTTAAGTGTTAAAAAAAATGTCCTTTTTCCTTTAACACTCATTGCCATCCTATAATATCTCATCCAGATTTAATTTAGTATTCTTTAGGATTTTTAATTAACCATTTTTCAAGTAAAAGACTTTTTTCATACTTTGAATTAGGGGAAATTTGGGGTATGTGGGTGGTCTCATGATTTTGTGGGTGCTTCACCAATGCAGACGTCTACCCCTCCCTCCACACTTTGTTGTTTTGTACAATTCTTGTCCATGCCTTTCCATGAATCCTCCATAGAAAATCCACCCAACAGACTGAAGGCATTCCTCTCAATGTTTTAATATGTCAGGCATCCTAGTGGGCTGCTAGACCTGTCTCTCTCTTGTCTCATTTTGCTACCTGAGTTTGTAGTTAATAATGAATATGTCTTGCAATACTGTACAAAATATCTAATAGTCCGAGATCTTTGTTAAGTATCCCCAAAATCGGAATCAGACAACACAAAAAAAGGAAAGCTTGTGATGAACTGCAGTTACTATGGTACTATAATAAGTTACATTGAAATATACAACTTTAATTAACTAGGGATTTGTTACTTCCAGAATCTTGAGTTCTCTGTACCAAGCAGTAAATAAGAGTAGAACTATGATCTTCTAGAGTCTAGAATCATGATCTTAAAAGTGGATTGATTCCAAACTTAAATGGGAAGAGAGGCCTCGAGTTTATGAGATGAATGAACTAGTACTGCCAAGAAGAATGCATTAGAAGTATGTGGGAGGATTGGGAGGAGGGAAGAAGTTGCCTATTGGAAACAGGAGCTTAGGGAAAGAAAGTTTATTGGGTTGGAAAGGGCCTTGAGTATTCAACATGGTTATTTCTGGAATATTGCTTCCAACTTTACTCTGGCAGCTTACATACGGTGAATTCCAAATGTCCTAGATTAAAGAGATTGCCTGACCTTTGTTCACATTTAATTGAGATGGTTTGTTCTAACATAACCTAGTTTAAAAAAAAAAAAAAACGGCAAATTCAGTCATCAGAGACCTTAACTCTGTGGGCAAAGTTTTGAAAGACAATCCATTTCCTAACCCTAACTAGAAACTTGGTACTGCTTATAATTTTTTAGTAGTCTTGCTTTGTTTTTATATGGGACGTTTTAGATTATTGTTACAAATTATTTATTGTATTTTAAACTAAGCGGTCATATAGCATTTTTAATTGTAGATTTGGGTTGCTAACATTGCAAATAGTGGCAGTGGTAGTGGTGCCCTTGAGGTGAGGGACTGGCATTTTTTCATTTTTTTGTAACAGGAATTAGAGACCAATTATCTGGTAGCAGCCAGGAAATTCTTTGGTGTTCCTCTATTTTAGCCCTTAGGAAACCAAACCCCTCCCATAGAGAGAATGGAGGAGAACCCTTGAGAGAGGAGAATTTAGAGGTAGAATAAGCTTAGGTTGCAAGCATACTAAAGTCTAAAACAGTGGTTCTCAACCTGTGGGTTGTGACCCCTTTGGGAGTTGAACAACCCTTTCACAGGGGTTACAAGGGTTGCCTAAGACCATCGGAAAACACATATTTCCGATGATCTTAGGAACCAAGACACCACTCCTCTATCCATCTCCAGACAGGTCCACCCACACGCAGATATGCCCACATAATGAGTATTAAAGGGTCGAGGCATTAGGAAGGTTGAGAACCACTGGTCTAGAAGTAGGGCACTAGTATTGCTGCTGCTTCTACAAGCACAAACAAAAGCAGAAACAAAGACTGATGCCAGCCAAGGCCAATCACCATTGCTTCTGGCCCAGGGAGTGAACTAGAAAGGGGATAAATTGAGGACTAGGTATCCAGGTGATGCAGAAGGGACATCTGCAGAGTATTTGGAGCCATTCATGCTGCTGAGGAAAGGATGGTGATGACTTACTTACTGTATGTTGTGGTCCTTTGCTTCACCCTCATCCTTATACTTTCTTAGAACACTGAACCCGTATTCCCAGTCCATGGATCTTAAGAATTTGTTTTGCTGTTTTACTTTTGTTTTAAAAGAAATAGATTTATTCGAAATGAAGCATTACCCATTGATTGCTGTGTGTATCCTTGTACAAATGGCAGCAGAGGGAAAGGCAATAGGTGATAACATACACAGATGAAAGACATATTTTATTATTGTTGGGAGCTTTCCTGGCAAAATGGGGACCTGGAGCTGAAGAAAGAGAGACTTCAGCAATTTGTATCTTTGTAGGATCCCAGAGCAGGGAGAGAAAAATATGGATCCATATTGCTTCCTAGACAAACATATTTAATAGCTTCAGTTGGGGGAGGTTGTGATCATTATGAGAGGGAGTGTCATCTTCCTTTTTCCAGGTCCCCTTTCCATTGTTCCTTTCCCTGAAGTGTTTGAAAGGAAAACAAAGCCATGCCCAATGAGCAGAGCTGAGCTAGTTAGCTGAAGAAAAAGTCACACCCAAAGAGAGGAGATGAAAAAGAATGGTGCATCTCCCATTAGTGTAGGTGCCAAAAAGGAGTAATTAGCCCTCCCCTTACCAGCACAATTTGGCAGCTAGGTGGCAAAGTAGATAAAGCATGAGGCCTGGATCAGGAAGAACTGATTTCAAATCCAGCTTCAGATACTTAATAGCTGTGTGACCCTGGGCAAGTCACTTAGCCTTGTTTGTCTCACTTTCCTCATCTGTAGAAAGAGTTGGAAAAGGAAATGGCAAACCATTATAGTGTCTTTACCAAGAAAACTCCAAATGGGGTCATGAAGGGTTGGACATGACTGACCAACAATTATCAGTACAATTGCACTTACTCAATCACAACTGCTAGACTTGTCTACCCAGTGCAATGTCTTATACTTGGTAAGCACTTAATAAATGTTAAACTGAATTGGTGACTGTTTCAGGACACTGATGCCATTGGATGGGAAGAGCGGGTACAATATTTTGTGGATCACAGTGTGTGTGTGTGTGTGTGTGTGTGTGTGTGTGTGTGTTTGTGTTTAAACCTGTCTGTGATACTGTACTATGAAAAGGAAAAGCTAAAATTCCTAAGGATCTGTTTTGAATTTTTCTATTGACATGTGACTTTGGAGAAAATATTTGGGAGAATAACCTGATGTTTGGAAAAAGGTAAGGGATTTTTCTGTCAAAATTCATTTAGAAATGCTTTTGTGGCACCAGTGTCAGAACATGATGAAAATAGTCACAGAATCATAGACTATTGGAATCAGAAGGGGCCTTGGAGGTCATCTGGGCCAGTCCTTAGATTTTTTGGTGAAAGTTACTTCAGAGCATTACCATGGGATCATAGATCCAGAGCTATAGAAGGAGCCCCAGAGGTTAGTTAGTCTGACCCCTTCGTTTTACAGATGAGGAGACCAAATTTCAGAGATAGGATTTACCAAGGTCACACAAGACAATAGTAATATTTGAATCCAGATACTGTCATTCCCCTGACTCAAATATGTCCTTCTTTAAAGTTAGCCTCAATAACTTTTTTCCCCACACTAAATCCGATGAAGAGGCTAGTTTAATAGATTTTATCTAGCCCTTAAAGAAGATTATGTAACACTTTGGCTACATCTGAAAATAGCTAAAACCTTCAGCATGTTACTAGTAAAGCTAGTAAAATTTTTGTTTGAGCTATAATTTTTTTTGTTTTTGTTTGAGCTATAATTTCCCCCTTGTGATCCCTTAAAGTCATTTGCTAGCATGAAAGCATTGCTTTCTCTTCATTTGGGTGTCCTTTCATAGCAATGTGGCTATTCCTATTATGATACTTTTTATTGCTCTGTCCTATATTACAGTATATTTATGAGCCAAGATAAAACATTTTTATTCATGACCATATGAAAACTTCTCATTTGTTCAGTCATGTTCACTGAAAGGTAAAAATGCCAGGTTCGTAGAGGATTTGTATCATGTAGAGAGGAAATATTTGTGGATATAGGGATTTTTTTAAAAAATGAACTTTCCCAATAACAGAATATTGTAGTGACAATAGAATCAATCTGTGATGGCTTTTTAAAGCTCCTCTCAACTCTACACTCATCCATAAGCAGTGCCTGACCACCTAAAAGAAGGATCATATTCTTTTTTAACTCTATTTGTCTCCTTACATTCCTACCCTAGACTCCTAAGGAAAATTACTTAAAACTTAGATTTTAACTCATGTCTAAGATATCCTAAAAGAGGGGAAGCTGAAAGTTATTTAATGTACAGTACAATTAAGGTATGGGACAGCTATTTATTTTCTTCACACAAAAGATTCTCACAGGCATACCTTAAAAAAGACTTAAACCAAGCAGCAGTAAGAATATAGGTATTGTTCTAGTCTCCCAGGAGTTTGGCACTTTAACTTCAGAACGTGAAGCAGTTTGCAGAACTGATGAATAGGCGTTTTACATTTCACCTTGACTCTGTACTCCCCAAACAATTCCCCAAAGGTCTGTGTCTTCAAACTCAGCTAAGGGTTGAGGTTCTTTCCCTGTTAGTAGTTATCCTCTCCAATGAAGAAATTCTCCCTGTTATTGGCAAGGACAAAAAAAGGGTAAAATGACAAATGTTGAAGGGTTGTTTTTTTTTAATGGGGAGAAGAGCACATTAATATACTGTTTGTGGAACTGACTTAGTCTAACCATTCTGAAATTCAATCTGGAACTATGCCTAAAGAGTCACCAGGTACACATATCTAGTAATATTATTACTAGTGATGCTATTTACTAGAAAGTAAATGCTATACCCAAAAGAGATAAATGAAAGAGGGAGAGGGCCCGTGTTAAGTTCAACAAGGATTTATTAATTCCTTATAATATGCCAGTCACTGTGCTAAGTTCTGGAAACATAAATTTAAGCAAAAAGAAAGACAGACCCTGCCTTAAAGGAACTTAATATTCTAAAGGGAGAAGATACCACATAAAAGGAAAAGAACAGCAGGTACTTGTATTGAGCAATGGTAGAGAAAGAAGTGGAGTAAGGAGTGGGGTCCAGAGAGGAATGAAGGAGTGAATGTGGCTAGTCTGGACATTTGACTTAAAATGAAGCTTTTAAAGAAACTGACCAACCAGAGGAAGGGGATGCAGAGTGATCTTCCTGGATAAGAAGGATGTTGGGGAAGACTAGTTGTTGTTCAGTCATGTTTGATACTTCATGACCCCATTTTCGATTTTCTTGGAAAAGATACTGGAGTGGTTTGCCATTTCCTTCTCCAGATGAGGAAACTGAGGCAAACAGGGTTAAGTGACTTGCCTAGAGTCAAACAGCTATTAAGTGTCTAAGGCTAGATTTGAACTCAGGTTGTCCTGAATCCAGGCCCAGTGCTCTATTCACTGTGTCACCTAGCCGCTTCCCTTACCTTTTCATATAGGAATGTAACAGTCAAATACAATTGAATAATTTCTCATTTGGGGCATGATATAGTATTTTGTTTGTTTCCTTTTGCCAATTGAGATTTAAACTGGGATTCTGGTTAAGTCTGGTTATATATCTGAAATACTGTTTATTGAATAAAAAGAAAAACACCACCAAGGGCCTATGAAACATTTTTAAAATTAGCTTTTTTTTGAACAAGCTACACACAAACACACACACGATAGTGTGTGTGTGTGTGTATGTATGTATGTATGTATTTTACCCACGTAATGATGAAAGTATGGATTGGGGGGGGGGGGGCGGCTAGGTGGCACAGTGAATAGAGCACCATCCCAGGAGTCAGCAGTACCTGAGTTCAAATCCAGCCTCAGACACTTAACACAAAACTAGCTGTGTGACCTTGGGCAAGTCACTTAACCCCAATTGCCTTACTCTTTCCCCTCCAAAAAAAAAAAGAAAGAAAGTAGGGGTTTGTCGCCTGCCTACAAGCTTTGCCTGGTTTGAACTTTCATTTGGCTTTCTGGCATGAAGTCACGGAGCAGGAAGGAGAAGAAAGAAGAGAGTCAGTTACATAAAAACTTCCATACATTTAGCTGATGAGCAAATGCATAGCAGTGTTATTTCAATAAAATCTAAAGACAAGCAAGATTCCTCGTGGCCAAATGTCCATGCAGCAAATTCAATCCAACAAACATCTATTAAACTCCTATTATGTGCAAGATGTTAGTTTAAGTACTACAGACACTCAAAAGACAAAAAGTCTCTGTCTTAAGGAGGTGTAGTCTATCTGAGGAGTTTATAACCCTACACAATTAAATGTAATAAAAGCCAAATTGGGGAGCAAGAGAGTGTTGAGAATTGCAGGGACCAGGGAAGGCTCTACAGTGAGAAGGTGGTACCTGGGCTAAACCTCGAAGGAAGAAACGAATCCTGTGAGACATAGTTGTGGAGGAAACACAATCTAGCCTGTGGTGATGGATAGAGTAAGGAATGTGCATCAGGCTCAGAAAAAGTTACAGTTATCCCTTCCACATCTCTGGGATTAGTAGTGTGAAGCCCCTGCCATCTGGAAAATTTGTGGAAAACTTTGTCATCTTCCCTTTGTACTAGAGAAGGTCTAAATTTCATTCTTTTTCTCTTATGGGGTGTTTATGGTACCTTAATGTAAAATTTGGATCAAGTATTTGGTTGTAGGCTCTGTGTCGTCTGCTGGTCTTCACATGCTGTCTACAGCTTCCACCAAACTCCCCCAAAATTCTTCTTTCATTTCTTAGGCTGACCGGCGATATAGCAAAATTGCAAAGGGGAAAGTCGTGATGTGGAAGGAATAACTGTAATTATCCAGTTTGGCTTTGAATATAGTTTAAGAAGAGATGAAGTTGAAACTGGGGTGGGAAGATAAGGTTTTGCTCTAGGGTGCCGGATTTAGAGGCCCCAGAAGCCACTTTGAGTCTTTTAGCTGCTAGAATTAGTTGGCAAGAGAAACTATTAGATATTAACTTTACTCTGGCTAACCCTCCCCTGGCCCTATTGCCATGAGATATCCCCAGCAGCAGCCTCATAGCATCCTCGGGTCTCAGACCAACAAGCATGGTTGGTGTATCAAGCACAGAAAAAAATCATGCTAGTTTGGGCATATATGAAGGGGTAATATGAAGGAAGTGTCTTGAGAAGTAGGTAGGAGCCAGTTGTGGATAGCCTTAAATGCTAATCTAAGGAAGACTTACATTCAGCAAGCATTTATTAAGCCCCTACTGTGTGCCAGGCACTCTGTAAGATGTGGTGATACAAAGACAAGAACAAAACTGTCCTTTCCTCAGTGTGTGTTCATTCTATTAAGCAGGAAAATAACTTACATACAACTATAAGCAAGGTAATGGGGAAGGAAAAGTCTAATATGAAGGTCAGTTTTTAACAACAAGTAATAGGCAAGAAACACAATGGAAGGGGAGGGGAAAATGGGGATAAATAGCGTTGATGAGTAGGAACATGGGGAAGAACCAATTCAAGGTGGTTCTAGCACACCGCTGCCAACAGAATCCAGACTATGGATAGAAATTGAGAATGAGGTACGGTAGATGGCGCAGTGAGTAGAGCACAGGCCCTAGAGTCAGGAGGACCTGAGTTCAAATTCTGCCTCAGACACTTAACACAAAAAACTAGCTGTGTGACCTTGGGCAAGTCACTTAACCCCAATTGCCCTACCTTACCCCCTCCAAAAAGCAAAAAAAATAATTTTAAAAAAATTTTTAAAAAAAGAAATTGAGAATGAGGTGTGATATAGTCCAGGAGAGCAGGGGGAAACATGGAGACTTAGACATTAAAGAGTAAAGTTTCAAATTTTATGGAAAAAGAAACAGGAGGCGCAGACGATACAAATTTCAGAAAACCAAAGATTAGAGAGCAAGTAAGTGATATCCAAAGGATACAATTCAATTCCTATCCATTGATCATACTATTGGAATTCCTTCTCCCTTACTGGCCAAATGTTTCCACGCTGTTCATCTCTTAATTTATGATTTGCCTTTTAGATAAACATCTTTTATCTCATTGAATATACATTCTTTGTGGGAAACAGTAATCTACTTTAATTTCTTGTAATCTGAAATTGAATTTGAAGGCCCAGTTACAGACTTGGCACTGGTCTTCTTTTGTAAATTTATTGATCAGAATGTATTTATTCTATATAGTGGGCATTTGATTCTCTTTCTGTCCAATAGAATTTATTAGTTGCCTATGAGAGAAGCAGTTTGATCCACAACAAAGAGTAGGAAATGAGCAGCTAGACAATCTATGTTTTCATCTTCATTAAGATCTAGGAAAAATTTCCTCCTCACTCCGCCATCAATAAAAAGTGTATTACTTTGGGCAAATCACCTTGCAATGTGGAATTAGACTTAAATATAAATTAATTCCTGTGGGCTGCATATTAACTTAGAAAACCACAAATGAGCATGATCTTTGTTATATCATTTTAATTTATTTTTTTAAATATCCCCAATTATTACCTTTTAATCTGGCTCAGACTTTACTAGGGAGCTTTGCCAGCCACTTGTAGCCCTCTGGCTTTGGTCTAGTGTGAAGCTCTTTGTGTCTCGAGAGCTTCAATATAGGCTCTCAGTTAAGTGCATGGATACCCTTTTGGTCCCTGCGTTCCCTTTTGTTATTCCCTGGTGTGTGGTCTTGTCCTTTATAGCAAACACTTGTTCAGAGTGCAATAAAAATCAGCTTAGAGTTATCTAGAGCCAAAATTCATTGTAAAAGTATATACACCAAATAAAAGTCAACTAGAATAGGAAACCACTGAAGGTAAGTGACACTAGATTGCCAGGTGTTTATGAGACAGGGGATGAACATTAAGTGGAGAGGGGATAAATTCACCAAGTCCCAGCAGCAGTGACAGTAAAGGAAACAGCCAAAAAAAAAAAAAAAGGCAGATCCCAGCTGGATTGGATCAGGAGTCAGACTGGGCTTCACCTGTCCAGGGTAGTAGCCTCTTTCTTTTGCAATTGACTGGCTACTGGCACTCGTGCCTGTCTATACCCCTGGATCTTTCTCCCCGGAAATCCAAAGTTCTCAGGCTTCTTCTCTCCTTCCATCTGGGAAAAACTACATTCTCCCATCAGTCGCCCCGCCGATTGAGAACAGCCCTCAGAGTCAGGGAGACTCAGAAATTCTGCCTGTAACATATACTTGCCACGTGACCCTAGATAAATCACTTAACTTCCCAGTGCCCCAGGCAACTCCCTAAGACTATAAATTTCAGAGTATCTTTCATCTACCTTGGTTGAGGGAGTTCCACCACTGGGAGTTCCTTACATTGATGACCATACAGATAAAGACCAAAAATAAATGATCATTTTGCAGGTGTTTGTAGGATACTATAAATGAGAGGATATATGAGTATAGCTTTGAAAGAATGACATTATATAATTTGTGTATTAATAGTCAGACAGTGATCATCTACCATTTAAGCCCAAGCTTAGACCATCATTCATACATTAGGAATAATTATGACCAAATACATTAATAAGAATTCTGTTTCAAGTTTTATTGAAAGCATTGATTAGCCTAATAGAATCTGATGCCTCACTGAGATAATATTTGTAAAGTACTTAGCTCAATGCCTGGCACGTAGTAGGAGCTTAATAAATGCTTATTCCTTTGGCTTTCCCCTTTTCCTGAAAATTATTCTTCAGAAAAAGTTGGTCAGAAAGTTCATGCACACTTTTGAAATTTAAGAATATTATTTCTTACTAAAAGGCAGTAATGACTGCAATAAAGTTGAGACCAGTTTAAACAACAAAATTGTTTTGACAACAGAACAGTAAATATGACCCTCATTGGCTTTACCTATATTTTTTTTAGTGATGTTAGCTCAAGTTGCTTAGCCACATATATACACAATGCTGCATGCTGAACAAAATATACTAATGCCTGCTTATAAGAAGATTTCCTTCCAAGAAGCTAAGGCACAGATAAACCTGTTCTGATGGAACTGTGACCTCATGGGTTTTCATGTCCCGTCCAGCGATGCAGATCACAGCCTGCCCATGGGACTCTTATCCATTTCCTCCAATAAGTTTGCCATAAGTGTTATGCCCAATGTGTTGGGAGCCTCCCATGGCAACATGTAAAACAGATAAACACACGGAAAGCAAAACAGGAAAAGAGAAATAACCTTTGTTATTTCTGGTCACAAAAAGGAAAGAGGAAGGAAGAAGCTGATGGAAGGGATTCTCTTGTCTGTGAACTCCAGCAGGTTACTGAGTAGCAAGTAGTCTGTCCACTGTAATGTATATCTACCATCTAGTGGAAACGGGCTTTAAAAAGATTATATTCTTCAATAAATTCCGCAGGTTTCTGTGTATGTAAGATAGACTATCACTCACTCCCTTTTGAGTGTCAACCTGTCTGTGCGAATCACAGTCAGTAAACATTACATTGACAGAAGCATCAGGGAAAAATCTTTGTGCTATGATCGTCAAAGAGGAAAGTCTCTGAAACTGGCCGGTCAGTAACCAGTAGTGCACAGGCAGAGAAAGCTAAGCTTTATTAAGAGAATGTCTGGGGGGGCAGATATCACTGTCAATTAACTCCTGGGCAGCTGGGGGAAGGACGGGAGGAGGGGCCGGCACTGATGGTTGCTAGATTGGAAAGAAAGCATCTTTGAAAGAGAAAACGTCTTCCTTGATTTGGACTCAATTTTATCTGACGAGAATTGATAAAGAATCCTAAGCCATTTTAATACATCTCAATATAGTGGCAAATTTGCCTTCTTTATTTTTAGTTGAGTGTGTTATTCCAGACTTAGCACACAGATGAATAATTCCAAGGAAGCGATCATAAATTTTTCATCGTTTCAGTACTGTCATTTTAGAACAAGGGCACATTGAGGAGATAACATCATCTCAATATGTGGGCTGAGTTGAGTCTGCTTCAGATGGTTTCTCTCAAAGTTAATTGATGGAAACTTCCCACCTTCAGAGTCTCTTATTACCTTAGCAATGCCATGCCAAGAGTGCTGAACTGCAGCTGTGGGTGTTACACAAACACCCACACTACCAGTGTCAGGAAGGCTGTTCTTTCAAACCTTTAATTTACCTAATAATGTCTTTAGTGACTTGTGTAGGTTTGGCATTATAATGAAAATGTTGCCTGGCTTGGGCTAGAACAAGAGTTCAGTTTGCAGCCTTAAAATGTGTATTCTCTTGTGTACACACAGAAGATACTAGCATGTGGGGAAGGGGGCTTATTAATACCTGTTTTTTTATATCTTACATACTCCTTGGGGTCTGAGGTATAAAATTTCCTTAACCATCCACTTGGGCTACTCTTGCTTGATTAATTTCTCTGAGTGTCAGTTTCATCTTATCTCACAGGAGTCATTGTAAGGAAAGCTTTTTGGAAACCTAAAATTGCTATAGAAGTGTAAGTTATTATTTTTGTTGCTTCTATTACTTTTAATAAAAATGTTAACTCACTGTCTGTTTGCTACATTAAGTTAAAGTACTGTTGGTATCCAGATATAGTCTGGGCAATGAGAAAATCATCGTATTTTAGAATACGAAAGAAATTGAAAGATTATCTAGTTCCCTTCAATTTTTCAAGTGAGGAAACAGACCCAGAGAAATTAAATTATTTGCTTAGTGTCAGATGGCTAGTTAACAGCAGAGTTGGGACCCATTTTCTGACTCCTAGTCCCATTATTCCACATTGCCTATATTAAGATTGGATGTAGTTGTTAGATGCTATAATTTTGATTCTCTCCCAGAAAAATGTCAGGTCACCCAGGATGAAACCACATATATCCAACCTTCACAGTCAGCCTGTGTCACTGATTATATACTGAGATAGCTTCTAGTCTTTTGGACCCTATGGCAAAATAGAGATAGCACGGGGTTTGAATTTTAAGATACCACTGCCTTCTGAGAGATTGAGTTAATGCCATAATTATGAGGAAAGGCAGGCTACAAGAAAAATCAGCTTGCGTGTTCACTGCAATGAGGGCAAATCCTAAAGGTTTCCTTTAATGTAGCCCATGTTGCTGAGTCCACACTCCTCACTGTGAAGTCTAAACAGGAAAGTAGTCTCGTCTTGCATCAAAAACTAACGTGCTCTTTACTGAGATTTGTCATTCGGCAAGGAATATAGTGTTAATCCACAGATTCTGAGAATGATTTTTCATACTCCCGTAATGACAGAACATCTGTGTCTGTCTTAACATTCTGCTGTATCACTGCTTGACTTTTACAAAACGAATCATTTAGGAAAAGCTGATGAAAAAAATTAATTTGTGTAAACATTGACTAAAGACTGAGCCGCAGAAGGTGTGTGGTTTGTGCATTATAACACAATGTCTTTTTGTGAATCATAAAATATTCTTCTAAGCAGGTTTTGGTTTTATGTTTTGGTCTTTTTTAAAGGAATACAAGTAGGGTGGCAAGGTAGGCTAAAAGATGTTAAGCATGTATGTGCTGGCTAAAGATTAAATACTTAGTTTTAATAGCAGGTTAGTATTAACAGCAGGGATAAATAATCCAAAAGATTTCAGTCCATGTCACTTGAGTTGAGAGTTTATGTATAGTTCTAGTGTGAAGGATAATTATTTGTTAGCTTAAAGTAATACTAGATGGGTGAAATCTAAAATAACTGAGGAAACAGATTTGAACTTCTGAACATATCAACTTATTAAGCAATGCATGCCAATTGCATAACAAATCTGGACCAGGCCTCCTCAGTTTGGCACTGGACCCTGAATACAGAGGGAGACAGATTTTTATGCATTAAAAGAAAACAATTAACAGGATATAAACCAGAATACAAGATTAGGTAATCTGATTTCTAATTGGAGGAAAGATTAAGGGCTTCCAAGTTGGGAGGGGGAGAGATAATAGGTACAATTTCCTGAAATCAGAAAAGTTGTCCTACTCTCCCTCCCCCGAGTGTCTGTACTTAATCAAAGAATACAAGGACAAATACAGGGCCAGTTTTCAGCTAAAACATATGGGTTACTTGAGATGTATAATTGTGAGAAAACTCCTTGCATCAGTCTTTGGATGTAACTGGATTTTCTGGTCAGCACAACCTAAGTCTAGGGGTTAACCCTATGTTCAAGGTCTCTAAGCAACAGGTAGAGGTGGTTCAGCTTCCCAGTTATGCAGGGGTAGGTTCAAACAATGCAATAAAGTTTTCTCACAATTTCCATAATTGAATAAAGCTTTCTCGCAAGACAGAACTTGGACTAGACCATAATGGAATAGGAAGGGAACTGAGCTAACTCCAGAATTGAGTCACAAGATGGAGTTAGTGTGGTTCACTCAATTCCCACAATTCCCTCAGTAGTTTGATCATGGGTATTAATATGTGACAATCTTATTGAATTTATTGAAGCCTTGGGAAATTCTAATACATTTTCATGTACACAGAGTCACTACTAGCTTTGGTGAAGAACATCCCATGTAAATGATTCACTATCAAATTGAAATATAAATAGAATGCTGATGATTGATTTCTTTCTTTCCTCAGTTGAGGAAAATGATCCAATGGCACGTAATACAAAATTATTACATTTACCTGCATATAGGTAGGAGGGTTGATTGGATACTTTGGGATCTAAAGCAAAGAACAAAATACTGAATGAGCATTCATTCTCTTTAGTGGACTTGTTTTTATGAGGATATGAAACCCATAATGGTTGGGATGATGGACCCTTAAGAAAGTATGGTAATGTAGAGTAGCCTGTATGGGGGGGGTGGGGAGGGATGTGTATGAAGATTTGGAAAAGGAAAGTGTCGACTTGTTAATTCACTGGTATGGGAACCCCCAGTGTAGAAGGTCCTGAACTGGTGCAAATAACAACTTATCTGTAATTTATAGTCTTTGAGTGATGTTGCCTGGGAACACTGAGAGGTAAAGAGACCTGTCCATGGTCACACAGTCAGTGCTAGAGGCTGGACTTGAACCCATGTTTTCCTGACTCCAAATTCCACTAATCAGCTACAACATATTGTCTCTACTAATTTTTATAAAAACAGTCATTTTCAAGTCTACTTCAAGTAATTAAGGAGGATTACTTTACAAGGCAGAATTTCTGAGTTGAAATACTGAAGACCTAATTCAGATCCCATGCAGACACTAGCTTTGTGACCTTGGGCAAGTCTCTTAACCTTATACTGCCCCTAGGCTACTCTCTTTTTTTTAAAAAAAATAGTATTTTATTTTTCCAATTACATGTAAAACAATTATGAGTTCCAAATTTTTCTCCCTTCCTCCCTCCCCTCCCCTCTTCTTAAAACAGTGAGCAATTTGATATAGGTTATTTATATGCAATCATGTAAAACATATTTCCATATTAGTCATGTGAAAGAAGAAACAGACTGAAAGGAAGAAAACCACACAATTAAGCTAAAATGGCATGCTTCAATCTATATTCAGAGTCCATCACTTTTTTCTCTGGAGGTGATTAGCATTTTTCATCATGAGAACTTTAGAATTATCTTGGGTCATCGTATTGCTGAGAGGAACTAAGTCCCCCATAGTTGATCATCACACAATGTTTCTGTTACTGTTACTGTGTACGATGTTCTCCTGGTTCTGCTCATTTCACTTTGCATCAGTTCATGTAAGTCCAGGTTTTTCTGAAATCTACATGCTCATCATTTCTTGTAGTACAGTAATATTCCATTATATTCATATACCACAACTTGTTCAGTCATTCCCCAATTTCTAGTTTTTCCCTAGGTTACTCTCTAAAGACACCAAATTACGGAGAAGTTGCTAATTGTATTGGCGGAGGAAGTTTCTGCACTAGTAGTTCCCATGCCAGTGAATTAAGAGGTCTAGACTTACCCCCCAAAATACAGAGTTAACATGTTTTAAAAGTCCATATTCCTAGCTGTTTGTTAACCTCTTTTTTTCTCAATTTTTTCATCTGTAAAATGAAGCGATTAGACTTGGTGGCCTTCAGAGTTTCAGCTTTAAATCTAGGGTCTTATTGTCCTATGATTATGATACCAATGTTTAAAGTGACCATAAAGTTGAATTTGCTAATCTCAGAGGAGTCAAGTGGAATTCAACAACATGGTAAAGTGGAAAGAACACTAACTCTGGAGTCAATGAACACTGGCTAATGTGCCAGACACTGTTTGAAGTCCTAGGCATGCAAAGAGAGGCAAAAGACAGTCCCTGCTTCAAAGACCTGGGTTCCTGTCCTCTTTCTGATGCTTACTCTCTTCCTCACCTTGGACAACTCAGTTCATCTCCCTGGGTGCCAGTTTTCTCATTTGTAAAATGAAGGGGTTTAATTTGATTGCTCTGAGCTTCCTTCCAGCTCTCGTCTTTGCATCTTTTGGATGAGACCACCATGGTTATCCTAGTTAAGCATAATTATTTTCTCTACTTGGAGAAGAGGTGACTGAATTAGTCAAAACATTTATATTCTTCATATCTCCTCCCAAACAAAGAACCTAACAAAAAGTTCAGAAAAGTCTCAAAACAGTAAAATTCACTAAATCATCCCCCTCTCCCAACAAGAGAAATTTGCACTCCCTTCATGTTCATCAGACATATCTTTTGTGTTGTTGTTGATTCATTTCGTGTTTGACTTTTGGTGACCCCATTTGGAGTTTGCTTGGCAAAGATACTAGAGTGGTTTGTCATTTCCTTGTCCAGTTCATTTTATAGATGAAGAAATTGAGGCAAACTGGGTTAAGTGACTTACCCAGGGTCACACAGCTAATAAGTGTCTGAGGTCAGATTTAAACTCAGGAAGGTGACTCCAGGCCCAGAGTTCTATCCCCTGTGCCACCTCGCTGCCCCCAGACATATCTTACATTTGCTTAAACATCAAAATTTCTTGTATCAGTCTTTTCCTAGCACTGTATGAGAAAAGGTGAATGGAGGCAGTTATTAACACATTAGTCACTCCTGATAATTCTCTCAATAATGACAGGATATACTTCTGTTTAAATAGTATCAAGCATTCTCTGATGTGACTGTTTTAAAATATATTTGCAAATCTGATTTTTCAGAAATAATCACTGTTTTAATTCAGAGTCAAAACCATGAGAAAAGATTCAGGCTTAGTTTATAGCTTTCTGTCACATGGGAATAGCTGTGTGGATAAAGTGTCTGGCTTGATGTCGAACATCTCCCTAGGTATTAGTCAGCTAATCCTCTTCCCTCCCTCACTGAAAATATTTTCATTCTGTCTGACAAAAAAGAAAAAAAAATTAACGGGGACTAAAAGTGTCTTGCCGATGATACATCTGCCACTAATGGAACTGATGGTTAATGCTCTCATTCTCTAAAGTTTTAACATCCTTTTATGAATTCAGAGCTAAACAGTTGGAAATTGAACATGAAAGTTTTCTTTTTAACTGAGAGAAAATGAGAGGATGGGGGAGGGGGAGTGATTGTACAGAAAAGGTGATTTGGGAATAACCTCCAGAGTCTATATAGTCAGTCATCTGGCAGTAAAGTCAAAAGAATAAAATAGGGCAATCTTTATAAAAACAGTCATTTTCAAGTCTACTTCAAGGAATTAAGGAGGATTACTTAACTCAGAATTCTTGAGCTGGAGTCAAGGAAGACTGGAGTTCAGATCCCATGGAGACACTTGATAGCTTTGTGACCCTGAGCTAGTCTCTTAGCCTCTTACTATCCCTAGACAATTCTCTTAAGACTATAAATTACAGAAAAGTTGCTAATTGCATTGGTGAAGGGAATTTCTGCCCTGGACTTCCCGTATCAATGATTTAAGTGGTTTAGACTCACTCAAGGATTAGGGACTCTGGTTAGGACCTTTGGATTTATTTAGAAAAATAAAGTCATTGCTAGGTACCATTCAAACAGAGGGGTGTGTGTGTGTGTGTGTGTGTGTGTGTGTGTGTGTGTGTGTGTGTGACCTCAGAACTCCCTGGGTTTCACAGGGACCTATCATAGGTGGTGGCTGTTAGTGAGTCATTTTTGTCATATCTGACTCTTTGTGACTCTTTGTGAGTTTTCTTGGCAAAGATACTGGAGTGAGTGGTTTGCCATTTCCTTCTCTAGCTCATTTTACAGATGAGCAGAGGCAAACAGGGTTAAGTGACTTGCCCAGGGTCACACAGCTAGTACGTGTCTGAGGTCAGATTTGAACTTAGGTCTTCCTGACTCCAGGTCCAGTGCTCTATCCACTGTACCACCTAGTTGCCCTGTCTTAAGTAGAAATCCTATTTATTTCCTCTGGTAAATTATAAACTCCATGAAAGCAAGGACCACCTTCTTAATTTTGCATCTCTCCTATGCATAATGAATGTTTAATTGAATTGATTTGACAGTTATCAAAGGGACCCTTTCTAAATGTTTTACTTGGCAATGGAGGATTTAAACACTGCTCCTGTATCCCCTTTGTTTTACAGTGCCCATTTGTTTTTGCTTTTTTTTTTTTTGAGGGCAATTGGGGTTAAGTGACTTGCCAAGGTCACACAGCTAGTTTTTGGGTTAAGTGTCTGAGGCCGGATTTGAACTCAGGTCCTTCTGACACCAGGGCCAGTGCTCTATTCACTGCACCACCTAGCCACCCTAATAGTATTTTTTTTTTTTTTTGCTTTTTAGAGGGGGGAAGGTAGGGCAATTGGGGTTAAGTGACTTGCCCAAGATCACATGGCTAGTTTTGTGTTAAGTGTCTGAGGCTGGATTTGAACTCAGGTCCTCCTGATTCTGGGGCCGGTACTCTATTTGCTGCGCCACCAAGCCACCCCATTTGTTTTTAATTTCACAATCGCTTCCTGACATACCCTATAGAATTCCTCCCAGTAACAAAGAAAAACAGTTAGACAAAATCCCACTGGCTCTCTGTCTCTTCCCTCCATGCCTGTCTGTCTGTCTGTCTGTCTCTCTCTCTTTCTCTTTCTTCCCCCTTTGAGATCACAATTGACCTTTGCATTTCATCTGAATTTGGCTGTTTTAAAAATATTATCTTTATCAGCATCATTGCAATTATTGTATTTATTATTCTTCTGGTTCTCCTTTTTGTTTTTTGCTCTGCATTCATTCATATATCTCCCCATATTTTCCTGAATCCCTCCCCTTTGATTTCTTATAGCAAAATAATATTCCATTATATTCACATCCCACATTTCTTTCAGCCATTCTCCAACCTGAGAGTTCCCACTTTCTGCTTTTTTTTTTTACCACAAAAAACACTACTGTGAATATTTTGGTATACATGGGGTCTTTCTGTCTTTGACCTCCTTATATCCCTTTTGATTTTGAAATGACTTCAGCTTTATGTGAAATTCACTGCTTTATTAACTTGCTGAAAACTGTCTTCCCTTTATCTTTTTCAGTAATTGCCCTTCCTTTTTGGCTGCTGCTTTAGCCAGAGCAACATCAGATGAAGTTCTTCAGAGTGATCTTTCTATGTACTATATACCAAAGGAAACAGATGGCACAGAAGGAACTGTGGGTAAGTAGCTCTGTACATTATTTAAAATACTAAAATATTGTTATGCAAAATGAACCACAGCAACTGACACTTCAGTCCCTATTCAGTTGTATTTCCTCACTGATAGGTTTAAATAACTCAAGGCGACTACAAGACATTAAAAAAATATAAGTAGGTAGAAGGGGGGAAAGAACTTTTAGTTTTTGTAGATGAATTCAGAAGAGGGGAGAGAGGTGTAGGAGGTATCATGTTACAATGCAAAGGAAATATCTTCAATGACCACTAGAGTAGGAGAGATTGATGACTGGACAAATGGAAAGAGTGAGCCAAAGAGAAGCATTAATTATTAGTCAAGGAACCTATCAGGTTACTCTTATTTTTTTAGTCATGTCTTATTTCTGAGTTTACGTGGGAGCAAAATAAATGTAAAGTTTTGTAGTTTACCTTTAATAAATCAAGTGCCTAGGGCACTAAAAATATTGTACTATACCAAAAAAGACATCACAAACAAAAAAAGCTTCCTAAAAACAACCGTGAAGCAGAAACTCTTTGTTACAGTAAGTTTCCTATCAATCAATAGGGAGGTGGCTATAACTGGCATTCCAGCTTTTCAGAGAGGCTGTTGTAGGCTTTTCCCCCAGGCAAAGGAGCAGAATAGATTTGTCAATGTCTTAGAAAGGCAGAATTTGTTCAGTCCGTAACTGCCTCTAAGGAAATGTTGATGTTTTTGAAAATAAGAGGCCTTTCAGCTCAAAATAATCTAATATGGCAATTTTTCATTTCAACAAATTAACCTAAGGCCCACTATGTTTATCATTCTAGGTCCCAGTGATAAAAAGATACAAAATACCATAGTCTCTAACTCCAAGGAGCTTGTTGTTCAAGGAGAGGGGCGTGAGATATATACAATTCAGTGCCGCACACATTTAAGTGTCTACTCTATGCCAGCTGCAGTACAAGGTGCTGGGGATGTGATGACCAAGCAAGAGTCCCTGCCCACAAGGAACTTACATTCTGTTGGGAGAAATGATTTTCACATCAATAAATTAAAATATAAGGCAAACTGGATAGAGTTAGGGATGAGAAAAGCCTTACAAGGAGAAGGTCACTGAACTGAGCTTTGAAGGAAGGCAAGAATTCTGAGAGGCAAAAGTGAGGAGGAAGTGCATCCCAGGCAAGTGTGACAGTCTGTGTGAATCCATAGAGGCAGGAGATCAACTACAGAGTTCAGGAAATGGCTGTCTGCTCTAGCTGGAATGTGGAATTCCCAAAGGGTTATAATATGAACTAAGACTAGAAAGACAGGTAAAAGTCAGACTGTGGAGGGTCTTAGATGCCATTCGGAAGACTCTGCATTCTGTTTGAGAAACAGTGGGAAGAAAGAATAGAATGCTTTCAGCTGGGACTTGTGAAAGGCTTCACAGGTAAGGTAGTACTGGAGCTGAGCCTTGAAGGAAGATAAGGATTCTGAAAGACAGAAATAAGGAGAATGCCATTTTTGGCATGAAAGATGGTCGGTGCAAATACATTTAGAGAGGTGTCTTGTTGAATTAGAGCAGTGGTTCTAAGCCTTCCTAATGCTGTGACCCTTTAATACGGTTCCTTATGTTGTGGTGACCCCCAACCATAAAATTATTTTCATTGCTACTTCATAACTGTAATTTTGCTACTGTTATGAATTGTAATGTAAATATCTGATATGCAGGATGTATTGTCATTGTTACAAACTGAACATAACCCACAGGTTGAGAACCACTGAGTTAGAGGAACAATTAATGTAAGTAAGTAGATTTACCTTGGAGTAATATGGTCAGACCTGTGCCCTAGATTATTTTGGTAGGTGTATTTGAGAGGGGAGAGTTAGTAGGCTGTTGCAGCAGTCCAGATGAGAGCTGATGAGGCCTTGACCAAAAGGTCAAGGAAGGGAAGTAGCTGCGCAAGTGCAGCAGATGGGACAGATATGAAATATATTGTAGAAGAATTGACAGGATATGGCAACTGACTAGATGTGAGGGAATGAGGAAAAAGGAGGAGGCCAATGTGACAGATTTTGAATTTAGATAACTGGGAAGATGTAGAAATTACCTATTTAGCAGAAATTAGGTGGTTTTTGTTTTGTTTTGGTTTTTTTTTGGAGGGAAGAGGAGAGCTGTACGAATTAGGTTTTGAGGTGCCAATGGGACAACCAGGAGAAGTTGTCTGGCAGGCAGCTAGATGGAGAACTGGAGCACAGGGGGAACATTAGAGCTGAATGTTTCAATTTGAGGATCCTCTCATGTGATGATTACACCATCGTAACATGAAATTACATGTGATTGTTACACCACTGGGAATAAGAGAGATCATCCTGGAGGAGTATAGAAAGGGAAGAGAGCTGAAGGGCAGAGCTTTGAGAATGTTCATATGCAGGGAATAGCAGAGGGAAAAGAACTAGCTTAGGACTCTGGTCAGGGTCCAGTCAGAAAGACTGGAAAAGAATCAGAAAAGAGGAGAGTCACAGAAACCAAGGGAGGAAAGAGTTTACAGTATTTAAAGCTGCAGAAGAGTAAAGGAGGGGTAAGGGTTGAGAAAAAGCTATTGGCATTGACAATTAAAAGGTTATTGGTATTTCTCTGATAAAGACGTAATTCCACAAATATATAGAGAGCTGAGTCAAATTTATAAGAATATGAGTTATTCCCCAATTAATAAATTGTCAAAGGATAGGAATAGGCAGTTTTCAGAAGAAGAAATCAAAGCTATCTATAGACATTTGAAAAAATGCTCTGAATCACTGTTGAGAAATGCAAATTATAACAAGTGAGATTCTACCTCACACCTATCAGATTGACTAACATGAAAGAAAAGGAGAATGACAAATGCTGGAAGGGATGTGGAAAAATTGGGACACTAATGCACTGTTGGCGGAGTTGTGAACTAATTCAACCATTCTGGAGAGTAATTTGGAACTATGCCCAAAGGAATATAACATTTTGCATATTTTTGATCTAGCAATACCACTACTAGGTCTGTAAACCAAAAAGATCAAAAGAAAAGGAAAAAGACCTATATGTACAAAAATATTTATAGCAGCTCTTTTTGTGGTAGCAACTAGGAATGACTGAACAAGTTGTGGTTTATGATTGTGATGGAATAATATTGTGCTATAAGAAATGACAAGCAGAATGGTTACAGAAAAACCTGTGAAGACTTACATGAACTGATACAAAGCAAAGTGAGAAGAACCAGGAGAACATTGTACACAGTAACAGCAATATTGTCTGATGATCAACTGTGAATGACTTAGCTATTCTCAGTAAAACAATGATCCATGACAATTCCAAAGGACTTATGATGAAAAATACTATGTACCTGCAGAGAAAGAACTGATGAAGTCTAAATGCAGATCAAAGCATCCTTTTTTATTCATTTTTCTGGATTGTTGTGGGGTTTTTTATCTTTATTTTCTTTTTGTAACATGGCTAATATGGAAATATGTTTTGCACGGCTGCACTGTGTAATCTATATCAAATTGTTTGCCTCCTCAAGGAGGGAGGTGGAGAGAATCTGGAGCTCAAAGTTTTAAAAATGAATATTAAAAATTGTTTTTGCATGTAATTGAGAACATTTTTAAAAGGTTATTGGTGACTTGAGAGAGAAGAATATCAGTGAAAGGATTGAGAATGTAAGCCAGATTGCAGGTGGTTGGAGGAGTATAGTAAATGGAGGAGTAGTTGTTGGAGGTGTAGTTCCTGGTGCAGTACTCTTGGAGCAGTAGTAGTAAATGAAGAAGTACTAATGGAGGAAGTAAACTACTCTGGCTAAAAAAGTTTAGGGAGGGAAGAAGAGATAAGAAGATAGCTTGTGGGGGCAGTAAGGCCAAAGGAAGGGGGTTTGGGGATTATATTGTTGATCAACTAAGCAAGATCTGAGAGACTGGAAGGGATGGGAATCAAGGGGTTGAGGAGTTACCTCAACACATGTCAGAAGACTTGGGTTCTTACAGTGAAATAGGAGATGAGGTGATTTGCTGAGAAGAGGGGAGTGGTGAGTTGAAGGGGTAGGAGGTGAGTGGAAGCTTAAGGAGAGGAGGAGGTCTGGAACAACTGCTTTGGGGAAAGTGGTAAGGGAGTCAGTATGAAATGGATAAAAGGATTTCCACACAAGTAAAGACCCAGTTGAAGTCATAGTTGCTCGCCCAGTTTTGGACATTTGCTTTTAAATTTGCCACACAAAAAACAAATTAGATTAGTTAGATTCTGAGGATGCAAAGAGTATGGCTAATAGAAAAATTTGTTCTTTGCACAGTGGGTGTTTATGTCATTTAATAAGAGGCCCTGGAAATTACCACAAGTGCAAACAAAATTGAGAGACATATCACTTCTCTCCTTTCCTCCAAGTTATTCTTTGGTAGGAAAAAAAACATCTAGGAATGAAGAATTATTGTTCTAGAAGCAAAAGTCTCCTCTTGTCTTAGCCAACAGTAACTGACTCATCTGAAACCAATGAGGTCCAGAGTGAGGTTAGATAGGATTCCTGCTATGATATAGGTAGCAATAACTAAAGGTACTAGCACAAAGGGGCAAATTTAACCTCACAGGTATCCTGGAAACTTGGTGAGATGATCCATATGACTGGACTGTGGCTCTGGATGTAGGTTTACCTTATTCAAAAGAAAAAGAGTAAGTGGATGGGGAGGGTGGAGTATATTAAGATGGAAATACAGGAACCAGCATGATAGAGAGTATTTGGGTGAAGGACAAAGGACGGAGAAACAAAGTGACTGTCATTGGTGTATATCAGTAACTACCGAGACAGAAGAGAAGAAATAAATGAGAAGTTTGGGGACCATCACAAACCTAGCACAGAAATATGATAAAGTAGTGATAAGGGACTTCTGTTATCATGACATCTGCTGGAGCTCTCTCTCTCTCTCTCCCAAAAGCAGAGCAACTAATAACTTCTTGTCATCCTTAAAAGATGGAGAAACCAATAAGAGGAAATTCTATTCTGGGTCCGTTTCCTAACAGGGAGGAGCTTATTGCAAGGGTAGAAGTGATGGTAAATCTGAGTAGGTGAGGGGAAAGTATCTAACCTGAAGTTTGTTATAAAGGAGATTTCCAACCATGCTCTAATGGAAACCTGTGGCCTCAAGGCCACATGTGGTCCTTTAGGTCCTCAAGTGTGGCCCTTTGACTGAATCCAAACTTCACAAAACAAATCTCTTTAATAAAATCATTTGTTCTGTAAAACTAGGACTTAGTCAAAAAGGTCTCATCCAAGGACCTGGAAGGCCTCAGTTTCCCCACCCCTGGTCTAATAGCATTCTAAATTTTGAGAAGGCAGACTTTAATGATTTTGGAGGAAAGTTATTCAGGATCCCATGAATTAAAATGCTTCAGAGGAAGTCAGCCCAGGAGAGATATAAGTTGCTCAAGAATGAAATTCTGAAGACACAAAAGAAAATAATTTCATTGAGGAAGAAAAATGAGATTTGTCCAGAGAAATCAATGTGGATACACCAGGAACTCACCATCCAACATGAATTTTAAAAAGAAATTTAAGGAAGATAAAAGCAAAACCAGAGAATGAATATATTACAGTGTGGCTCTGTTCTGTAAAAAGTGTCAGGAATGTTAAAGCTCAGAATGAGCTGAGGCTGGGGAAGGAAGCTAAAAACAACAACAAAAAGGACTTGCTGGGTGTTTGGTTTTGGGTTGTTGTTTTTTAACCTATATTTCGAGGTAAAAGAAGACCAAAGAGAAAAATGGGGGGGATGATGATAATTAACAAAAGAGAGACACAGAGCCATTCAATTTGTATTTTGTTTCTGTTATCTCTGCAACAAAGAAGACGACCTTTACCCTGGGAATGATGGAACAAAATGATTAACAGGGAATTGATGCCCAAGATATATAAAGAGATGATAAAGTAGTGATAAGGGACTTCTGTTATCATGACATCTGCTGGAGCTCTCTCTCTCTCTCTCTCCCAAAAGCAGAGCAACTAATAACTTCTTGTCATCCTTAAAAGATGGAGAAACTAATAAGGGGAAATTCTATTCTGGGTCCGTTTCCTAACAGGGAGGAGCTTATTGCAAGGGTAGAAGTGACGGTAAATCTGAGTAGGTGAGGGGAAAGTATCTAACCTGGAGTTTGGAGATGGAGAACATCTAGCTGCCCTTGATAAATTCAAGTCATTCAAGTCTCAGATGAGCTACATCCTTGGTTTCCAAAAGAACTTGGCAGATGTGTTTCACTATGCTACTATTGACAATATAAAAAAGATTATGAAAAATGAGAGAGATACCGTAAGATTGGGGAAGAGGAAGTGTTCAGAGAGACAGAGAGAAGATAAGTGATTGCAAGCTGTAGGGCAATAAGCTGGTCTTCATTTCTTGGGAAAATTTTAGAATTGATCCTTAAAGAAATGGTTGGCAAACTTCTAGAAAGACAAGTGGTGATTACAAAGAACCAACACAGCTTCATTAGAACAAGTCGTGCCAGACTAACCTTATTTCCTTTTTTGGTGGCATTACTAAGCCAGTAGATGAGGTAAATCCTATGGTTTTCCTAGATTTGAGAAAAGCTTTTGATAAAGAATTTCATATTATTCTTGTGGAGAAGATGAAGATAGAAATTAGGTAATACAATAAGATGAATTCAGAATTGGTTGTATGTATGGCCAAATCCAAAGAGTAGTTCTTAATGGTTCAATGTCAGCATTCTAGGAGGTCTCTAATGGAGCATCCCTGTGATTTATATTGTGCCCTATGCTATTTAACATTTTAATCTATGATTTGGATAAAGGGATAGATAGTATTCTTATCAAATATGTAGATCACACAAAGTTAGGAGTGATGAATGCAGTCAGGACCTAAAAGGATCTTGACAGACATTTTTGGCTAGTTCTAATAAGATGAAATTCAGTAGTGATACATGAAAAGTCTTGGACTTGAGTACAAAAAATTCAACTTAACTAAAATAAGATGGAGAAAGCATGTTTAGAAAGCAGTTGTTTTGGAAGGGATCTAGGGGTTTTACTAAATGACAAGCTCAATAAGGACCAGCAGAGTGAAGCAGTCCCCCCCAAAAACTAATGTGACCTTGGGCTGCATTTAGAGAAGTGTAGCTTCCAGAATAGGTGATAGTCTCACTATACTGTGCCCTCATCAGACCTTATCTGGAGTACTATGTCCAGTTCTGGGTACCATGTTTTAAGATGTGCTTTGATAAGATTAAGTGTCCAGAGAAGAGCAGCCAGGGTGGTAAAGGGCTCTTAGTTCGTGTCACATCAGTACAGGCTAAAGGAGCTAGGCATGTTTAGTCTGGAAAAGAGAAGACTCAAGCTATCTTCAAGTATTGAAGGGCTGTCATATGGATGGAGAAATTAAAATTGTTCTGTTTGGCCCTGCGGGACCTAACCAGAAGGAATGAGGACAAATGGAAGCTCCAAATGGAAGAACCAAAGACGATGAGTTAGGATTGTCATCAGGGAAAACTGCTGAACATTAGAGTTGTCTAAAAGGGGAATGGTCTGCCTCCAGAGCAGTGGGTTCCTTCTCCTTGGAGATCTTCAGACAGAGGCTGAACAACTACTTGTCAGAAGATTCCTTTTATGTGTCAGTTGGACTAGACAGCCCTCTGGGGTCCTTTCCAACTCTCCAATTCTATGATTCTATGATTTGGAGTTATTTCTCTACAAGTTTTGTCACTGCAATAAAATTCTGCATCACAGAGTCAGGATGATAGCTGACTCAGCTCCAACTCTACATCAGAACCAAGACATTAATGACTACTGAGTAATTTACAGCTGTGAGGGGGTGGATTGCTATTGGGGACCATTTTTACTCCCCTACCCCTTTCCCTTTCCATTTCAATCAGCAATTATCTGTGCTGCTGACATTCTGCAACACTCCCTTCAGGAAGATGTTTTGTGTTAGAGAAAAGCTGAAGGGTTGACCTAGACTCTTATTTAAGGAAAAAAATTCTTAAATGCTATAAACTTGTGATATTAAGTCGAAGAGACTTGGATGGAAAGGTGGCAGAGAAGGTGGGGAGAAAATCAATAAGTAGTGACTATTCTTGCTTTAAGGGCAGCTAGGTGACAGAGTGAATAGAGCACCAGGCCTGAAGTCAGGAAGACTGATCATCCTGAGTTCATATCTGGCCTCAGATACTTCCTAGCTGAGTGACCCTGGGCAAGTCACTTAACCTTATTTGTCTCAGTTCCTCATCTCTAAAATGAGCTGGAGAAGGAAAAGGCAAACCACTCCAATATCTCTGCCAAGAAAACCCTAAAAGGAATCACGAAGAGTCAGACATGATTCAACAATGACAAAATTCTTGTTCCAGAACCTTTCAAGACATGCCAGAGAGATATGTCTATGCCAACCCTGTGATTTGAACTGGTATATCATCATTCCAAATCATTTGAAAAATCTTTAGTTTACTTAATTAGTCTCACCCAGGATGAACTGTACTGAGATCTCACTGGGGGTTGGTGGCAGGGGGAGGTAGAGAAAGTGTTATTTATAAATCCGTGGGGGAAATGGGCAAATGGAATAGGTTCTGTGTTCTGGGGCAGTACTTTAATATTATAAGTTGCAGCGAAGGTGCCAGCCTACATTAGAAGAGTGATTTTTCTCATCCTGGAGTACTATACAGCAACGAAATCTTTCTCTGTTATCCCTGTTAAGGACACAGATAGCAGGAAGAAGGCAAAGGCTACTACCAAAGGATGATATGCTCCACACCGGGGATCTTCTTCCTCTTCACCTCCACCTCTTGGCTTTCCTATTCTTTCTTGAAGACTTTCAAGTCCCTAATTCCCATGTTTTGTCTTTTACTCTGGTTATTTCCATTCAAAGCAAATTTTTCTCATAACAGCAAAATACATACTGAGAGGCAACAAAGTGAAATAAAGTAAACATTAGACTAAGATATAAACTTCAATTTAGCAAACATTTATTGAGCATCTTCAACATGCCAGGGACTATGCTAGACCCTGGGAATATAGAAAGACAAGAAAAGAAACAGTATCTATCCATACACACATTCAGATAAGTAAATATAAAGTCCATACAAAGTAAGACAAAATAATTTCAAAAGGGAGAAAATATTAATAGCTAAAGAGAATCAGGAAAGAGTTCATGCTTAAAGAGGTGGTAGTTGAGGTGATCTTTGATGCAGACAAGGAGTTCTGAGGAGCAGAGGGGAACAGGAAGTATATTCAAGACATGAGACACCATTTGTGCAAAGGCAAGGAGGTGGGAAATGAAACTTTGTGTCCTGGGAACAGCTAGCAAGACAATTCGTCTTGAATTGTGAGTGTGGGAAGGGTAGTAATATGCAATTAGATTGGAAAGGTAAGTGGTGGTAGTATTTGAGAGGGCTTTAATAGCCAGACTAAGGAGTTATATTTTATCCTAGAGACAATAGAGAAACACTGATGAGTTTTGAGTTAGGGAGTAGCAGTCAGAAATGTGTTATAGTGATATTAATTTGGCAGCCTTGCAGAAGATGGATTGGAGAGGGGAGAGGCTGAAAACAGCAAGACCAATTAGACAATTGCAATAATCCAGAAAATAGCTGATGAATACTTGAACTGGCATGGTGGCTCTGAGAGTTAAGAGAAAGGGACACACCTGAGAGGTTTTTATGGAGAGAGAAGTGACAAAATTTAGCAGGTGCTTTGATATGCAGGGGTGATACAGGGGAAGTAGTTGTTTGTCTTCAGTGCTACAAACATTCATGGCTTAAAGGACTTTGGTGACATCAACAGAAAAAGGGAAGTTTGGAGAAGGAATAGATTTTGGGGGCCATATAATGATATCAGTTTTGACTGTTTTGAGTTTGAGATGCCTATGGGACATCCTGGTATAAATGTCTAGAAAGTGATGTGGGATGGGAGTTCCGTAGAGAGATTTGGGACCCATAAATAGATTTAGGAGTCATCTGTGTAGAGATGATAATTAAACTCATAGAAGTTTGTGGGACCACTGAGGAAGACAGCTTGGGTTGTAGCTGAGCTGCTTTGAAGCCTCTATGGCCTTGGGCTGGTCAATTATTCTCTCTAAACATCTGTAAAACCAGGATGATAATTGATGTGAGGCTCAAATGGAATAATGACCTATGAAGTAGTATACAAGGGTAAGGTGGTATTTGTTAACTTCATGTTCTCCTTCTATTGCAGCTTTTTGGGTTCTGCATACACTGAGGTTCAGGAGACCCAAATTAGCTATCAGGCAACTCTGAGGGAGGGAACAAGTTTGCAGTGTGCAGTCCAACTAAAAACTCCACATGATCTCAGAAATATAGGACTTAGTACCATTTCGTCTTCTTTTACCCAAAATAGCTCCTGCCATTTACAAATTTCTTTAGCTCCTTGGTTTCTATAACTTTTATATCTTCACTCTGAAGCATTAAGTATGTTCAGGATTGATTGAAGCATCCGCTAAAATTGCTTCTGAAAAAATTAGCCTCTTGAGACTACCACCTTGGTGATTTATAATAAGAAAGGCACCTTGTATATGGTTAATTAAAATTTGCTCATTTATTCTGCTTTGCTTGAATAGCCAACTGATTTGCTGTCTCAAATTGATGTTATTGTGTCAGATGCACCCCCACCTCTTCCCCCCTCCCTGCCCCAGTGTGATGTGTGCTACTAGCCTTAGAGGCTTTTTCTTTGAGTCAGGAAAGAAACCATATTTCACTTTCCCAAAGTAAAAAGACTGAAGGAAGCGAGGCAAGGGTTGCTGACAAAGGATGATAGCCTCCATGCCTGAAATCTTCCTCCTCTTCCGCCACCTCTTAGTTTCTTAGCTTTTCCTTCTAAATGCAAATCAACTCCTACCTTCAACAGAAGGCGTTTCCTGGTACATACAGCATCTACTGCCTTTCCTCTGAGACTAGTTACCATGTAGTCTGTATATATCTTTTATGCACCTAGATATTTTCATGTTGTCTCTCCCATTAAAATGTGGGCTCCTTGAGGGCAGAGATTGACTGACTGGTTGCAGGTACCATGACTGATCATGGCTTAAAATGTAACTCTCTACCTGAAATCAGCTGGTTGAGGGCCCTTGTTCTGAATTTTCTATCCTAATATGTAAGAAATATAAACAGAGGAAGTATTAGAGCTTGAAATAGAAGATGGGAATTCCAGGTTCTTGTGGGACACAAAGCCCCATTTGTTCAGAATTTATGTTTGTTTTTCTCAGGCTGTCTGGTCATGTCAGGTTTGTGAAAAATCCGTTTTTTAAAACAGCAGTCTGTTCCCTCTTCTATTTGGGGAAAATCAAGGATCTGTGATTTTCTGTTTAGGAATTCCCTGTACCAGGTACAACATAATATGTTACAAAGTTACCTGGGGCTCAGAAAGATTAGGTGACTTAGCCATAGTCACACTAACCACCATGTATCAGAGACTAGATTTTAACAGGTCTTCTGACTTCAAGTTCAACACTCTATTTACTACATCTTTCCAACTCTCACAGGGGTTATTAGAAGCCTTTGAAGTAGATTACAAAAAATACAGGTGGTTCCTTTGCTATCTTTGGAATTTAATAGTGTTATATCTTGAGTAGAGTATAAAATTAGAACTAATATACTTTCTTCAGCACCATTCAAGTCATCCCACAATGTATTGTTCCTCCTGTCACCATCACTTAAGTTCATACAAATTAAAGGTGGAATGTTTGAGCAAGTCAATTAGTCTAGAATACCTTTAGAGTTCAAACAGTAGATCAGAGGTTCATAATGTCAAACAATTTCACAGACTGCCATTTGATAGTAGATGTATTGTTAATTATCTTTTAATAAATTGCAAATTATATAAGAAATGATAAGCAAGCAGATTTCAGAAAAACCTGGAAAGACTTACATCAACTGATACTGAGTGAAATGAGCAGAACCAGGAGAACACTGTACACAGTAACAGCAATTTTGTGTGATGACCAGCTTTGATAGACTTAACTCTTCTCAGCAATGCAATGATCTAAGATGATTCCAAAAGACTCATGCTGGAAAATGCTATCTGCATCCAGATAAAGAACTTTGGAGTCTGAATGCAGTTTGAAGCATACTGTTTTCTTTTTTTCTTTCTTTCTCATGGTTTTCACCTTTTATTCTGATTCCTTTTTTTACAACATGACTAATGTGGAAATATGTTTAATATGACTGTGCATGTGTAGCCTATATCAGATTGCATGCTGTCTTGGAGAGGGGGGAAGGGAAAGAAAGGAAAAAGATTTAGAACGCAAAATCTTATGAAAGTGCATGTTTAAAATGAAAAATAAATAAATAAATTTTAAAGAAAAGTAGAAGGGACCATGGGGGAAAAATAAATTACAGATTTGTAAAGCACGAGCAGCTTTCCAGAGGAAAGCTTTTAAGGTTCTGATGACATAGTATAGTGAGCTCTCTATTTATTCAATAACAAATTAGAGCAAAACATTCATAGAAAATCAAAATACAGCATTCACAATGTTACAACTTATCACAGAAAATCAAAATGCAGCTTTTACTATGTCAAAACTCAACAACTTATCACTAAAATGACTACTTAATTTTTACCAAAGTGGTCACATCATTTTCAACAAAGTACATCCATTTAGTCAATCACAAAATCTTTAATTCAATCACAAAGTACAAAAGCCAAAGTTCTCTATCCCTAGGTTACAGTAAATCATAATCTTCTCAGTCAGTACACAGTATTCAAGTAAAGTCTTCTTTCAGTTTGACTCAAGGCTGGCTCTCAGCTTCCATGGTTCCTCTTCCATGGTCCCAGCTCACTGTCACCTGGGTTCAAAGGCAGGCAGTTCCCAGTTCCTTGCCAGTTCTTCATCCAGTTCCTGTTCCATTTTGAAGTTCACAACATCTAGTCCACCCCAAGTCCTTCACAGGGCTTCTGGGAAGACAAAGCTTAACATAGCCACAATAATATGCATTCACATTGTCAGCACCATCATCGATTCACTATCTGCCTGTGAAATCAACTCAGACCCATCTACAGGGCTTGAGAACTCAACACAAATCAACACCATAGAAATCAACACAGACCCACAAACAAGGTCCAAGAGGTCAGCACAAATCATCAGTAAAGTCCTAGGACCTCCAAAACCCTCCTCTAGGACATCTGTAAACATACAACCGGAAAATCCTCTTTCAGGGCTTCCAGTAAGGTCCCAGGGCTTCTGTACAAAGTATCACAAACAAACACCAATATAGACAAAGCAGACAAACAGAGTGCCAGGATACCACAAGTTTTCTCCTTTTCGACTCTGCCACCACAAGAGTCCTTTTCTCAGTTCTGCTGTCTCCAGCCTGGCGTTCTCCTTATATATGGTCATTAGCTCCTCCCCAGGAGTTCACAAGTTTTAGAGTTCACAAGTTATGGGGTTTACATGTTCTGTTTCTTAACATATTTGATACAAAGCTCAAAAGAAACTTGAACTGAAACAAGGTGTTAATTCAATAGCTGAAATAAGGTATGAACTACTTCTGTGCTTGCCATTACAAAATTACAATTAGAAATTACAATTTCAAAAAACTATGGTGATAGGCAGCTAGGTGGTGCAATGAGGAGAGCACTGGCCCTGGAGTCTGGAGGACCTGAGTTCAGATCTGGCCTCAGACACTTGACACTTACTAGCTGTGTGACCTTGGGCAAGTCACTTAACCCCAATTGTCCTGCCCTCTCCCCTTCAAAAAAGCAACTGAATTCAGTAACTTTTAAATTTGTGTTTCATTAAATACAACAGTAACACATACATTTGAAAAATTACTACGTATGAACAAGACATCATTCAGTCTACAGAAGGTATGTTTGATTATTTATTGTACTAAGTCACTGATGTGTTTTGTGAGCATTAAAAAAAGATGAAAGTGGCAGTGCTTCATACTCATATGAAGTTGGGGATCCCACAGGCTGAGAACCATTGCAATGAAATGAAAAGACATGCATGATTCCCAATAATATTGCCTAACTGCAGCGCCAGTTAATGGCTGTTCTAAGGTCTCTTTCAGTCCTAAGTCCATAATCCTGTAAAAAAATTAATCAGTTAAGAATATTTCTAAAGCATTTATACTTCTAGGCTTTGTGAGAGGTGTTGGAATACAAATATAAAAGTGAGACACTACCTGCCCTCAAGCAGTTTACATTCTACAACCAGAACTCCAACCCCATTCACAAACAAAACTCCAATCCTTTAGTATACCACAAGAAACAGAAAAAGGAAGTAGAGCAGAGAGAAATAAAGGAAGTGGGAAGGAGGAAAAGAGGGCAAAGGGAGGAAGAAGAGACAGTAGCATTTAAATGAGGTTAACTATCATTTTGGTGGGTTTTGGTTTGGGATTTTTGGCTTTTTTTTTAACAAGATGCGGCTATAGGTTTTAAATTAATGCCATTTAACAATTCCCTTTGAAGTACCAACTAGTTAACTAACCACTATTCTTTGAGGACTTTTATGTTAAGAAGGGCAGTTATGCTACTGAAGCCCTGGCAGGGACCAGAGCAAATCTAATTCCAGAAATGCGATGAAATCAGCCTTCACCAAACTGGCACCTGTCCGTTGGTCTGATATTAATAACTCAGAGACAAGTAGTGATAGCATAATATCATGCTTCTGAATGCAAAGTGGTTGTCATTTCTTCTTGGGAACAGTGAATCTCTTCTTTTTATGAATTTGACAAAGATGAACTTCTATCTTTAGCAAGCAGGGAAGCAAGGCAAAAACAGTCCTCTAAAGCCTTTCATTTGGGGATTTCTGTATTTCTTCCACAGAGATTGAGACAGTGAAATTGGCACGTTCTGTCTTCAGCAAACTACACGAGATTTGCTGCAGTTGGGTGAAGGACTTCCCTCTCCGAAGGAAACCCCAATTGTATTATGAGACATCAATCCATGCCATCAAAAACATGCGCAGGAAAATGGAGGACAAACACGTCTGCATTCCTGATTTTAATATGCTCTTCAATCTAGAGGTAAAAAGGGCACATCCCAGGGGCCAGTGGGATAAAGAGAAGAGGATTTGCCTTACTACCTTAAGCTCCTTTATCAAAAATGAGAGTTACCAATAGATTCTTGATAATGGACCATACATCAAGTGGCAGAGGTTTGCTTATGTTAAAATATGGAGAATCATTTCTCTGTGTTATCAAATGATTTTGTTATGGATAAATTCACATATGTGTTATAAAATCCATTTGAAAATACTGTTATCAAAAAGGGAGAATAGGTTTTATTTGAGGGGCAAGTCAAAGGACTAGAGAGGCCTGAAATCTATTATTTCTGAGTGTCTCATTAACTTGTTACCTGATGTTGGTCAAGTTTCCCAGGCCTGTGCTTCAGTTTGCTAAAAATGCCCCTGAAATTCTTTTTGTTTATCATGCAAAATGTGGTGGGAATAAATGTAAAGGTGCCTATCTATAAATGATTTTGGCTGCCTCAGAGGAAAGTCTTTGAGTAGGTCCTTAGTAGTAGCATCTCTTGTTTGGTGTAAACGGACTCCAGACTGAATACAGCTAGTAGGTGATGCTCTACATTTACCTATGTAGTTAAAGTTCATATGGAAGTTTCTCTTAATCAGCTGGGGGCTACCTGGGATTGAAAAACCTGTGGGCAGCACCTAACACTGGGAAGGGCATTCAATAAACATTTAAATTCCTACTATGCACTCTTAGAAACCTGGGGACACACAAAGGAACTCGGGATAAAAGCAAAAAATAAAATAAAAAAATAAAAACAGTTCTCTCCCCTCCCCAAAAGAAATTACATTCTACTAGGGAGATGTGACATGTCAACAGATTATTATAAATGCCATAACATTTGAGGAGAGAGAGAATTCAGCAACTAGGAGGAATCAGTAAAGGCTTCTCATAGGGGATTGCATTTAAACTGAGAAAGGAAGGAGGGAGAGAGGGCGGAGGAAGGAGGAAAAAGGAAGGAAGACTAGAAGAAAAGAGGGAAACAAGATGGAAGGAAAGAGGGAGGGCAGGAAAGAAAGAGGGAGGGGAAGGATGGAGGGAAGGAAAAGAGAGGAGGAAATAACCGTTAATAAGCACTTACTCTGTGCTAGGCACTGTGATAACTGCTTTATAAATACTATCTTATTTGAACATTTGAGTTGAAGGTAGCTAAGAATTTTAAATGATGAGTAGGTGGAAACATTTTAAGTGCATAGAGCAACCAAATGGCAGTTGTAGGCTTTATCTTTCATTTTTAAAATTGGGAACTTAATGAATATGAACATTTCTTTTTAAAAATACATTTTATTTATACCTTGTTTATGCATTACTTACTATTCTAACGTAACCCACTCCCCTCCCTTTTGGTCTCCCTTTCCTAAGAAACAATCACTAAAACAAAGAATGAAAGTTGGGGGAAGGAGGCAGTTAAGCCTCCAGCTCCATCTCACTAACACATCAGAAAAGTTTGATCTAGAGACAGTGTTGCACACTCATGGTCCCTTATTTCTACAAAGACGCAGAGGGGGGCCTTGTCATGTGTCTTCTTTGCGGCCAAGCTTGGTTATTATCCTTTCAAACCTTCAGTTTTGATTGTTTTGTTTTGATTCTTTTCATTTTCATTACTGTAATAACAGAGTACATTGTTTTCCTGGTTCTGCTTACTTGATTTTGCTTAGGTTCAATCAATCAATGAGTATATTTTAAGTAGCTACTCTTTGCCAGGCACTGTGTTAGGCTCTGGGAACAAAAGTACAAAGAATGAAAAGATCCCTACTTGAAGTAAACTTGCATTCTAATGGGAAAGACAGCGAGTACATATCAAATATATATATATATAATATATATACACACATATATGTATATGTATATGTACATACAACATAGATCTACAGTTATTAAACACACAGAGAGAAGAGTTAAATGCAAGGCAGTTTGGGAATGTGGAGCACTATCAACTGGTGAGATTGGAAAAACTTTCAGGCCAAAGACAGTATGTGTAGAAGTTTGTATAAGTTTCATACTTCATATTATATGAATTTTCCTCCTATTAATAATTTCCCTTTTTCAAATGACTTCAATGAGGTAGGAAGCTCTGGGTTAAGGCACTACTGTTTTTACCAATGCAGATCCATACATACTTTCAACGTATCCATTTATAATCTTAAAGAGTTGCAGGGCAGCTAGGTAACACAGTGGATAGAGCATTGCCCTGGAGTCAAGAGGACCTGAGTTCAAATCTGGCCTCAGATACTTATTAGCTGTGTGACCCTGGGCAAGTCACTTAACCCCAGTTGTTTCCCAAAAAAAGAGAAAAGTTGCATGGGGCGCTGAGGGTTAAAGAGCTTGCCTGGAGTCACACTAGAGTGTGTGTGTATATATATATATGTGTATTTACACATGTATGTATGTATGTGCATATGCGTATACATATAGACACAAAAATGTCAGAGGCAGGATGCAAAAGCAAGTTTTCCTGACTTCAAAACCAGCTCCATAACTCCTGTGCCATTCTCTTTCTGCATCATTTCTTATAACATACTAATATTCCATTACATCCATGTACCATAATTTATCTTTGTTAGTCATTCTGTTAGTCATACTCCAATCATGGGGCTTCTGTTTTGTTTCCAATTCTTTGCTGTTAAAAAAAAATGCTGCTACAAAATATTTTGGTGCTTGTGAGATCTGTCATTGACTTACTTAGTATATGCTTACCAGTGGAATCTCTGGGTCAAAAGGTAGGGGCCTTTCAATCGCTTTCTTTGCGTAATTCAAAATTGCTTTCCAAAAGGGTTATACTGATTCCTAACTAAACCAACAACACACTAGTTTCCTTTCTTTCCACAACTCCTCCCACATCGACTGTTCTTTTCTTTTGTTATATTTGCCAGTTTGTCGGGTATGAGGTTAAACCTCAGAGTTGTTTTGACTTGCATTTCTCTGATTATTAGTGATTTGGGAGCACTCTTTCCTATTATTGTTAATAGTTTGTCATTCTTTTGCAAACTTTTTGCTCGCATCTTTTGGCCACTTATTGATTGGAGAATGGTTTTTAATCTCATAGATTAAACACGAATGTTTCAGTATACAAAAAACAGAAGGCTAGGATTGAAATTGTGAACTGCTTTACATATATATTAAATTTAGGGGTGGAGCCAAGATGGCAGTGTAGAGGCTGGGACTCACCTGAACTCTGCCAAGTTCTCCTACCAACTTTAAAATAATACTTCAAATTGAATTCTGGAGTGACAGAGCTAATAAAATGTAGAGATGAAACAATTTTCTAGCCCCAGACAATTTAAGAGGTCAGCAGCAAAGGTCTGTCACACTGGGGGAAGTGAGGAGGCCTGGTGTATGCACCATGCTTTCAAGCCAGGTGCAGCACAAGCAGCTTTGGGAACTCTTAGCCCACAGACAGTAAGGGAATCAGACAACTGGTCGTAAAGAAATTACAGAGGACCCTTTGCTGGTGTTGGATTCAGGACCCTGTTGTGTTGTCTATATGTGGTTCTAGATCACAGTTCTAGGAGCAGTAGCACTTGTGGCTACAGGGAACAAGGTCCCTTTCTAGATAAAGACCAAAGTGCTAAGAGAGTAGTAACCATACTTCTCCTTAGATCATACAACCTTGGAAGCACCAAAAACTTACAGTCTCCCAGAACTAGCTCTGAAAACAGCAGCAAGAAAGGTCTGAAGCTTGGGATAGTGCCTCCTTCATCCTGGGAACAGAGTCTAACTGTAATACAGAAGTTACAGATCAAGAAATAGACTGAAAAATGGGCAAACAAAAAGAACATGACCATAGAAAGTTACTATGGTGACAGGGAAGATCAAAACATAAACTCAGAAGAAAAACAGTGTCAAAACGGCTACATCCAAAGCTTGAAAGCAAAATGTGAATTAGTCTCAGTACCCAAAAAAGAATTTCTGGAAGAGTTCAGAAAGGATTTTAAAAATCAAATAAGAGAGGGAGAGGAAAAATTGGGAAAATAAATGAGAGTGAGGCAAGAAAATTATGAAAACAGAGTCAACAGCTTGATAGAAGTATATATTAAATTTAACAAGAATGGCATTGTAATTGTTCTTGTCTTCTGAACTTCCTTTCTCTTATATATATTTTTGAAATTTCATTGATATTATTTTTCTCCTTTTTTTCATCACTATTACTATGTACCCACTCCCCTCCCCCAATTCTCCTCCTGCATATAAAGGTCCTCTCTTATAACATATTGTAGTCAAGCAAAACTAATAGACATATTGACTGTGTCTGAAAATAAAGGGTATCCCAAAAATCTAAAAGTTGCTTTAAGCTTACAATGAGACTCTCTATATTGCTTTCTGCACCCACCACCTCTCTGCCAAAAAGTGAGAAGCATGATTCTTCATTAGATTTCTAGAGTCAAGATTGGTCCTCGCATCAGTCAAAGTCCTTATGTCTTTCAGCATAATTTTCCTTTGCAAAATTATCATCATTGTATAAATTGTTCTGATTCTGCCCACTTTATTCTGTATCAGTTCATATACATCTTCTGAGGTTTCTCTGACTCTACCTGTCATAATTTCTTACCATAACATTCCATTATATTCACATACTATAATTTACTCATTCCCCACTTAATGGACACCCATTATGTTTCCAGTTTTTTCTTCAACAAAAAGTGCTGCTGTAAATGTTTTTGTACATGTGAGCCCTTTCCCCATCTTTGACATCTTTGGGTGTGTAAGCCTGTCATGGTAATACTGAGTCAAAGGGTATGCACAGTTTAGTAACTTTTGGATATAATTCCAAATTGCTTTCCAGAATAGTTGGAGCAGTTCATATTTCCACCAATAATTGTCATTTTTCTGTCCTCCCACAGTTTCTCCAACAATTATCATTTTCCTTTTTGTCATTTTTGTACTTGTAGTCTTGCAGGGGTTCCCCCCCCTTTTTCTACTCAATCCATGATTTTGCTAATTACAGGTTCTATTTTTCTTGTGTAGATATACTACTTTCCAGCTTTCTGTCAGTTCCAGCTTTGGTTCAAAGAGCCACATAGACTATCAAAATGACACATTCTACATATCAACATTAAGCCCTATGGAAACCTGACAAGTTCATCTTGGTTACCCTGCTAACCCTTTTTGCATGAGATTGACTTTGAGAAATCACCAAGCTGCTCTCTTAGCCGAGTTATTTCTGACTCCACTGTGATTGAAAAAAATATATGTATCTTGGCGACAATTCCCAAGGATTCATGATAAAAAAAAAATGCTATCCACTTCTAGAGAAAGAACTGATGGAGTCTGAATGCAGATCAAAGCATGCTATTTTTCACTTTTTTTGTGCATTTTTTTTCTTTTGCTCAGTGTCTTACAGCATGGAAGGCATTACATATGGAAATATGTTTTGCATGATTGCACATGTATAACATATATTAAATTGCTGTCTCAGGGAGCAAGAAGAAGAAGGGAGGGAGAAAATTTGGAACTCAAAATTTTTTTTTAAATGAATGTTAAAAATTATCTTTACATGTATTTGGGGGAAAATAAAATTATATATATGTGTGTGTATATAACATATGCTATAGATGTACATATATACCCATATAATACACACATATATACAGATACACATATATAATATAGACATGCATATATACATATATAAATATAATGCACATACATATATACTGCATGCTATATACATATGCATGCATGCATGCATATATACACATATATACATACATGTCTTGACCCCTAAGAAACAGAAAGTAGTTGGGCTTGCACATGAAAGAGATGTAATTGATAAACTGGGTCTTTATCATCCATATCAGTTAATAAACATTTTCTAGTTAGCATCTCCTAGTTCTTACTGTTAAGACATAACGAATTAATATAGAAAGTTTTTTCTTTTACTTGTCTTTTGTCACTCTTCTTTTCTCAAATTTGTATTTGAATATCAGTTTAAAATTATAAATCATAATATTCCACATATTTGGATGGCAGTCAAGGGTGACTATTTGTGTGTATGTCCAAAGGCATATCAGCAAAAGTCTGGTAGAGTCCAGCCATGTTGTGCACAAGAATGTGACTATAGGTGTGGCTAGGTGGCGTAGTGAATAGAGCACTGACCTTGGAGTCAGGAGGACCTGAGTTCAAAGTCAGACTCACACACTTCACACTTACTAGCCATGTGACCTTGGGCAAGTCACTTGACCCCAATTGCCCTGCCTTCCCCCCTGCAAAAAAAAAAGTGACTAGATCACTTGTTTTCTGAGGTGACTGAACTCCAGGCACACATGGCTCAGAAACCCCACATGTGACAATAGCTGCTACCCCCCTCCATGCCTATGGGGACCACGCTTTGATTCAAAGCTCCTGGTGTGGTTTGCTGAGGCAGCTGCTGCTTTTGATTTTAGTTCTTGGTTCACCACCAGCCCTGGGCCATTGCGTCAGATGATCACCCTGTGCCTCCTTGCTTTATGCCAGGGTTGGTAAGTCAGTACAGGGGACAGACATTCTCCCTCTCAAGGCGTTTATAACCTAAAGAAGGGAAAAGAGACGACCCAAGATAGCTTCCAGTTCTGTCTATAACAGTCGATGACTGTAAGGGACAGTGTTATATTAAGTGTGCTCCGATTGCAACATGGGGCCACTTGTACTCGAAATGTTCTAACTGACCCCTTGTGCCTGATTGGTAGTGCCTCCAAATCACACTCGACCAATCAGCCACAGCCAGACACCCTGACCAACATTGCTATGTTATTGGTCATCTTCAAAAATGAAGGACAAATAACAGCAGCAACAACAGGCAGCTAGGGGGCGCCATAGTGCACAGAGCACCAGGCCTGGAGTCGGAGAGACTCATCTTCCTGAGTTCAAATCTGGCCTCAGACACTTACTAGCTCTGTGACCCTGGGCAAGTCACTTAACCCTACTGGCCTCAGTTTCTTCATCTGTAAAATAAGCCAGAGAAGGAAATGGCAAACCATCCCAGTATTGTTGCCAAGAAAACCTCAGATAGGGCCATGAAGTCAGACACAAATGAAACGTTTGAATAAAAATGGAAAGAACATGAGATTTGGTGTGTGAGGACCTGGGTTCAATATATCTCTGCCCTTCACCGCATTGACCATGGATAGCGCTATTCCCATAAGGTGGTGTCCTCAATCCTCCACATCAAAATGAATTTGTCTTTAAAAAAGCTGATTAAATTCCATGTTGCTAGTCCTAGGTGCCAGAATTGCTAGTGTAATATCCCTGGGTTCCCTAGCTCCAGATTTAGCATTCTTTGCATTTTATCATGCTGCCTCCTCAAATCCCTGGGATTTTACTTCATTTTGCAGAATGCTTTGAGATACTCAGTTTAAAAGATGTACTATAATTATAATAGCAGGGTAATCCTATATGAGAATCTGTTTATGAAACTCTTAAAGGCAAGTCATTTACAGATGTCAATGAAGAGCCCCAAATTGGGTCCTAAATGATTTAGTCTAGAATGTTATAGATGTGACCTGTGGTCCAGGCCTGAAGCTCTGGGTTTGTAAGGACTGGGTTCAAGCTTCAGGGACTTCTCACAGAATATGTGCTTTTTCATTCCTCCCCCACTCTCACGGGCCGAGGTAGGTCTTAGGCAATAATAGGGAGTTAGTGAGTAGGGGGAATGACATGATGCAAGCTGTTTTAGAAAGATCAGTCTGGCAATGCTGTTCTCCCTCCTCTTCAAGCATGTCTATACTCTTTTCTTCTGGAATGTACCTCTCCACTTCCAAGTCTTGCTTCCTTATTATTTTTCTCCTTAGCACCTCCAGTGTCTTAACTGATTCCTTCCTCCTTGCCATCAAGCATCTTAAAAAGATATTTATGTTACAAATCTTTTTTTTTTGGAAGCAGTCAGAGTTAAGTGACTTGCCCAGGGTCACACAGCTAGTAAGTGTTTGAGGCCATATTTGAATTTAGGTCCTCCTGACTCCAGGGAAGTACTCTATCCACTGTGTCACCTAGCTGTCCTTATCTTTAAAATCTTAAGAAAGAATTGTTTAAAAATACACCTTAATTTGATCCTGCTACCCTCTCTGTCTACAATCATGTGGACATAGGAACACTTCTGCTGTATCAAAAATCATCCACAGTCTATTCTGTCATATATACTTTTGCTAACAGAGGCCTTAAGGAATGTTCTATGGGGAAGGAGATAAGAAGCCTGTTGTGAGGTCTGGGTTCCTTTTTATTAATTGAATCATACATAAATTTATCTAAATTCCTTTTTGGATCCATTTTTGGATCTCTCTTGAGGGAGTAAAGTTATAAAAAGAGGTTGGTCTACATTTTAAGAAAAAGTAAGGATAAAAAAGACATTCTATTTTCAGGGCCCTTCCCAAACTATTATTTTATTGGATTCTCAAAACATCTCTACAAGGTTCATATCACTCATCCCTACTTAACAGATGGAAGAAATGGAGGCATGGAAAAAGTCAAGCAGCTTGGTTATTCAACAAATGAGTGGCTGGGATGGCCTAAAATCCAGCTCTCCCAAGTCCCAGGAATCAAAAGATTTGCAGCTGAAATCACAATGTCTCACCAAGGAAGCCTGGGAACCAGTGGTCCAAAGAAATGTTAACCTCTCCAGATAAGAATTGATTTTTGGTCCAGACCTGTGATCATCAGTATGGGGACCGCCCTGAATGGCTACAGAGCCGTAATTCCTCTAGAATTCATAGTCTTACCCTAGGGCAGAGGTTAAGTGCCTTGCCAGTATCACACAGCTAGTATGTCTTGGAAGCAGGATTTGAACCCAGCTTTTCCTGATTCCAAGGCTGGCCGAGCTGTGATGATTAAGGAACAAACTTCTGGGATGGGCTGAGAACCAGAATCTGGTGCTTGAGCATCCTTGTCTTTTTCTTCACTGTCAAGACAAAGCAAGGAGAGAGTGAACTGCATCTGGCATGAATTGTGACCCAAGGGGTTAGATTGCAAGCTGACTTAAAGAATTTGGGCCTCATACGGTGAGAATTCTGGTATTGTAAAGTGTGTCTGTATAATAGACATATCCACATATATGTTATACCAATGGTTTACATTCTATATAGGGTTTTTTTTTAACGTTATTTTAATGTCTCCAATCCATAAAGGCATTTACTGATTGCCTTCTTGTGCTGCTTATTTTTATTTTTTTGCTTTGGCTGCATGAGGAAGGTTTGAAGCAAATGTGTGTGGGTGGTTTCCATGGTGCAAACTTCCAGAGAAGGGGGCAGTTCTGCCTGAGCTAATTGGGCATGTGTATTCCAGCTTACTGGGATGGAAACACAAAGGCCCTGATATTACAGGTACTTTGGGCAGTTACTAGAAAAAGGAAATATTTTGTCTTGTTATGGAGGCAACTGACTTTGGGGGAGGGGAGCAGGGAGGTGAAGGAAGAGGAAGAGAAAGAGAATGGGTAATGAGAGTTTTAAGGACAGTAGTTTATCTGATTTCAGCACATCAAACAATGACCTGTGTGCTCTGTTTCCTTCGACAGGATCAAGAAGAACAAGCTTACTTTGCAGTGTTTGATGGACATGGTGGAGTAGATGCCGCCATTTATGCCTCTGTCCACCTCCATGTGAACTTAGTACGCCAGGAAATGTTCCCCCATGACCCTGCTGAGGCACTGTGCCGGGCCTTCCGGGTGACCGATGAGCGTTTTGTGCAGAAAGCAGCCAGGGAGGTTTGTAACTTCTTCGTATGAGCACGTGTGGGCCCAAAGGAGAATCGTTTTTGCCCTGAAACTCAGACTAAAAAAATACTAGCCTGGTCCACTAATTTAGTCTGTGGCTAAAGGGCTATTCAGATTCAGATTTTGCTTTCTTTCATACCACCTCCCCCAACCTTGGCATTCATACACCTTGGAATTCTCATCTGGACTCTATTCCTAAAGCAACACCTTGAATTTCATTGTAGTTCTTATTCACCATATGCAATTTGCAGAACGTGCTAAGTGAGTTAGTTTCATGAACACAGCCATAACTTTAGGGTAATTTTAAGTGTACTGTATAAAAGTTGTTGGGCTATAGTTTTCTAGAAATGTCTCACCACCGGATTTGTCAGGTAGGTCTTTACTTTCTTAATCACCAATGTCGATCAGTCACACCACAATAATTTCTTTCTCTTTGCGTTGCTGACAAGTTTGGATGTGGTCATTGAGTCAACAACAAATGATAAATAAGTGGAAGAGATCACTTTCATTTCCTATGTTAAGAGCTTTGGAAAAGAACTGGGATTACAGTTGACTGTAATGAATTGGGATTACTCAACCTATTTAGACTGATCTCAATTATTATTAGTCTCAGATGACCAAGCACCAAATTTCCTCTTGCCAGAATAAAAAAGTTTGAGTTTGTTCTCTATATTGTGATGATTTCCACTATTTAAACATTTACTGACCCAAATATTTACTGACTCTGAACAAGAGAAATGAGATAACAGGATAAACAGTGGGAACGTCAACTAATTAATCATTTTGAGCCATGGGTACATAATTAACTATAGCACTGAATTCTGGACGTCTTAACCAGGAACAGACTGAAAAATAAATCATTTTTTCTTTAAAAAATTGATTACAGAGAGAGAGAATGACTCTCATAAATGAAACATCACCTCTTTCATGGAATGGGCCAGGTGTGGAGTGCGCATGACCATTTTTCTCATTTCAGTTAGGAAAACTCACATAAGCAAACCAGCAGGAAAGCTCAGACTGTGGTCCAGAATTCCTGATGCTCCATGCCCTAGTGAGCCTTGGGATCCCACAGAAAATAAGCATCTATTTCCTTTTCTTCTGATGATCCTAAGGCCTGCCTCGGTTAAATGCAAATCCAGTGATAGTGGTCACTAGACTTTTACAATTAAAGTCAGTTCAATTCAATTCAACAAGGATTTGTTGCCTACCATGTACCAGGAACTATGTATGTGGGAATGGGAAATAAAATAAAAAGATAAATTAAACAAACCATAGATTAAATAGAAAAGATTTTATTGATTGAACACTATACCTTGTGCTGGAGGCTAATCCCCTAAACCTCCCCCAAACCACAGGCTCCTGGCTTTTCTTCTTAGGGTGACTGTCCCTCTGCTTTGAGTGTGGGACATGATATTCTGAGAAGTGATCTAGAGACAACCCCATCCCTGGAACCAAGTGCGCCTTTAGGGCTTTTCTCTCCCCCACGTCCTTCTTCCATTTCTTCAAGAGCACACCAGTGATCTCGACTGTATCCACACTTACTTATTTTGTCTGACATTCCAGTGTGCCTCAGTCTCCCCAGCAGTTTGTTTCTACCTTAAATAACAGATCTCACACAGCAAGTTCCCTCTTGTGCTTCCATGTGCTGTTAACTGCTGAGAAAAAAGTAGCTATTTCTGTTGTGAAACAGCCCAGCCTCCTGTTCTCTCCAGAGCATATGCGGTGAAACATCTTTATAATTTGTACTAACGGGGCTGAATTATCTGAATGTTCTGTGTGGGAAGACATTCTATTGGTGGGCGAGGATTTATAACAAACAACAAATTTTCCCCCTGTAGGAGATGGGCAATGGGGAGGGGATATTGGAAGAGGGAAGACAGATGTGCCTTTATCTACCTATGGCTCACTGGGTCCAATGCAGAGTAATAGAAAATTGTGATACATGGGTCACTTAAGTCAAATGGATCTGTCACGTCAGTCTGCTAATAGCATAAGCACCTTTAAAGAGCTCTGAGAATCAGAAGACCTTATTTGTCCTCCTAGGGCTCCAAATTTCAAATGAAATAGTAATTAAAGGGAAAAGTTTCCCCACATGTACTATTACCAAAAGCTAGGCGTATATAAAACACTTTATATAAGTTTCATTGTAGTTGTGCATGTCTCAGAATATGTTTTGTGCCGACTACTCTATGGAATACAAAACTTATTGGGCATTTTCACATATTCCATCTAGAGGCATCAAAACATTGGCTCAATTTCCCCCTTCAAGTGATTTTTCATCATAGTTTTACAAACAATAGGACCAAAGGCTATGATTTTTCCCTGATCAAATTTCGCTTCAGTAGTGCCTGTGAGACACATCACACAGTGGGAAAAGCCCTGCCCTGGAAGGTAGGAGAACTTGGTTCTGGATCTGGTATTAGTCACATGACATTGAACAAGGGTTCTTATGAGGATCAAATAAGATATCCCACATGAAAATGTTTTTTTTTAAGTATGACGTACAAGCATAAAGTATTATTAATAGTTTGCCTGTTCCCTGCTTGGTAGGAATGTAAATGTACTTTCCAATGAAAATTCAGTGCCTCTGGATCTTTGTTTATACCAGCTTTGCATTAACCATTTTCAGAGCTTACGCTGTGGGACCACAGGCGTAGTAACATTTATCCGAGGCAACATGCTCCACGTGGCCTGGCTGGGTGACTCTCAGGTCATGCTTGTGAGGAAGGGCCAAGCTGTAGAATTAATGAAGCCACACAAGCCGGATAGAGAGGTGAGCGGAGTGTCTTTCTTTGGGCCATGATCCAAGGTCTGTTTTCCAGCTAACTATTCACACTATTGTTTTATTAGAATAATTACCATTATTTCCCCAGCAAACAGCCCCATAAAGTCCCTGGAGACAGGAAAAAGGAAAATAATCTTTCCAGGAAATGGCTATATGTCATGTATGCCTGATGGCAACTGAATGACATCCCTTGTTCTAATTCTTATCACTTCCAGAGGGCCTGCTGACATTACCTTTCCTGTTTTCCTCTTATGTGCTACACTGTGATTTAGGATGAGAAGCAACGAATTGAGGCCCTTGGAGGCTGTGTGGTCTGGTTTGGTGCCTGGAGAGTGAATGGAAGTCTGTCTGTCTCAAGAGCTATTGGTAAGAAATTATTTAACTCATTAAGGCTCTCCAGTGTGTCCCCGTCCTCACTTGCCCCCTATGCGTTCACTATGTTACCATTGAGAAATCAGAGACAATACAATTCCCATTATGAAAGAACTCGTGGTACCTTTTAAGTAGCAATTAAGGGATGTCTCTCTTACTTTTAATTACCGATTCATATCGTTTTGTCTGTGCAGGCTTATGTTTAAATTCTGTTATCAAAATGAAAAAAGAAAACCTAAGCACACAGGGCCTACAGGTCTGTTGTCTTCTTCATTGAGAGCAGCCTATGACTCATACTAAGGAGAGCTACTGCTTGAAATCACGCTGCCCCTTAATTTCATCTTATTTTGCTCTTATCTGATGCACAGTCACAGGTTTCTCTGACACACGGGATGATGGCATAGGACCAGAGACCACATCTTTTACCTCATGCAGACTCACCTATGGCAGTTCAGCTAAGCAACTCCTGGTTTGCCTTAAAAATTTTCCTATTTATCTTTATTCTACCATATTCTAGGAGACTGAAAGGTTGCCCTCAGTGAATGAAAATAAATTTTAACAAAAACATTCTAATTTTTTTAAAAGTATGTTAGAATTATCTGGCATAGGGCAAACAAGAAAGAATCCCAGTAGCATTCCAGCTTAATTATACTAAGTTTTTTGGGAGCTCCAGGACCAGAACTGAAACATGTAGGTACAGCTCATGGAGGGTAAAATGTCAGTTTTCCAGCTCTCTAAATTGAACTAAATTGTGAACTGGAAAGTAAACCTGGCCAACAGTGACTTTTGCTCTTTGAGGATGGCTTACTATCTGAAGCCATCATGAGACCATGAACAGGTTTAATTTAAATGTAAACAAAAGGTAACTGTCAGAAAACACTGTGTTTTTAGTTGGAAAATTCTTTCTAGTTTTGTTTATTATAGCAATTTGTTGGATAACTTGGGGCTAATTATTGTGAAACTTTTTAGTGTCCCACTTACACTGAACTCTCCGAGTCTCTTGAGGGAACAAAGGTAAGTTAAATGAAACTGTCTGTCCCTAAATCATAAGGCCCATGGAAGAGGCAGCTGAGTCTGCTTGCATAATGAAAGGCTGTGAAATGGGAGATTGTATGTAGTCCTGGCTCACTTGGAGACTACATGCACTCACTCACATTGGGCACAAAGCCCTTAATTTTAGGCTTCATACTTTAGTAAAGTTGGTTAATACTGTGTGGCCAAACTCTTCTTATCCATGTCACAACAATGACTCTGACACCAGTCAGAGTTACAATGTTCTCTAGTCTCTATTTTATTTGTAATATCATTTTGCAATTTTTATTTTAAAAAGAATCTTGTCTGTCAGTTGAGTATATGTGATTCGTATTCACTTTCAAGGCTGTAGTGACAAATGCCAACCTCCCTAGGAACTGGGCATAGGGATGGGATAAATAAAATTTATACATAATCTTCCAATCTAATTTCATCCATTAATTTTAACCTTCTCCCATTCCAAGGATGTTAACAGGAGCTAAAAGGATTCTCTGAGCTTCACCTCCCTCTTGCCTACTCTTTGGTAGAAGTGTTAACAAGCTGTTGAAGGGCCCAAATGTGGGGAGCAGCAAGTAAGATAGAGGAAATACATTTCTGTATAACTACAATTAGTAAAGGATTCTAGAATAAAAAGTCCAAAGGGAAAAAAATACATTTCTAGAATATATTCTGCATTAAATCTATTTGATTCCAAAAGTATCAGAAGTCCTGTGAATCATCTTCCAACATATTAAGCATAGGAATCTTTGGTACTTCTTAAAGAACCAGACAACCTGCCAAAAAGGATATGGAAGGCAGTAAAGTCAAGAAGGAAACTAGAAACATCTCTCTCCTCAGTCGTAAATAAAGGATGCATAATTACTGAGGTTTTTTCTAGATTGGAGAACGAATGTTTTCCACTTACTACATAAACATAATTTCTGTCTTCAGAAACGAAATCCTTTTCAGTTGTTTCCTCCTTATGAGCTCTTTAGACATAGGAGGTCAATGAGGACACGTTGAGTTTCTGTGGTAGAGGCAGGGGGCAGTTTGCAGAAAAAAGGTTGATGCTACTTCTATCATGAAATGGATTCATGCCCTCCTACCAAGTTTGGGGGCGAAATGTCATGAATGTGCCACACCCCACACAAAAGCAGGTGAAAAGTCAGACTCTTGGCAATGTTTGCTGAGCACAGATCTTTTCGTGCCTCGTTCCAAAGTAACAGTTGCAGTAACCCTTTAACTGAAAGGCTAAATGAGAATTTGGGAACAGTGTGAGTCAGATCACATGTATTTTTAGAGCTGGAGTTAAGCAAATGATAATGATGGTAATAATACAGTCAGGTACGGTAGGAGATGATGAATTGGTCCATGACTGGAAGTTTTAATGAGAGTAAAGAGACAACTAGAAGCTACTGTAGCCTTCTGAAAAGTGAAGTCATGTCCTGAGGAAGAGGGTTCCAGCTGTTGGACGTAGTAGTACTAATTGGAAGGAGAGGCCAGATAATTATTAATAATAGCTATAACAGCCAACATGTATAATAGCACTTACTACGTGCCAAGTGTTATCTCATCTGATCTTCTCAGCACTGCGAGGTAGGTACTGACATTATCTCCACGAAGAAACTAAGGTAAACAGACATTAAATGACTTGCCCAGGGTCACACAGCTAGTGTCTTGAGGCCAAATTTGAACTCAAGTCTTCCTGACTCCAGGTCCAGTATTCATTCAGTCCACTGTGCCACAGTGAGGGCATCTGGCCAAGCTTGTAGGGATGAGTAAAAAGGAATGATTTTGAGAAACAGGATGTGGCAGTGGCTTCAAGGGTAAAGATGATAATAAGTGACTTAAGTATATAACAGTTGAGGATGTGAGGGTATGACTAGTGGTGATAATAATAGTAAAGAACTCAGAGGGGTTTAGGGGAGTAAGAATGTATGTGATAATGATCTAAAGGTCTTGATTTTATCATATGATAGCATGGTATAGTGAAACCATGGGGTCAGACTAAAGCTCTTTCCACTTTAATAGTACGTATGAGGATTCTAGTGATTCAACAAATATTTATTGAGCTTATGGCATATAAAGCACATTATGCTAGATGTTATGAATTTTAAGTGTTAAAATAGCCAGGTAGACACATTTCTTGCAATACACAGTCATGAAACCATCAAAGGTATGAGAAATCAAGACTGGCAACAAATTTGGCCATCATGGACATAACATATGTGGTGGCTAAGAACGTGAATAGAAAAATAAGCTGTTTGAGGGAAACAGAATAGGACAAGCCTTGAGGAACAATTAAATTAATAATGGAAAAGCAGCAAACCAATTATTTGAGCATTGTTAAATTTATTAAGGATTCAAAGAGGGATAGGTTAGTTAAAACAACAGATAACAGGCTTGAGATTAAAAAAAATATATTGATAGGGTAGAACAATGGGTCTGATCTAACAAGATGAATTTTAATAGGGATAGACATAAAGTCTTGCAACTTATATTAAAGGAAACAAGTGTAAAAAGATAGGGGAGGCAGCTTAACAGTGATTCATGTGAAAAAAGTCTTAGGGGTTTTACTAGGCTGCAAGTTTGTTATGAATTAGCAGTGAAAAGCAACTGCTAAAAATGTTATTGGGATTTTAGACCCACAGTAATGTTTTTTACTCTTCCCTGATGATAAGATATAGTGTCCACTGGCAGTATTGTGTTCAATTCTAGGTGCTATGCTTTGAGGAAAATAAAAATTCACTTTGAGAATAGAAGATAGAGAAGGCACAGGTAGTAAAATGTTTATATAATAAATATCTGGAGGTTTCAGTGGATTGCAAGCTCAAAGTGAGTCATTAATGCAATATAGAAATCAAAAAAGGTAACATGATCTCAGACTGTGCTAAGAGGCACAGTCCTGATTGAGGGACGTAATATTGTCCAGTGTTACTGTGACTGCATAATGTTTACCTCTAGAATAACCATCAAAACCTGGAGAGTGACAAGGGTGGTGAAAAGCCTTGAGATCAGGTCATACAATGATTGGCCAAAGAGAATAAAGATGTTTAGCCTAAAGAAAAGGGAAATGATAGTTTAGTTTAAAAGTATTTCACAGGCTGTCACTGGGAAAAGGGAATACACCTGCTTTCTTGACTCTAAATGGCAGAGATACATACAGTGGATAGAAGTTGGACAGAGGCAGATTTAGGCATCAAGTTAAGAGGTAGACCATTTGTTAGGAATGTTATTGAAGGGATTGTCAATCAGGTCCAGATTGAATCAGATGGCCTCCAGTTCTGAGATTATGAAAAGAAATGCTGGCAAACTCAGAATGGCTGCAGTAGCCAGAATCATCATGGAGTTTGAAACCATGTCATATGAGGACAGCAGAAATAACTCACCTCCAGCCTTGAGGGGAGAAAAACTCTAAGGGCACTAACAGCTAGATTCAAATCAATAGCTAACTTTTAGATTAGGGAACAGATATATTCTATGTAGTTTCAGAAGGAAGAACTATGAGCAATGGTTGGAAATTATGAGGAAGTAGATTTTGGCTTGGTATAATTAAGAATTTAATTATTAAAGCTGTCCAGCAAGGTAACAGGATGAGTTCCTTGCCCTGGAAATGTTTAAGTGAAGGTAAGATGGCAGGGATGGATGTCTGAAGGAATTCCTACATGTGGTGTGCCTCTCAGGTTCTATGAAATTAGACGAATGGTGGTCATGATGTGGCTTATCACTGATATTAAGGCTCTTATGAGGGAGAGACATATTTTGCATTCCTCTATCTTATGGTACTCTCAAGTCTTCAAAACTACGTGGAAAGAGCTTTGCTTTGATAATGTGAGGTCTGGGTTCTAATTCCAATTCTACCACCAACTTGTAAAGTCTTAAGTCATTCATTCTATGAGCATTTATTAAACACTTATTTATGTGAAAGGAACTTACATTCTAATGGGGGAGACAACATATGAATAAATAAGGACAATTAAGTCCCAATCAGTGTGAAATCACACTGATTGTTTCCATTGGCCTCGAACCAAGTGCCATATTATACATAACTATAATTTCAAATAGGCCGAATTAAAATACATACAAACTTTTCAAGGAATTCACTTCAGGGAATTCATTTATTCCCAATAAAAGAGAGCTAGTTAGGTATACAAGACACATACAGAATGAATGGAAGGTAATCTTAAAGGGGGGAGGCATTTGTATCTGGGGCAGTTGGGAGAAGATGGAGATTAGGAGAGAGATCATCCCAGGCATGGGAGACAGCCTCACGTAAAGATATGGCAGAAGGGGAGGGGAAATAAGAGATGACATGTCAGGCACAAGAAAGCACACGTTAGCCAGTATGGCTGGATTATAGCCTATATAGAGGAGTGTAAAAATTAAGAAAAGGTAGGAAGATGTCAAGTTGTAAAGTTTTAAATGCCAAACAAAGGACTTAATATTGATCCTGAAGGTAAGAGGGAACCACAAGAAATGGAGATGGGAAGGCAGGTAGGGCTGACATGGTTAGACCTATCAGTTGGGTAGTTAAATATAGACCTTAAACTCTCTGGTTTAGTTCCCCCACTTATAAAATTAGAGAATTGGACTAAAGGCCCTTCTAGTTCTAAAATTCAGTAATTGTCAGCAGTCTATCCAAATGTTATTACCTCCCAGTGCCTTTTTATTTGATGCCATTTGGTGTTTTGTTCAATGTGGCCCAAAATCATTAGCAATGGCCTGTGAATGAAAGTCTAAGCTAAAAAGAAGCATGCCCCTAGAATGGGCTGGGTGTTGTGGTACATAGGTGACGACAAGCATCTGTTTTAATATCAATGTAATAAAATACTTTGAGAGTGTTTTATAAATCTCTTTAAGTCTGTATTTTATTACTATAGAGCCATTTAGTGTGGCTCAAGTAACTCTCTCTTGCTACATCAGGCCAAACTAAAACCTTACCTCTCCATATCTGCTTTTTAATTCCCACAGGAGATGCTGAGCATAAGCCATATATCTGTGGGGATGCAGACTCTGCCTCCACTGTTCTAGATGGGTCTGAAGACTACCTCATTTTAGCTTGTGATGGCTTCTATGATACCGTGAACCCTGATGAGGCAGTGAAGGTTGTGGCCGACCACTTGAAGGAAAATAATGGAGACAGCAGCATGGTTGCCCACAAATTGGTAGCATCAGCTCGTGATGCTGGGTCAAGTGACAATATCACTGTCATTGTGGTATTCCTAAGGGATATGAACAAAGCTATAAATGTTAGTGAGGAATCAGACTGGACAGAGAACTCTTTCCAAGGAGGTCAAGAAGATGGCGGGGATGATAAGGAAAATCATGGAGAAAGCAAACGCCCCTGGCCTCAGCACCAGTGCTCAGCACCTGCAGATCTAGGCTACGATGGGCGAGTGGATTCGTTCACTGATAGAACTAGCTTGAGCAGAGGGTCCCAAATCAACGTGCTTGAAGATGCAGGCTACCTAGATCTCACAAAAATAGAAGCAAGCAAACCTCAGAGTGCCAAATTTTGGTCACCAGTTGAAATGTTTGGTCGTACAGTACCAAAGAAAGCAAATCTTGTTAATGATATAATAATGGAGAAAGAATCAGTCCGGTCTTCAGTGCATGAACAGCATGATGCTGGAGAATACCCTGCTTATCTTAATTTGGGTTCAACAGGGCAGCATATATACAGAATGCAGAGCCTGTCTCCAGTCTTTTCTGGGTTGGAAAATGAACCCCTGGGAAAGAGAGTTTCTACTTTCTCTCATTTACGCCATTATTATGCAAAGAGACGGCATGGATTCAGGCTCAAACCAAAGTTTCATACGTTTCTCTTTGCTCACAAGCCTTCCCACAAAGCAGGAACAACTAGCCTGTTTTCACTTATTCGAAGTGGGAATAGAAATAGGAGGTTAGTAAGAAGTTCTCTGCCATGGAGACAAAATGCTTGCAAAAAGTACAGTGAGATTCTGATGGGGATGCTTAGAAACAATAATTGTATACCACACACAGACATTCCCCGGAGCAGTAAAATATAACAACTCTTCTTTAAAGTAGGTTAGATACCTCTCTCCCCACAACCCTCCCACCCCCCAATAAAACAGTATCATCAGTATAGAAAACAAGATGGGCATTTCAGAAACATGAAGCATATCATGTTATGACTTTATGAAAAGCTCAATTCTTATATGTAAATAATCTCTAGGAAATTTTAAAAAGTGTTTCAATCTTAAAAATACTAGTGATTCTATTCCCTAAACTACACTATGGTCCATGTGTGCACCCACACCTCTAACACACACACACCTCCTTGTGTCACTAGTGGAAGCTGGATTAGTTGGTTCATTTGATTAGATGCAGTCAGGAAACAGTTTTGATCTGGCTGAAATGTCTGTGGAGCAATATATATGTGTGTGTATATATGTGTGTGTGTATATATACATGCATATATATATATATATATACATATATATATATGTATACACACACACACATATATTTTTTTTACATATATATGAAGAGAACCTAGTTTAGAACTGTCAAATTTAGCACAGAAAATGTTCCCCAAAGCCTGGGTTCATTTCTGGGTTTTATTTTTTTTATTAATAGCTTCCCAGGGAAAGAATTTTAGGAAAATATCCACTCTGTAGGTAAAAGATTAAAAGCCATATGGATTTTAATGGGGCACACAGGAAGTGGGAGTCTAGTGTAAGGTCTCCCCTTCTCAGACTGGTTGAAGTACAGTCAGACATAAAAGCTGAACATGAAAACTCTTTCGTAGTTTAAAGAATCTCTTTCCTATAGGGCTTTTTCAGAATCTTTTTTGGTGCTTTTTTTTTTGAGATTTTATGAATCCTTTGTCAACTGATTTCAATCTGTGATATTAATGAACTCCTTTTTCATTGGACCTTCATCTCAGGAGTCAAAAGGAATCAGTTTTATCAAGATGTTATAAAGGTAAAAATATGCCTATTAGTACTGAACTGACAGGCAAGTTTAAATATTCAAAATATCATGTTACCCCAATCTAATAATTCATGCTACTTGTTCAAATGTTTCAATTTATAGACAGCAAAGGCATTTGTTCCTATAAAACGAAAGTGTTAAGAGAATGAAAAAGCATGTATCCCACCCCCCACCATATACACCCAAGAAGCTGAAGCATTAGGAACTTTTTCTCTAGCTAACTGGTGACAGACTGAAAACAGCTTAAAATGAGCCTGATGCCAAGCATCAATGAGGGAGAGCGATTAGACAGGAACAGCATGGCTACGAATTCAGTGAGAACTCTGCCACCATGCAGAGGTGAGGACTGAAGATTTCTCAGTCTGTTAACATCAATTTTGAAAGGATTCAAGTTTGTTTTTGTTTTTTCAAAGGCCCTGGTTATTAGTGGGTTTATCTATTTACAAGCTGGCATAACTTCAGGATAATTAAAGGAAATAGTAATGAATCAAAGATGGAAATTATGTTTACCAACAAAGGTATGAGCATTCCTATCTAAAGACCCATTGCTTAGTGTTACATAGTTAGCTCTTGATGATTTATCATTAATAGTGGTGACCAAGTTGTAGGGATTCTAGGAATCATTTCTGTGGGCTACTGAAATGGTTGGAGTGGCAAATTTTGCCTTCCTAATTATGTGTTTGCATATTAAAATTAGTTTACATTTATATTTCCTGAGCATATATAATGGAAGGTACAAATTTAAATATATATACCATAGATAATACAGAAAAAGTTGACTCTAGCATTTTAATAGAACCAGTGAAGCTACGTGTGGATTAACATGAGCATGTCGTTAAATGTACAGATTTTATTTTCTAAATATTTGGATTCTTAAGTAGACACAAGGCTTGTATCCTATTGATTTTGGATTTATTCCTTCTTATTAGATCTGTGAAAGATGATAGAGTTGGAAAACAATGAGTAAATAGGTCTCTGAGTGCAGCACAAGAGTCCTTTAATCATTCTTCAGGGTACAAGTTCACACGTTAAGACATCTGATGACCTATACGTTGAGTTGTGAAGCCTCAGATGTCATTGTTAACATCCTATTAGGCATATACTTAGTGTTTCAAATCAAACTGTTTGAGGAAACTTAAACCAGAGGCAGCAGTAGGATTCTTTACCTTTTCTATTCTCTTCTCAAACTGGACAATAAACTTGAAGTAGGTAGTCTGAAGGTCTCTAAAACTTAATATTCTAATCCCTTTAATTAAGAGTAATAAAAAGATAAGTCCATCTTTGATCAGAGTAACTAGGTTAAGCTTATTGGGTTGTGGGGGGAGGGGAGAGGAACACATGACAGAACTTCTTCCTAGTGTGCAGAAAGATTGACTTGGCACTGGAATGAGTACTCACATCTGCTAAGGGTCTGGTTTTCTAGGTCTAAGTAAACATTTCTCATACAACTAACCCTTTAGAAATTAAATCCACAGTAGTTCCAGTGTGATCAAGGTAGAAACCAATATTGTAAAAAATAGCAAGTGTTCATATTTTCACCACATGCATATTTATAGAGTAGTTAGGAACCATTTGTAAGGTAAGTCCTTTAAAATTCTATAATACATATTAAAGTAGTGGTTATTGGTCTGATTTATGCTGCTCTTGATTCTACACCCTAGACAAAAAGCAGTGCTTTGTGAGATGCAGTGTTTTATCTTCATGCCACTGGTGATAGAAAGTAGTTCTCTTCAGTTCACACTCCTGTGCCCTTATTTGCTGCTTGCTGACGTAAGCAATAAGAACCCCTCTAATGGTATCTAAACGTTTTTGTATCACGTAGCTAATGACGGTGTATTTGGTGACAGTGTAAAAATACCAGACAGATATAAAAGTATCTATAGAATATATTTATTAACTGTTAATGCTGAAGTTTAGTCTGTGAATTATGTTTTGTATTTTTACTCATCATGTAATTTTGGTGGTGGTGAAATTTGTATAACCAATCCTTAAAGAGCTGCAGTATCCCTTTTGCAATTTAACATAGTTTGCATCAGTTTCAGTTTACTGGCCAAACAGGCTTTACAAGAATATGAGGTAGTTTAAAAAAAAAAAGGTTCGGTTTTTTTTTTCCTAAATAAAAACTATAATGTTTGTTTGGGAAACAGACTCCAGGCCCCTAGCCTGAAGTTACTGAAAACTCCTTATAAGCTCTTCACTGTGAGTTTCAAAGGGATTCAATTCCCAATTTAATGGTTTCGTTTGTTTTGGATTTTTGATGCACAGTTTTGAGGAATATCTTAAGTTCAGTAACATTACAGCCCCAAACCCTGGTGCTGTTACTCCCATTTAGATTTGCACTAAAAAGGTGGGTGGAAACTCACACGTGTAAATATCTTTTCTTTACCTAGAAGTGCCATCCATTGTCCTTGAAAGTAATGAAACAAAAAAGTTATTAACTGCCATTGATCAATATTGATTCAATTAGCCAGGGTATCCTGAAATGCAACAGACCTTTTCCAAGGACAATGTCAAAGCTGAGTTTAACTTTGACCACATTTCTAGTGGTGTATTGTCAACACTGCATTTTCATAAGCTTCCACTCCATTGTTGGAACACTGTGTGTCAGTGAGATAAACATGATGCAGAGAAGTTCAGTGTTAACGGAGGTAACTGCTGTGGTTCACATACTTCCTCCCCCAGCAAAGGTTTGCTGAAGTTCCATGAGGAAGGCTGATTGAAATTACCAGTTGTCTTTAACCCAATTTGTTCATTCATTCAGCACTCACCTAGGCAAGGCCAAGAAAGGGGATACTACAGCTTTGTTTGTACCTATAATTTAGGGAAATCTTTCTTTGGATCCTAACTGCACCAGGAAGAAAATTAGTTTTCTCCTCTTGTGTGCCTATAAACTGTTGGAAGGATAAACACACACCTTTTGTTCTTTGACTTGTGTAAAAGTTAACATTCTTTTTCAGAGCTAGTAGCAAAACATCACAATCCTAGAGCTGCCCAGCAATGCAACTGATTATCCAAGGAAAAGGAAATGTTGACTTAAAAGGAACCAGGCACTATTTCCATGTTTTCCTATAGCTGCATTTAGCTTCCATTTGTAAGACTATTTTCCTTACTTACTAATTAGAAGATATGAAACAGGATAGGGAACCCTGGTTGACAACAGCTGTCGTCCTTGAAAAAGAAATCTTCATAATAAAACTTTTGATGTTTTGTGTTAGATATCCACAGACATGTTATTGTCAACTCTTACACTGGGTGCTCTTTGGTGACAGACATGCTGTATTCTCTTGTTCATGACATTTCTCTGCAATGAATTCTCTGTGGAGTGAATCAGTTGAAGCAAATGATTTTCTTAAGAAGTTTAACTTTTCAATTTGCAAACTTGCTCTACAGCTCACTTGTGAGTTCAGTTGTAATCATGTATTAAGTCATTCATATTTTATTTATTAAAGCTGTTCATTCAGTAAGGACTATGTTGAAATTCTGCCAGTATCTTAATAAAACACAGCAATTTAAAATAACTTCTCCCTTGTGTTTTTACTCCAAGGAAGGTTCAGTTCCTACTGGTGAGAACAGCAACATATCTCTAACACAGAAAACAGGGCAATTTGGGAAGCCAACTTAATATGCATTTTTTCCCCTTTACTCAGAAGTGTCATCCATTGTCTTTGAAAGCCATAAGGAATGAAGATTAAAAAAAAGCTTTTCTTGCTGTTCTGTGCAAATGAACTACATGAGAAAAAACTTGTTCACTATCAAAAAGCTCCTGACCCACAGCTAAACAGGAAGAGTTCTTTACCTGCTAAATTTGAGAAGCTGAGCCAAAGCACATGTGGTCCTGCCTTGCTATTAATTCTGTTTAGTCCTAAACTTGAAATAGTACAGTTTACTTCACATAACATACTGATCTTGTTTTAGGTATTTCCCCCAGGAAACACAAGAGATCACTGCTGTGTGGCTTTTGTCCCCTCTTTTCCCAGGGATGTTTTCATCTATTGGAAATACCACACACATCAACATAGTTAAAAATAACTTTCTCAGTTCTTCTGAATTAACAGGAATATTATGAGGCTATGCTAAGCCAGACAGGGATCATCTTAAAAAAAACAAACAAAAAACCTTTAATATTAACTTTAACGGGGATAAAATGCAATGCTTGGGTAAGGATATAGAACAAACTGACTTGCAGGCATGGGAGTTGCTATCTGAGGTAAGGAATGGCTACACAGTGAGCAGAGGAAAAACCGCAATTAAGCACTGATTATAGCTGTAATCAAAACATAGCCTTTCCATTGTCAAGACAGAGAAAAGGTTCACTTAGTCACTCTGGTCAGAACTATCCAGAACAACCATCAATGGCATCATCTTTCAAAATGGTTGACAGCATAACATTTGTTACAGCTCATCCAAGACTGGTAAATGACAAAATCTGCCGGTTCATTTCCACATTAAAAAATGCTACGATTGGGTTAAGTTTATGTTCCAAGACTGGAAGGCAAAGGCTAGCTTGGAATAAGGCTTAAAGAAAGACTAACTTCTCTCTTTATCATATACTAGGAGTATTATCTTAGGGTCCAAAAATAGAAACAGCAAAACACCTGACCATATAAACACTAACTTTCCACTTTGTCCTTCAAATTCTGTTGTCATCTGCTCAGGTTTTTCTTTTCTACTCACCAAATATAAGCCCAACTCTTCCTTCTTTTCAACAGGAACAAATGCAAGGAAAAGGGCAGGTAAGATATGGTTAAAAGCTCATATGAAGGCTCTTAGGAGAGTAGAAAAGAGATGTGTACAAGAGAATTGGGAGGAGGGAGAGGGTGCACAGAAGTCATGGTTATATTCAAGCTATGAACAGAGAAGGCTGCAGGTAAAATAGAAAAAGTTAAATTAGGGCCTTTTCAGTAGTCTCATATACAGTTACTTATGCTACCTCCATCATCTTTAGAACCACCTCAACTGCTTAATTTATAGTGTTTCACATCACAGTGTCACAGCCAATCTCACAACTTAACAAAACTCATATTTGCTTGTTTTTTCTCCAAAACTCATATTCTTAACAAAATTAAGTGTCATTGCTTGAAGCTAATAAAATGAGGTCTTGACTTAAGAGCTATATATTAAAGCATCTGTTGAATCAGAGGCTGAATGTAAATACTATTTTGAAGAGTGGTGCTTTGCTGCTCTAAGTAATTTAGCTCCTCTGGGAAGATCTCTTAAAAATGACTATTTAACTTGGTCCAAAAGACCCCACTTGTTTTTTGTAAGTGGCACATGCACAATGTGTAAGTAAACCAAATGAGAGTCAGTAACAGACAGCATTTTCTAAGAGCTGCTAACTAAGCTACTCTCCTTATCATGAACACTTGGGTTGACTCAGTGCATGATACATAGCTAGAGTTTGGACATTCTTTGATTGTAACTTTTGCATTTATCATGAAATTATGAAAGAACTGGGGTTCTGTTTCATTCAAGAGAAACACGACTACCTTTTGGTTGGCAAAATAATACCATGAGGTGACAGCAGTCCATGTCTATATGACATTTAAAATGTAACACTGATGTTTCTGACAACTGCCTATGGTTCTTTTGGGAATGTAGAAACTGTCTACCTTTCCAGGTCCACTATGGTTATTGAGGATTAAAAAATAATTATGTGTTCTGCTGAGAACAGTGTGGGGCACAGGTACACTACATTGCTGGTGGCAATGGAGATCATTGCAATCTTTCTGGAAAGCAATCTGATAAAACATGATAAGAGCTAGAAAGCTGATCACACACTTCAACCCAATAATTCAATGATTAACTACAAAAATACCGCAAAAGAAAGTTTTTAAAAATTTATATGTTCAAAGATATTTATAACTAAAACACAAATAATAAAAAAGTGGAAATCACTTAAATTCTAAATGAATAAACAGACTGTGGTGTATCTCTGGAATAGTGTTCTATTACTATAAAAAGTGAAAAGGATGATACATACAGAAAACCTGTAAAAAAAAAATCTGTATAAAACAGCACCAAATAAAGTAGTAACTGGGATATAACATATATATGTAATTGAATTGCAATCATCAGGAATGAAAAAAATATGATGCTCTAGTGCTAGTTACTTATAAGATAGATGCCACTTTTGTCTGTATAGAAGTTAACTTTTTCTTTTTATTAGAGTTTATTGAACACAAAGACATTTCCAATACCACAAACACCATCAAATGGCAAATATTTAATTTAAAGGTCAAGGCAAAAAAAGTTTCTAGAACCTAAATCCTTCACCCAAATCAGCTGCAGACTTCCACTGGTTATCATATTTCATGACACACAGGAGGAAGAATGAATCCCATGGGCTTTCCCCATGTAGTGTGTGACCTCCCATAACATGCTTCCTTCTCTGCCTCACTTTTGCTCATTTGCCAAACAATGAATTTTGTCCAAGCCTCAACTAATACAAGAAGGATTTCCATTAGAATGTAAGCAGTTTCTGAACAAGTAGATAAATAGCCATTGGACCACAGTCACTTGGAAGTGCTTTCTAATACATGTGTCAATCTTTGCTTCCACAGTAACAGAGCAATTCTGTGTTAGGATGCTGATTACAATCCTATTATTGAAATATGAAAATATATCTTTTCATGGTTTCAAAATACAGTACAATTGGGCTGGTTTCTGAAATGTTTCTTCTTTGCATCTTCAGTGCCTAAATAAATCTTTTGATGAAATGAATTAATTCTGAAAGTGAAAAAAATAATACCCTCACGAAGAACATGTAAATGTTCTCTCCAAGTATTTTTCTTTGGTGTAAAGCTGTATTTTTATTTCTCTAGGGATGTTGTCACTGAATCTAATCCAACAAGTCATTTGGCGAAGTACCTTCAATGTCCAAGACAGGGCAAAGTCTTCCTCACAAACTAAACTCAAATTTCCACCATCTCACAAAGGGTCTCATCACAATTATCTGACCAAGAACACCACCAGTTGTTCACATCAGTATAGTACTTAAATGTCTGCAAAGCATTTTTCTCCAAGACCATAAGTAATTATATCCTCACCTAAGAGGCTATCAGCACTTCAGTGACTTGTTCACAGTAACGAAGCTGTAAATATCTGTGGCAGAATTTGAACCTACGTCTCTCAATCCCAATCCACTAACCTTCTCAATAGTGGCAACAGTCTGATTTTTACACACAAGTGAGAGAGAGAAGAAACAGTTTCTAGAAGATCACAGGAAATGCAGGAAAGCACGTGAGATTCAAATTAAGAATGCACCCATCAGGGGCGGCTAGATGCTGCAGTGAATAGAGCACCGGCCCTGAAGTCAGGAGGACCCGAGTTCAAATGTGGCTTCAAACACTTGACACACTTACTAGCCATGTGACTTTGGGCAAGTCACTTAACCCCAATTGCCCTCCAAAAGGCAAAAAAAAAAAATTACACCAGTTTGATTGATCTATTGTCTTTATTAAACTTCAGGGTATGATGAATTATTCGAACATTTATGGTAAAAGAGGGATTCAGAACTAAGACAAGAACATGGGACTTCAATTAATAGCCAAAGAAAACAACATTAAGGGCTGTCAATGAAAGGTTTTGGGAATTTAATGTGATAAACTAGGGCCCCTTCCTATCTTATCTGCCCCATTTCTTAGCACTTCCCCTTCCCACAGTTGTATATCAATAATGACCACCTAAATTTCTCTAACAAGTTAAGATTTACAAACCACTTTCCTTATACCCCTGTAAAGTGCAAGTCTATTACGTAATCCCCACTTTAGAGACTAGAGAACTGAAAGCTTGGAAACTCTCAATTATGACCTGCCCAAGGCCACCATTAGTGGTAGAACTAAGATTCAAACCAAGGTTTGCTGACTCCAAATCCAATACTGTTTTCTTTATCACAAAACAAATAGTAACATTTCAGACAACACAAGGAACTCATGTGGCAATTATGGGAGAGTGGAAAGAACACTACACTTTGAATCAGAGGACCTAGATTTGAATCCTGGCTCAACCACTCTTATACTAGCTGTCTGATTTTAGGCAAGCTAATAAGCCTCTCTAAACTCCAGTTATCTCCTCTGTACAAACAGGGATAATAATACCACTACTTCTATCTCACAAGGCTATTATGAGAAACAAAGGAGAACAGATATAAATCTTTCTCTCCCCACCCCACATATGCATATAAAAATATTAACTGTAAAGTAGTAAATAAGTGTCAGCTACCTCTACAATTATGAGAAATCAAATGAATGTACACATTGCATGGATAACCAGTCCTAGAATAAATAGAGATCAAGTCAGAATCTGCCAAATTATGAGAGACCCAGGCAACTAATTTACTAGTCAGCTATATTTTTCTGGAAAGGATTGTATTTGAGTTTTGTTTTAATTCTCCTATAACCAATCAGTTTTACTTTTTCCCAAAAAGAGTAGCTCTGGATTTGGAAGATGATAGAGAATTGTTATGTAAGGTTTGTCATCTATTAGGCAGATGACGTATATATACATATAGAATGTATATGTAATTATATATGTGTATGTGTGTGAAGACAGTTAAATTAAGAATACCTATATGTCAAAATGTAATGAAGGCAAAACCTTCTGAATCTAATAAGCTAAAAGCATTAAAGAGTCTACTTATGATAGTTTGCAAAATAACTCCCTGGAAACAACATGTGAACTACAGAGTTAAGTTTGTGCAAAGAAAACAATAAGTAACTTCCAGGCCTGAGGATTATATTGTCTAGATTCTGTCTACCTAGCTAAAGGAGATCCTTATAGTAAGTGGCTTCATCACAAAGACTTAGAAAATACTCCTCACCTCCCTGTGTACTTACTCAACATGTACAAAGTGATAAGGCTTTTAATCCAGGTGACTAAAACAGAAAATGCCTTCTGACTTCTTCAATAACCGTAAGCACTACATTTTCCCAAGATCATTTTATTAACAAAAAGTGCAAACTGTTTTGAACAAGAACCATGAATGATAACACTTAACACCAAAAAAAAAATCAGACACAAAAAAGCAATTTTCATTAGCTAAAACATGGGCAGATTAAAAGTCTTCCCTTCGAACATTTTTCTACAGTTATTTATCCCTTTCAGTAGCTTCTCACTTAGTTTTCAATGCAGTTTTCACAGTCAACGTAGCAGCTCAAATACAAACGCCGTCTCTCAAGGATAAGTTTGGCGATTGCTTTCTCCCCAACTTGGTCCAAAAATGAGAAAAGGAAGAAAACTCTACGCTAGGTTTAGAAACTTTCATGTGAATCACTAACATTTTTGAACCTTTAAATCTATAGAAAATTAAATTAAATTAAATTAATAAAAAAGAATGAGTCAGGGAGATTCCCTCAATATCTGCTAAACACAGAGAGACAAAGAAACTGAGCTGCCTGAACATTCTGACAAGAGAGCAGAGCCGTGAGCAGAACCTTCTCTAAGAGCAGATTCTTCTCAAACCTGCCTCATTTTCCAAGAGGTTAAAAATGACCTCTGGAAAAAGTTGCATAACGCAATCGTTTTGCACAACTAAGTCAGGGCACCTGCATTTTCAAATGAAATCAATTAGCTCCTATCAGGAAATGTGCCCTATCAGAGGGTAGTTAGGGTTACTCCACTTACTCACATAAAGAACCTACAGTACAAAATCTATTCTTAAGTAATTTCTTCTTGGTCACTAAACAAGAGGCATGAATAAACTGCTGATTAAGTGCCATCGGTAGGAGGGTGGTCATCTAAACTCAGATATTGAAGACAACACCAAAGGGACAGTATCAACACTGAGTAGGTTAATGAGTGCATGCACCAAACAAGTTAGGAAGATAGAAGTAAATTTCTGGCAATTTATCTCCTTTCAGTTGTAGAAAAATTGCCTTTTGTGAATGCAGGTTATTATTATCTAGAACTACTCTACTACTGTGTTACACATAGAACTCTTCTGATACTGATTCTTCTCTCCAGTGTGCACTCAATCCACAACCTTCTGTCACGGTTTCAGGAATAATATTGCAGGTGGAAAGAGTGGCAGCAAACAAAGGTCACATGCGATTGTTCCTGGTTCTGATGAGAAACTCAGCCACCATCTACTGCAAATTTCAGGGTCATGTTAACTCAAAGCCAGTGGCCTTGGTTTGGCAATTACCTTCCACTGCCCTCGCCAGTGGTGAAACTGAGGTCTTCAGGGCCTATCTGATCACCTTCAGGAAAACTGGAACATGTATCTATAATAAAAGTAAAAGGTGTAGAAAAATTTTAAAACAGGAAAATGCATTTTTCTAAACACTTAAGTTGGCTATCTGTGACTCAAAGTAATCAAAATGTACTCAACCACTCTACCCTTGGGAATTTGTGACCTGAGCTCTGTGAAGCCCAAGGGGCTGCCAGAAGCACAGTGGGAAAAATGGAACTTGGGATTCTGTTTATTCTCCTGTCACTTTTTCCTGTACTGTGGGCACTGGGAAGCTTGGAAAGAAGGTACAAGGATTCAGATTTACTGAATATGATGAGAGTTAAAAGACATTTTGACTCAGGGCAACATCATTTTTAAAAATCTGCATATCACATGATTGTCAGCCCACGCTGAGAATGCTGTTTTTGTTGGGGCCACAAAGAGACTACCAGGATAACTGGAATACGTAGCTAAGATTAAAAATAAATAGTAAATCTTAAAAGGAGATGAAGGTATTGGAAAGATATTAAAATTGAGTTGTTTTGACAGACAGCATGGCAGCATAGATAGAGGACTACAGGGCCTTCCACAAAACAGAAACTTAACTTATGCTTTTTGGATTGGGTTGCAATAAAAAAGACTTGGTCTGCAGTCCTGCTCCTGACACATATCATCACTACGGGCAAGTGATTTAACCTCTCAGGGCCACTAGGCAACTTTCTCTGAATACTACCATTTATCAAAGAGGTAGTTGGGGAGAGTTTTCTTTCTAGGAGTTCCCAACCCAGATGAAAAAAAAAGGAGTGGCTTAAATGCATAAAATAATCAAACATTTGGTCCTATATCAGGCAAAATAAGAATACAATATAAGAGCAATATAATATATACTAGCTAAGAGAAGCCTACCAGTGCTATAGCACTAAGGGCTCCTAAAAGTACATAGAGGTGATTTATAAAATTCCTTGGATGATTTTGGTTGTTTTCAACAATACTTACAAACTGTCTTAATCCAAGGATTTCAGCTTCTATAACTTCTCACCAGATTACTCAATAGCTAACCTACAAAAATAGTCTCTTAGTCCTATATTATGCAATTTATGTATTTGAAAGTCATAGCACAAAAGGCTAAGACTATCTCTTAACAAAGAGCTATGTATTTGAATACTGTACTTAAAAAACCACCAGCACATATTCAATTCAGTAAGTATCACACTGGCTAACTAATGGGGCAGCCACCACCACCAAAGTATTTGTAGTGTCTTAACCACCCTTCTTCATTCATGAAAACTGCATGGCATTCAAGGCAATAGAACAGTGGTTCTCCACCTTCCTAATGCCGTGACCCTTTAATACAGTTCCTCATGTTGTGGTGACCCCCAACCATAAAATTATTTTTGTTGCTACTTCATAACTGTAATTTTGCTACTGTTATGACCTGTAATGTAAATATCTGATATGCAGGATGTATTTTCATTGTTACAAATTGAACATAACCCATAGGTTGAGAACCGCTGCCCCAGTGAGTAGAAGGGGAAGAAGGGATGGTCTCCCTCTTCCTTAGAAAGAATGCAGCCTCCCCGGTGAAACAGCATCAGGTGCTCTACCTTCCCCTGAGGGCTGACCCATGAAGGAGTCATTAAATCCATCCAAAGGAGCGTTCTCTTCCTGCTCTTCGTTTTCAGTGTCACACTCAACATCACTATCACTGCTCATTCCTGGCAGGAGCCGAAGAACATGCTTCTGACAGAGAACTGCTGAAAGTGAGAAAAGAATAAAAGAAACTAGCAAGAAACTTTATATACATTTTATGACAATGATGATCATGATCACAAGGAGCTAGCATTTATATATCACCTTTCAGGTTTGTAAAGCACTTTGCAAATATCAAGTCAATTTATCCTCATGACAACCTTCACAGAAAGGGGCTATTATTAGCCCCCTTTTACAGATGAGGAAACTGAGGCAGACAGAAGTTAGATGACTTGCCCAGGGTCATACAACTGTTGCCTGAAGCAGGATTTGAACTAAGGTCTTTCTGTCTCCAGGTCCACTGTTCAATCCCCTGTGCCTTTTCAATCTTAATTTTTAAACCATGAACCAAGATGTAAATAAAAACATATACACTACGGTACTCTACAACTATGACACAACAGAGTTTGGTCTACTTCTACTCTAAGTCAATTATCTACTCTATCAAGGGAATTTAGTTAATGAATTTGTTATAAGACTGTACTATGACAAACATCTGGATCTGTGATTGCTGATATCACCAGGAGGTAAGGTGATCAACATTGTCAAATTCTGCAAGGAGGTCAAAAAGGATAAGAACTGAAAATGCCATTTGATTTGGCAATTAAGATATTACTAGTAACTGTGGAGAAGGTGGTTTTAGTTGAATGAAGGGATCAGAAGCCTAAGTGAAGCAGGTCTGAGAGTGAGAACATAGGAAGCAGAGGAATGTAGATGACTTTCTTGGAAGAGTTTAACACTGAAAGAGAGGAGAGAATGTAGAATGATAGCTCATAAAAATGGTAAGATCAAGTGACGGCTATTTTAAGAATGCGGAAGGGGCAGCTAGGTGGCACAGTGGATAGAGCACCATCCCTGAAATCAGGAGGGTCTGAGTACAAACCCGGTCTCAGACATTTGACACTTTCTAGCTGTGTGACCCTGGGCAAGTCACTTAACCCTGATTGCCTTGGAGGGGAAAATGAAGAAGACATAAATGTGCTGGTAGGCAGCATGAAAAGACTCTATAGAAAGGGAGAGATTGGAACAGGAGCTGTGAAGAACAGAATTCAATTAGGAAGGATTAAAATGCTAGCCTTGCTTAAGTGAGAGTACAGTTGACATTAAATAACATAAATTTATAGAAGCCCCAAAAAGTATCATTTCATGATTTTCTCAAGCTTTATTCAACAGCATATAAATGGGAATGAAGGAGGCAGATGGTAAGAGTAATCCATGGTTGGTAAAAGCGTAATGTTAGTGGTCATAAGACAGAGAAAAAGAGGGAATGAGACAAGATTATGATTAGATAAAGGATTTTTAGAGGTCCCTGTACATGGAAGTAGAACATTTGTAAGCGATAGCAGAATCAAGGATATGACCATCTCTGTGTTTAGCTCAGATAGAAAAGTAGGTTGTAGGAACTAAGTATGCCTAATGCCATTCATCAATTCATTCCACGAAAACATAATACTGGGGAAAACTACATTATAGGGTTTCATAATTCCAAAGGAACTTTGTTCATAGTTATATATGTCACTGCTAATAAACAGACCTGGTTTGTACCCCACACCTCAATCTACCTTTATTACATTTACTCACCACACATTGCTACTTTTCTCTTTATTTATCCTCAACAAAATACCCAGCACATAAGTGAAGTGAGCAGAACCAGGAGAACATTGTACACAGTAACAGCAACACTGTGCGATGACTAAATTTGATAGACTGAGCTCTTCTCAGCAATGCAAAATTCTAAGACAACTCCAAAAGACTCACAATGGAAAATGCCATCATATCCAGAGAAAGAACTACAGAATCTGAATGCAGATTGAAGCATACTATTTGCTCTCTTTGTTTTGGTTTGTTTCTTCTCTCCTGTAGTTCCTCCCACTGATTCTAATCCTTCCTTACAACATGACCAATGTGAAAATATGTCTAATAAGACTGTATGTGTAGAGCCTATATCAGATTGCATGCTGTCTTGGGTAAGGGGAGAAAATTTAGAATTGAAAACCTTAGGGAAGTAAATGTTGAAAACGAAAAATAAATTAATGAAAAAAATACCCAGCATGCACATCACTTGGCTACCTGTGTGAACTGGGGAAAGTCACTTCCCCTTTCTAGTGTCAGTAACAAGAGTCAACTAGACTAAAAAGACTATCCAAAATTCCTTCCAATTACAACTCTATGACCTTAGGAAGTGAAGAAACATCCTTTCCATAGAGTAAATGTCTTCCACATATCTGTAATCTCATTTTTCAAATGTATATAGATGCTGCTGAGATGAACAGGATAAAAATTCAGATTTAAAACTCTTACCGAATTCATAGCAGCCATTTGTCATTATGTATTTTCTCAAAGGATGCTAATCAAACTGAAGGGTCCGCCTGAGGGGTGGAGTTTATCCATGAAATATGACATTAAAAAGGAGTTGTCCTACTTGAAAAAGTTGGAAATCACTGAATCACATGATCTCTAAGGCCCCTGATAGTTCTGTGATTCTATTCTATGAAGACAGATATAGCTAATCTGCTACAACAAAACGCAAAACAAAAACAGTTTCCCTAACACTTTTCAAAGGTTTTGAAATTCTAATTCACACCTGATGTCAATGTACAGCTTTTTATTTATTTATTTTTAATGTTTTGCTTTCTGGAGAGGCAATTGTGGTTAAGTGACTTGCCCAAAGTCACATGGCTAGTAAGTGTGTCAAGTGTCTGAGGCTGGATTTGAACTCAGGTCCTCCTGACTCCAGGGCCAGTGCTCCATTCACTGGGCCACCTAGCCACCCCAATGCATAGCTTTTTAACTGGAAATATCTAACCTGTTCAAGGTAATAGTATATCTCTAAAATGATGAATGAATGAAAAAGCATTTATTAAATGCTTACTATGTCTTTTTTTCTGATTCCATATCCTTTATCTTTTCTTTTTTAATATTTAATTTTTATTTTACTTTTTTCATTTATTATGTTTTCAACAGAATTGGTTATTTTATCAAAAGCCTCTTCTGCATCTGTTGATATAATTTTTGTTCTTCTTGTTATTAATATGGTCAATTATGCTTATAGTTTTCTTAATATTGTACCAATCCTAAATTTGTGGTATAAATGTGACTAGTACCAAGAATTAGAAATACACACAGAAAAAGTGACATAGTCTCTACTCTCAAGAAGTTGATTCTCTAAATGGGAATCCCCTAAAAGGAAAAGTTTAGCTCCAAGGCCCAGAAGTCCTGAGAATGCAGGCATGGGGTGAATAGCAAGGCTGCATCAATGCTGGATGACAATGGCAGGGTCTGCAAGGACAAAGAGCAAAGGTTCTTAACCTTTTTTGCATCACATACCTCTTCATCAATCTGACAGAGTCTATGGACTTGCTCTCAGAAAGTTGTTAAATACATAAATAAAATATACAAGATAACAGAGACCAAATTATAGCGAAATACAGGTAACAAATAATTAAAATAACAAGTTAATGGATCTCAAGTTTAAAATACCTGTCACAGAGGCAGAGCAAATACTAAGGTGAGGAAGACCTTAGGAAGCAGTGGAAGGGCATATGGTAAGGCCCTATTGTCCTCCACCTTACAGGAAAGGAAAAAGCTGGTGGCTCCCAACTAATCCTAGCCATGTGAGCAGTAAAGCAGCCCAGATGGGTTCTGGGAAGCCAGGGGAAGTGCGGAAAGGGGGAATGAAAAGAGGAGGGTGGCAATGAGGTCTTCCCACCACCCAGCTGTCCTAGAAGTGTTCTGGGACAAGCTGGCTAGGGAAGGGGGAGATGAGGAAGGTAAATGGAGGATGGGTACTCCAAGTGGAGGTGGGTCTTCTAAAAGGCCAAGAAAAGCCAACTAACTCATCCATCTGCCTCTACTCCTTGTCATCTCAGGGGATCCCAGAAAAACACAGCATTTCTTAAGAAATTTTAAATACGGGGTGGCTAATTGGCACAGTGAATAGAGCACCCTGGAGTCAAGAAGACCCGAGTTCAAATCCAGCCTCAGACACTTAACACTTACTAGCCATGTAACCTTGGACAAGTCACTTAACCCCAACTACTCTTCCTTCTCCCCTCCAAAAAAAAAAAAGGGAATTCCAAATACAAAATGTCCCATTTAATTTGACTATAATGGTGAAAACACAGCCTTAATCTTTTCCCAAAGAAAAGATGTAACTCATTTATTAATAGTTGTATTTTGCTGAAAAATTTAAACAAATATTTTGGTTTAAAAAGTTAAATTAAAAAATAATTGGGGGTGGAGGGAGTGGGAGGGAAGAGGAAGAAGATAGTCAAAATTACCAAAGAAAATGTTTTGAGTCCTACCTAAGTATATTAAACTGTTAAAATGCTCTTTTCTGAAAACTACCAGTACAGAATACTTCCTCCCATTTTAAAGAGGAAAAAAAGTTAGCTCCTTTTTTTGGGTTCTGTCTCCATCTCGTGTTCTTTTACAGTACTGTTGTTACTCAGGAATTTAAAAGTCATTTTGAGGTTTAAGTATTTTAGGTATAAATTTATTTTCCTTGAATATACGGGCTGGACAAATTTAAGAGGTTGTTAGGATCTTGATTTCTAGTTCAATAGTCTTCCTTCCCATTAGAACACAATACCTCTTGAACAAATCTCCATAAATATGTGAAAGAGGAACTAAAGACACAAGGCAAAAATAAACAATTATTCAAATCTCAACCACAGGCACTCTTAAACTAAAGTCACAAACTCTGGCTACAATTATTCTGTTCAGAGCCTATTCTGGTTCATAATACATTAAAGAATCATTTTAGAGTTGAAAGGAATCTCTGAACTCCTCCTGGTACAATGGAAAGAGCAATGGATCTAAAGTCAGAGGCCAGTTTGAGGTCCCTTCTATTCTGACTTTGGGCATGTCACTAAAACTCTGAGTCTTCTCACCCATAACATGAGGAGGCTGGTTTATATGGCTGCTTCCTATATCACCTTGAGATCTATCCTAGCCTCTCATTCTGTAACTAAAGAAGAGGTAAAGTGATGTGTTCAATGTCACAGAACTAGTTAGTGGAAAAGCAGGACTACAGTCAAGTTTCTCTTATCTCTCTATGTAGTGCTATATAATCATCACATTGAATAAACGGCAAGTAATACTGTTTCGAAAGACCACAAATCTTTTTTTTTTAAACAGTCAGTCTTTCCCCCAGAACATATGATCATAAAATGAAGATCAGGATTAGTTCCTATTTAATGAACATAAACTGCTATTCACCTACAGTGGCAAAGTAGCTGTTTTCAAACCAACCATCTAGGAAGTATTTTACTCAATTACAGAAAGGCAACATGGACCAGTGCATTAACAGCACAGTGTAGGGAATGGATATTGGACCTGGGTTCTGATCTTGCCTTTGTAACATACCAGTTACACAGACCTGGCCAAATTATGTTCTCTCTACCAGTCTCTGTTTCCTCATCTATAAAATGGGAATAATAACATCACCTATCTCAAAGAGTTGTTCTGAGAATCAAGTAAGATGTGTATAAACTGCTTTGCAATTCTTAAAGGACTATACACATCTAAGCTATTAGTTACTTGCTTTGTGTGGGGAATTAATACCAGGCTTTGAAGAAGAACTCATTTATCACAGATACTTGGAAACTACATTAACTACCATTATCCTACTACAGCTTACTAGGTATTATCACATTCAGATTTCCAAGGTCCAGTATTGTTTTCCAGTGAGAATGGGAGCCAGGTAAATTTAGCTAAAAAGAATAAATAGTGAGCAGTAAAGAAAGAAAACAAGGAACGGTGCTGGGCACAATGTAGGTATTTTTATGCCTTTCTTCTACCAGGTGTCACCACAAATGGCAAACAGTGCAGAAAAATTCAGCAGTTCCTGGTATCTCGTCCATACTATGCTTCTAGAAAGGAGGGCTAATAGTCAAATGGCCAATTACTAAGAGAGGAGCTTTGAGTATCACTGTGGTAACTGAAAGGATCTGTGCTATTCTGGCTTCAGCTCAATTAAAACACAGTCTTCAAACATTTTTAGATAAAACAATCAAGAAAATCGCCCTATCACTAGTAGGTCTAGAGTTCATTTGTCTTCCAGGAGGAAAAACACTATCATTTTCAGGATCAGGCCATCAAAGTAGAAGTTTAAGATAAGGTTACCCACAATGTTGGAAGGTTTAAGGTAAAAGCCACATTTCATTTAGGCTCAAGATGATGAACACAACAGGTCTTGGTTTCTCAGAGAGTACCAACACCAGCTGTCCTCTGAAACATCACAAAGCCTGCTTTTCTCTTCTCCAGGGCTACTGTCAGCACTCTACAGTGATCTCTCACATGGAAAATTTTCCTGATGCATTTTTCTCAAAGAAATAGCCTTGTTTTCCCCACATTCATATACAATGGGAACTGACTACACTTGCCAGGAAGACACGGAATGTCAAGGTTTCTTTGGAGTTGGTGCCAGCCAAGGGCAGAAGACACCCGTGGCTGGTACTGAGGCTCAAGCCTTCTCTTTCAAGCAAAACAAAAACAAAAAAAATCCAAAGGGTACAAAAGCTCCTTTTTATCTAAACTGCTCCCTTCTACCAGCTCCACAAGGCCCTTTCTTTCCTCCCCAAACCTTTACTGGAACTTTAGCTATATGCAAACTGCTTAGGTATCAACAAATTAGTCCATGTAGTTTTCTAATGTCCTGATGGTGTGGAACTGTTTTGCATTTATGTGGCAACTTTATTTAAAGAATGGCAAGAGCTTTATGAAAGTAGAGCTTTCCCCACAGCATGCACCCTGAAATGGAGTTTGTTGTTGTTGTTTAGTCATTCAGTCATGTCTCACTCTTTGTAACCCCATCTGGGGTTTTCTTGGCAAAGATACTGGAGTGGTTTGCCATTTCCTTCTACAGCTCATTTTACAGATGAGGAAACTGAGGCAAACAGGGTTAAGTGACTTGCCCAGAGTAACACAGCTAGTAGGTGTCTGGGGCTGAATTTGAAGTCAAAACCTCCTGATTCCAGGCCTGACACTCTATGTACTAACACCACTTGGTTGCCGCAACATGTAGCTGGGTATTGATACGTTAAAAAGCTGTTCAAAGACCCCTTATTCCCCTTGCACGTTTCAATACTTTCAAAAGAGCTAAACTGTAAAGTTACCCCAAAATATAGTCATGAAAATATTTCTGGAGTTCATGAAAGGCAAAATACTACTAAATTAAGGGGTTGGTTGGAGTAGGTAGTTCCGAAAATCCTCCCAACTCTAAATCTGATCATTGTATCTGTGTTACTCACATTATAAAATAATTTTATTTTCTCTTTAATAAAAGTCAAAAATCTTCTGCTGTCTATGCCTCACCTGCAGTGGCAACTGCTAATTAAATTTTACTCTAATTACTCAAATAATCAGAATTTAACTTATAAGAAAGAAGCAGACATTAAGAGACAAGCTACATATATAACCTAAAACACATACTACAAAAACATCAATGCAATGGTATTTTAAATTATCATTTACCAACAAGAGGCAATGGCGCAAGCAAGCCCTGCAGGTTTCTATGTATGTCCTTTTAGAAACATTTCTCAAATAACCCTTTCTTCTGGAATAGTGTTGCACCTACAGGAGCACATTGCGTTGTACTAAGACTGAAGACATTTTTAGCCTTCTGAAACAGAAAGACTTTCCTGCAAATGCCAACACCTACACAATGTTGCACACGGCAACATGAATACTGGCACCTTAATATAGGCTTTGAGCTACAATTCATCAGTCATTGAAATTCAAATGAGTGCAGAGGTGGGAGGCGGCAGACTTCAAGGAAGAAATGAATTTTTTTTTATGTCAAATATCAATAAGAAAGTCAACATCCTTTTTTTTCCCCCTAACTTCTAAAGGACACAGCAAGGGGAAATCAACACTTCCACACAGACACCATCTGATCTAAGAGAACTACAAAATGTCTTCTGTGCCTCAGACAAGTAGAGAACAATGAATTCATATACTGAAAGAAGTACTTACAACTATAACCAAATGTGGCTTAACAGAAAAGTAGTCTGTTATGAGTTGAGACTTTGTGAAACATAAAAAACTCTGTTCCACAAAAAAAGAGAGAAAAGCAATAATCTATGCTATTTTTTAAAAGCACAAACAAAAAATTAAGGTTGACTTTTCTATCAATTTACGTGCATTTTCAACATATAGTAGACTATATATATTGTAAAAAACTTAAAAGTAATGTCACTTCACCTACTTAACTAATATATAATACCTCTTTCTGCAGAATATGCACAACCTCTTTAAAAAATGTGTAGGGGCAGTTAGGTGGCACAGTGAATAGAGCACCGGTCCTGCAGTCAGGAGGTCCTGAGTTCAAATCAGGTCTCAGACACTTGAGACACTCACTAACTATGTGACCTTGGGCAAGTCGGTTAATCCCAATTGCCTTGTCTTACCCCCTCCAAAAAAAAAAAGTGTGATGTTTTGTGCTAAATCAGCAAATATCAAATTCATAAAATGTTATGCTCAGATTGAAGGTTGCCTGAGATTAAAGATTCCTCATAAAAATAAGCAATTTAAGAACCTACCCTCTCAGTGCAACTTTCTAGACATGATTAGTATGACTTCAACTTTTATTTACCTTCTTCAGGCACAGCTGAAGCCCCTTCTGGAAGTATGGCCTGTAACTCCCCAGTTTCAGAATTGTTTTCCATATCAGTGATTGGGGTCCCTTCTATGCGACATCCTTTAGCATTAGACCTTGGAATTTGTAAAGAGATACTATGTTATTACATTTCTGTATTTAAAAGTCCATAATAATAAACAGCATTATTTCTTATAACTCATTTATATCAGGTATTTTATAAAGACACACGTATACACATATGTATGTATATATATGACACTGGGGAAATCACTGAACCTCTGTAGGCCTCAATTTCCACATCTGCAAAACGAGGTAGGGGGTTGGACCTAATGACCTCTAAAGTTCCTTTCAGTTCTAAATCTATGATCCTATCATCTTGTGTATTAAAGTAATTTATGGTTTACAAAGAACTTTTATCCCATAAACTTAACAAGTCTAGACATAAATCATTAAAATCTAGCACTGACTCAGTATGACTCATGGAACTTTAGTATTATTTAAAATTATTTAGAGAAGCCTCCTAATTGGAAAAGTATAATAGCCAGGCCTAAACAATAACATCACCTTGTATTTTGATATAGTCTATACCACTGACTTGGCTAATAAACTATTCACATTTACACATACTGTGCAAAATTTTTGTAAAATAAAGTGCAAAATGGAGATAATATTTAAACACTGATGAATTACTATAAAGTTGAGTCAGTATATTATCTATGGATATTTACTAGCATACATTCAATCATCACTATCAGATGTACTCATATAATAATGTGCTGTCCTTTTTTAAAATACAGAAATAACATTGTTGACCTAAACCAAACAAACATGCAAAGTTATTTTCCTCATAGTGGGAATGGACTTGCACTGATGCTAGGTTAAAATTACGAGCCTTTGCAAAGATACCTGGCCCACACAAGGACTGAATCTGTAACTTTAGATTTATTCACACTAGCAGCACAATACTATAATATCACTCTATTCAAATCCTTAAAGAATAAGACTAAAGCATTTGTTTTGGCAGTAAAGAACACACACTTCCCCTACAATTTAATTCACTAGATTAAAAATAACTTCTTAAACAGCCAGTTTTATCTTAAATCAAAAAGGCAGGTGTACTGGAAACTGACTAGGTAAAATGGATGGCAAGACAATGTCCAATCACCATAAAATGTTTACTTAAGCAATTTATAGTGAACTAAAGGATAAACCATATTTGGTGTAACATAACCAAGCCACTTCCATAATTATCCAACATGTTAATTATTTTAAACCAATTGTACACAACTTTTTAAGATATGTCTCTAAACTTAATTCAAGGATCTTTTCAAATAGATCAAGACAAAGCTGTTCTACTGTTTAAAAATTTATTCTGTATCCATGCAGAGTAGATAGTAACATCTCATTCAGTAGAACTAAATAAAATACATTATATGATAAATCAGTCCTGAAAGAATGGAAGGCTAAATTGACAGCCCCAAGATCTGAATGTATGACTTCTGAAGAGGAATGAATGGAATTAAGCAATGTGTACTTTAACATTTTGGAAATTCTAACTCTATACTCTTTTTGGGAAGAAAATTAAAACAGAAACCAAATTGTTAAGAGTGTCTTCACTGAACCTAAACAAATGTAAAGCCTTATGAGATATAAAAGATCACAGCCTCATTAAAAAGCATACAATAGGAGCAGCTAGGTGGTACAGTGAATAGAGCACCGGCCCTAGAGTCAGGAAGACCTGAGTTCAAATCTGATCTCAGACGCTTAACTAGCCGTGTGACCCTGGGCAAGTCACTTAACCCCAACTGCCCTACCTTCCCCCATCCAAAAAAAAAGTAGCTGGCAAAAAAAACCTCACTCCTGTTAACTAATACTGTAATCTTAATTTAGTTAAAATGAGCTTTAATTTGATCCTGATATGACTATTTTTTGCTTCTTTCCACATTTACAACTTTTTTTTCTGGTCAAAGTCAGGAAACAGAACCTCTAAAGACTTATCAGGTATATAATAATTTTTTTCTATTTCTATTCTTACAGGGTTGAGAAAATGGGAAGCTTGATTTGTAAAATATGATAGGCATGTATTAAGAAGGAAAATATGTACAGAGATAACAAAAATAATTCTATGCATTACATTAACAAAGGGTCTTAAATTTACCCCAATGTGACCATTTTTCTTGTCTTCTCCATAACAGGTAAGCCATTTAAACCTGGAACAATCAGAACATCTGGATCCAAAACTTCACACTGTCTGTCTTCTGTTTTGGGCAGTACCTCACAAATGTTGCCATGAGTCAAAGCCCGGGGTGGGCTATGTCTGTTACCAGACTGTGAGCTTCCAGGACACCCTGAAGAAAATGAATATTCATAGGTTTACTGTAGTAAAGTCAATGTCTCTCCTGAAAATACAGACATAAAAAGTTCTCTTTAAGTATCCACTCAACTTACCTATATATGATTCCCAAATTTAAAATATTTTACGGTTTAGAAATAAGGAAGAAAGCATATTAATGAACTAACATGACCCAGACTACCTTTTAAGGACCCAGATTAAATTATTATCTTCTTTTCAAAAAACATATACTGATTATTCGCAACTGCAGAAAAAAAATAGAATAAAATACTTCCAAAAATCTTTGGTGGTTCTCTAGCATCTACTGAATAAAATGTATAAAGTACCGATCCTGGCATTCTAGGATCTCAGGCATATAATATGGCTCTAACCTCTCTGAACACCCTCACAAAACATTATTTCCATTCACATAATCCACTCCACAACCAATTGGACTAATTCTCCATCCCCAGTTTTCTTCCTACTTGCTCCTGTTTCTATGCCCTTGTGAATATAATGGACTCCTGTACCCATATTTCTATTCACTGACACCCCTCTTCTTGCTTAAAGGCCCAATTCTGATGCCACCTCCTCCCAGAAGTTTTCCCTGCCTCTCCACAAATATAAGTCGTCTCTTCCCCATTAGATTCCTCACAGAAGTTTGCTTGGCCTTTTCCTTCAACCTCACCACTCATGAATCTCTGTCTTCTTTGTTACTTAATTTAAATGTGAAGTTGTCCTCCCATGATAATATAAAAAATTTTTAAATCTTTTATTTATTTTTAGTTTTCAACATTCATTTCCACAAGATTTTGAGTTACAAATTTTTTCCCTGTCTTTCCCCTACCCCCCACCCCAAGATAGTGAAACTACTGAATACCCCTTCCCCCCCATCTGCTCTCTCTTATATCCTCCCCTATCCCTCTCTCAGCCTTATAGTAGGGCAAGATGGATTTCTGTATCCCAGTGGCTGCATTATAATATAATCGTGAATGCTAGTAGGCTAACTTCACCTATAAAAATGAAACCAATTACAGAAATAAAACTCTAAAGCATGCTGCTTTTAAGAAACATACCTGAAACATGATGTTTTCATATAGATTCACAGTAAAGGTTTGGAATATATAAATGGCTTCTTCCTCTAAGACTAAAGCTAACCAGTTAATATTAGTGTCAAAAGATTCTTGTTCAACAAGTAGCAGCTGCCAATTTTTAATGAAATCAGATCAATGCTACAGCTGCCAGCTTTTCAAACCATATAATGTTTCAACAGCTATTTAAGGAATAAAATAATATTTCTTAAAAGCAAGAACTGTGTCATATGTACTTTTATACCCCTGATGCTTAGGCACTTGGTTTTGCATATAGCAGGTGCTTAATGCTTTGCAATGAATTACATATTTCAACACAATTTTTTTTGTCTTTGTAGGTCCAACAATAAAAACACATCAACATTCACTATATACATCTACCTAAGCATTTCGGATTTACCTTCAGAGGAAGTCTGACAGTCTCCCTTTGGGCGATGATTGTTTTCCCCACAATCCACTGCTCTTCTTAGTGACAAACTTCCAGCTGTACCAGATCGGGTAGGTTTAGGAGAACTACTTTTCTTACTTGTGGCTGAAAAGACATTTTAACATACTTTTCTGTGTGCAACAGTATATTAAATACTGCCTCAGCAAGGCAGGTACTCTGTCTTCCTTTGCAGATAGGGTTCCAAGTGCTTTCTCCCAAAGAAGGAATTTCTGTTTCTTAATGATTAAAAAATGAGTCTTCTAAGAACCCTTCCAGATAGGAGACTCAAATGAGTTTGAGCTATCAACTCAGCTTATAAAAAAAGAAATGGAATATGGGGACAAAATTAGGAGTCGATGTCCTCTAAAGAAGAGATATTTCTTATGGTGGGAAGAACAACAGAACAGGAAGAAATGAATTCTAGTCCTGTCTGATTCTGGGCAAACAGCATCATTTCTCTGGGCCTCACTTTCCTCCTCTGTATAATGAAATGCTTGGACTATGTGAGCTCTAAAAGCCCATCCTAGCTTTAAAATTTTATGAAATCCTTCTATGGAAATTATCTCCTCAAGTGAAAATTTGGCCAACAGTCCCAAGATAAACTATCATTCAAAACTGAAGTTATTCCACTGTAAGAAAAATGGTTCTTCAATGAGGACAGAAACTTCAAATTCTTTCCTAATAAGGCATCTAGAACTGGGCTGGGCCTTTGACATGCAAATGAAACTTAAAACAAGGTAATCTAAAATTGAAAGCAAATAAGAAGGACGGCTCTCTGTAAACACCCTGTATGATGGAGATAAGTTCACTGTAGCTTTTAAGTCATACCTCTCATAAGGGTCACTGAAAAATGTTAGGACTTTCAAGTTGAAAATCCACTGAAAAGGGAATAGAATTAGATAATCTGAAAGACTGAAGGAAAGGGAGGATGGATAAAGTAAAATAATATATCTTGATGGTGACATTTAATCAAAAGAAAAGGTAGAGGTGAGGGAGAAAATGTGATTCCTAAACTAAACTCTTATCTAGAATACTGAGGGTATAAAAAGATTGTATCAGTCAAAATAAGAGGAGAGGGATGATTAAGACTATGCTGATGAAAAGTAAGATAAGCTTAACCTGACTTTGGTACGAGGGGGAAAGCTATGCAAAGGAGTGAGGCAAAAAACAACAACAACAACAACAACAACAACAAACAAGGAACATCTTATGCTGATAAAAACAAAGAAAAAAGATACAAAGGTTCTAATGACAGGAAAATCAAACAATTAAAGACTTAAATACTAATGGGCTAATTTTACCTATAAAAATGAAGCCAATTGCAGAAACAAAACCCTAAAACTGGCTGCTTATGAGAAACATAACTAAAACATCATATTTTCATATAGATTCAAAGTAAAGGACAGGAATATATAAATGGCTTCCTCCTCTAAGACTAAGGGTAACAGTTGGTTAACAGTGCCTAAAGATTCTTGTTCAATGAATAGCAGTCACCAATTGTTAATGAAATCAGATCAGTGCTAAATTTGCTAACCTTTCAAATTACATCATGTTTCAAGAGTCATTTAAGGAATAAAATATCCCTCACTCTCCAATTCTTTAAGGGTGCTAAGCCACTAAAGAGTCAGCTCTCTCCAGATGACTTTCTCTCTCTTCCTCTTACTGAAAGGTTTGTTCATTTCCTTTTCACTCCTTTTAATCCTCCCATGTCACTTATTTGGACCCTGAGATACACTTGGCTTAAAAAGCTTTTAAAACAATAGACTAGGATTCAGGGACACCAAGGCAAAACTATAAAACAGATTTATCTTTGGTACTTTCCCTTTTCTTGGTACTGATCTCTTCTATTGCCCCCAACTAGAATTCACTGCCTTGCTGCTGCCTCTGAGCGTTCAGAAAGCTTCAGTGCTATACTTTAACAAGGTCTGCACTAATCTGAAGTAGTCTGTGACTCAGGATCACCCCCTTCACCCAATTCTTAATCAAGTTTACCATCTTTTAGAGCCAGATATTAAACTTTATTATTAAGTTATATTCAAAATGTAGCAAATTAGGTTCTACTCCTTCACTTTCAGTCCTACCTCTGGATCATTTATTACAGCTGATTGTTTGGATGGTTTAAAAAAGTGTCCCTCTAGGTTTTTGACTTTTTCTCTTGTTGCTATCTACCTTTATCATAGGGAACCTGGAACCTTAGATGCCCAAAGAGTCCTGGGACAGTTATTTCCTGTTCATTTTAAAGAACTAAAACATAGGGCCACCCTTAACGATGGACCCAGATGGCAGATTTACTGGCTCATAGACAAATAATGGAAAACAAAAGAGGGTAGGCAATAGGGAGGCTGGAACCAGCATGGCTTACAAAAGGAGCATTCTTTTGTAAAATCAGATCTGATAAGGTGAGATTTAGAGTCAGACCCAGAATAAAGGTATACATAACCCTCAACAACATTCATCACTGCAGAACAAGACAGGTCAAGCAATTCTCAGATGTTTTAAATCAGAAAACAAAGGACAATTGGCTTCTACAGTGGGGCTACAAATTCAGCCTCTCCCAATGCTAATTCATTGATTTAGAAACTATACACAGGGTATAATTCACCTCTTTACTCTACCATCTACTCCATCTCTATGACAGCTTCCTTGCCTACTTAAACATAACTCTGCCAGGAGGAGTCCTCACTGATTAGTGAGTTACCCACGACCTCCACATCTTGAGAAGCCCCACCTTGCTGCTCACTTTACTTCTTGTTCACTTTCTGGTCTGCACCATCTGTCAGGGATGGGGTTCAAACCCAAGACACCCAACTCCTCATCCTACGTTCTTTCTACTACCAGTGCTTCCAGATCCTTAGTTTCAAAATTGACCAATGAGAAAACGGCATTATAAGTTTCTTTCCCACTTACAGTTCCTGATGTAACAACTTGTAACTGAAGACTTTGTCAGAAGTTCCATTCCCAGATCTTGTAATTTGCCACAGCTTTCTGCTGTACAGGTAGCCAAAGACACCTGATCAGCAGAAAAAGAGCTGGACTGGACATCAGAGGACCCAGAACTGATGCTTCTTACTTCTGATAGTTGGTTTTTTACATCGGACATCTTACTTCTCACTTCAGCCATTTGTGTTTTGAGTCTCTTTAGCATCTTCAAGTCTGGAGGCACTCTCCACATTGCCTGTTGTCTCCTCTGATCTTTATCTTTTCGGGTATATGAGGCTTCAGGGAAAAAAACCAGCTGCCTTAAAATTTAAGTTTTAATAATACATTTAACTACCTCTTACCTTGTATCACAGATCTTCTTGTATGTCTGAATATACATAGTTACATCTGGGAAAGCATGCATTAATTGCATCAATGAAAATCAAGATAAAGACAGTCCCATTTGAACCTATAATATATGAATTTGGGCCATATTCAACTTAACCATTCAAATTAGCCTATAAATTCCAATTTGAATTAAAGATAATTTGAAAATTCCAAAATGAGAAGTTAAAAAGCTACATTCCCCTAGATACTTAACTGTGGAAATTCCTAAAATTAGGGTCTCTGGCAATTAATTCTATTCATATATCATTTTTCATTTAAAAAACTGTGGTTAATATAATAAAAACTCTGGATCAAAGTACTTAAAGTGGCAAGAAATTTGTATTAGCTTTTCAATGGCTTCTGATATGAGAAAAAAGAACTGACATTAATTAGGGAGACTATATTAACTTGCATGCTTTGATTGAGCATTATATAGCAAGGGAAACTAACCACAATCTTTTTTTTTCTTTCTTTTTTTTTTTGGGGGCTTTTTGGAGGAAGTAAGGTAGGGCAATTGGGGTTAAATGACTTGTCCAAGGTCACACAGCTAGTAAGTGTTAAGCGTCTGAGGGCGGATTTGATCTCGGGTCCTCCTGTCTCTGGGGCCTGTGCTCTATTTACTGTGCCAACTAGCCGCCCCTAATCATAATCTTGATAGCACAAAGATTTAAAATGAAAAAACACTGAACAGTCATTTGTTTTTAAAAGGACAAATGGAGCCATTTCAGAACCAGATGGTCTACTATTTCTGTTCCACTCTATTAAGCCACCAACCTGTGGTTTCAAATTTTAAAGTGACCCCAAATGAGGGACTGGTTCTCTCTCAATTAATGATATTAGTAACATCTTAACCTGTCCAGTAACTTCACCTCTCAATAAGAGCTCACATGCATATAATGCTTTACTGTTAATAAAGCATTCCCCTCATAAAACACTGGTTGACAGGGAGTACAAGTATTGTCATCCCCAATTTATGGATGAGGAAACAGGTATAAAGAGGTAAAGTAATTTGCCCATGCTCATAGTTAACAAGGGGAAGAGACAGGACTAGGTCCCAAGTTTTCCGGCTCCCCTTGGGCTCTATTATACTACTTACTGTACCATGTAGTTAAGAACCAGGAATACAGCAAAAACTTCTCAAAACATTAGATAAAGTCATTTCCAGGCCTAAATTCCACGGACCTATGTCAAAGTCAATGCAAGTATCTTTAAAATAAGTACAGTTTAAAAAAGAACATGCACTTTCATCCATAATCTCCTTGCCACACTACAAGCTTTCAGGAGATTAGAATCAGAAAATTTGGAGGGGAGAAAAGCTGCTAGGCAGACAGGTACAGTGAGAGAAGCAAAAAGGGATAGTGAACCACAGCAAGGAAAGAGAAAAAGCATAAAAAGCTGACATAAGAAACTAAACCCCCCAGAAATTTAGGGTTGGAATGAGTGCATGAGCAAACTGTTCTACCTACTTCAGTAGGTCTTTAACTATAGTTCCATATTACAGCACAATAATAACAGTGCTTAAAAATGATGGAATCATAAAATTAAGACCTGCAAATTACCTGAGAGAGAACCCAATTCAGGAACAATTCAACAAATATTTATATCAAGTGTCTGCTGTGTATATAAGAACTCTGACATAGGGTCCTAAAGATTAAAAGAGGCATGGACTCTGCTCTAAGAGGCATTACAATCAAGTAGAGAGGGAGAGAATAAAGAATTATTACATAAAATATTAAAGGAAAAATACATTCGAGAGGAGTAGAAAGAGGAGCAAAGTGCTATGTGAAGTTAAACGAAAAAGTGACCAAGAAGTTGAGGAAGAGGAAGGAAGAGAGAGGTTATGATCCCAAATCATTAAGAAAAAGTTAAGACTTGTTCTTAATAACTTAAAAACTCTGAATTAAATTTTAGAAAAAATCCTATGCAAAATGTTGAAAATTTTTTTTTAAACAGGTGTTTTTTAAGTAATCTATACCGAAAATTTGGCTACCAAGAATGATTCATAACATCTCCTCCAAAAGAGCTCTGGGTAGCTGGGATTTCATTGTACAAACGTTAATTCCATTAAATTTATGTTATTACATGCAAAAATGTTTCCTTGAATCTGAAAGAGTCCAAGTAATCTTTATGAATAACACTGCATTATTGAAAGACATATTTTTTAAGGAAAATATCTTTGTAAGCACAAAACAGCACTATAGCACCTCTCTCTTTTTCTCTTGCTATAAATCATCTCTTGGTAAAACATTTATAAACAACCCCACCTGGAAGGGCCTAATAAAGTTTCTTCTAGATCTACAAATCTATGAAAATTTTTGCCAAACATATGCTACTTAAACAATAGCTCAGAGTGTACACGAGACTTTTGCATATATTATTGATTTGTTAGTCTCAGAGGCACATCACATAAATCTAACTAACAAACAATTTAATATACTTAACATTATACTTACTTTGATACACAAAGATATTTAGAGTAGAGCTCTGAATAAAATTTTAGTTGTAATATTAATATAAAAAAGTCAGTATGTTACTAAAATCTCTCCCCATGCTAATATTTAAAAGAATAGGACCAAAGTCAGTCACACAGAGATTTTCTCTACTACCAATTAAAGTTAAATTCAATTACATTTAGTTAAAGATTGTGAAAAGGTTTTGGTTTTGTTGTTGCTGTTTTTTTTTACCTGTGGACTGTAGCAGTGAAGCAGGAGGACGAGGCTGTAAGCCCCATAAATTTTCCATACTGCTCCGATCCTTAAGGTCCAACAAGTGTATTAAAATTAGGGGATCAATATCTAATAAACTGCTACTAGCTGCAGACCCTGTATTTCCAGCTCGCCTTGAAGCTTTGCGGCTTGCACTTGCATAACCATGGCTACTACCTGCAAGAGAAAAAAAAAAGTGGGAAATATGTACTTCTAATCTGTTTATTTTTTTAAAATAGAAGTATAAATGTTTACATTTTAGTGAATATACGCCCACAGTTCACTTCTTAATAGCATCTCTTCTGTCCATAGTGATATATACTATACATCAACAGACAGCAAGCCATAGATCGGCAGAAACCAGCACAAGGCTCAGTCCCACAATGCTCAGGACCAGTAACTAACTGGCAGAGTCTAAGAAACTGTGAACAGTGAGAATAGGTACCATCACTGCTTCTGTACGTAAGAGAACCATGGTGGCAAGGAAGCCTCTCCTACTATTTCTCTCTCCTCTCATTTTTGACTTACTCTCCTACCTTGGCAAAGGTCAAGCAAGTGTAATTTGAAACAAGTCTCAGGCTCCAGAGTCCTAAGTGGTAGCATAAGCTTGGGTAATAACTTTAGAAGAAGAGTACCATAAGATCAGAACCAACTTGTATAACTTGGGTGACTGGGGACCCCAGCTGATGCCATCTGCCTCTGTTAGGTGCAAAATATAGTCCTGGAAAATGTCATGATGTTTTCTGCATCCAGTTTAAAAGTATTGTGAGGATTTGGTCTGTACTCTCAAAGGCAACATAAAATTAGGGTAATAAATGTCATGACTCACTGAAATTATTTAAAAATAAAACACAATGCTATAATCCAAATTTATAGGGTAAGCCTTGCTCAAACTATTCATGTATTCTCTCCCTAATGGCCAGTATTATTCCATTGTATTTCCCTCAAACCCTCACACCCTTAATCCCATCAAAATTTATCCTTCCTTAGGGTAAGTTTTATCAACTTCCGGGAGCCTAGAGCTTTCAAATTAATCAGGCCAGTGTATAATGATAACACTAATACAATATTTGCATCTTAAAAGGACCCTTTAAGGACAAAAATTTTAGATACTCTGATGTCAGACTGATAGAGGAGATATTTGTAATAAGGGAAGGGAAAGGGGTCTTGTGGTGCCTCTTAAATCACTGGCCACATGAATGGCAGTTAGGTGTCTTGAATCAGAAAACATAAGTATGAATCCTGGGACATCAGTTGGTACACACTGGACTGAGTGCCGGACCTGGAGTCAGGAAGACCTAAGTTCAAATGCAACTACTGACCAGCTGTGCAAATCACTAAACCACTGTCTGTCTCAGTGTTCTCATCTGTTAAATGAAGATGATAATAGCACCTACCTCCCCAAGGTTGTTTTGAGGATCAAATGAGATCGTTGTTTTGCCAAGCACCTAGCAGACAGTAAGCAATATACATACAGGCTACCTGATGTTATTATTATTGTTATTATTATTATTATTATCCTAGATCTGCCCACTTACCAGTATTGCGACTGTGATCAAGTTAAATCAATTTATCTGGGTCTATCTGATCATCCTAAAAATTACTAGGTGATCTCCAAAGTCTCTTCCAAGTCTAAGATTCTGTACATTGTTTTATGATTACAAAGCATATTCTGTACCTTATCTATTTGAGTCTTACCATAAGCCTGTGAATTAAGGTAATGAAACTACTATTTTATTTTACTATTTTAATTTTATAGATAAGGAAACTGAGGCTTACCTAAGAAGCAGTTTCAGAATATTTTATACATATTTTTACCAAAAAATAGTTGTGATCTATCATCTGATATCACTTTTATTCTAAAAAAACCAAAAACCCATTAAGCTGTTTCCTAAAACACTTAGCAAAAGGAGAGGGGAAGAAAAGGTTTTTTTTCCTCACAACTAATTCTATGAACCCTGTTTTTATCTTCAAGTTAGGGATTTAGGGAAAATATGCTTCAAAAGATTTATGTTAACCAGTAGAACACTGTATACCGTAAACGGCAATATTGTATGATAATCAACTGTCAATGACTTAACGATTCTCAGCTATACCATTAAGTCAAGATAATTCCAAGGGACTCATGAGGAAAAATGCCATCCACCTCCAGAGAAAGAACCGATGGAATCTTAATGCAGATTGAAGCATACTATTTTTCACTTTTTTTTTGTAATGTTTTTTTTTTACACGGGGAAGAGTGTTTTCTTTCACAATATGACTAATATGAAAATATTTTGCATGATTATACACGTATAACCTATTTTTGCTTACTGTCTTGGGGTGGGGAAGAAAGAACTTGGAAGTCAAAAAATTTTTTTAAAAGTTAACTGTTTTTACATGTAATTGCAAAAAATGTTATTAAAAAATAATTATGCTATAATTCAAACTCAAATGAATGCCACACAGGAAGATAATTATTAGTAATTCATATAGGAGGGAGGCACCCGAATTATTTTTTTTCAAAGTACCTATTTTCTTTAACAAAGCATGCAACCAAAATTTATGAAATAACAATTTTTCACCACATATTATATAGTGTGCTGAACTATCATTATAAAAACAAAGTGCCACATTAAAAAAATTCATCAAATACAAGAATGAAGGCAATGGAAGGACACCTGTTCTAATACTGATTGTACCACTTACTATAAGCTGTACTGGCCATGATCAAGTCACATAACTTCTGAGTCACAATTTCCTCATCTATAAAACTGAAGGGTAGGAGAAAAAGGAGAGGAGAATTATCCATTATGTGTGTGTGTGTAAGTGTAATTATGGTCTACACTTGTGATTTTTATTGGTATAGCGAACTCCTTGGTATGATGGGAAAACTCCCTTCACTAATACATAGAGGTGATTCAATGCCTGGGCCACTAAGAGATTGTGACTTGCCCAAGATCACATCATTAGTTTGTGTAAGATGCAAGACATGAACATGGGTCTTTTTGACACCAAATATGGCTCTCTATCCACTATAATCATGCTGCCTATATGACTTTTCATATATTACTTTTGTAACTGGGTGGTTCTTTATTGTTCATCAAGCACTTTCCTCAAAATAACCAATGCAGGTAATTATATTAAGATTATTACTCCCATTTTACAAATGAGAAATACGTATTTTCACATTTTGTAAAATGTGAGCTATTAGTACAATCAGAGATGGTAAGAGAAATGAAACCCAATACTGGAAAGAGGTTCAAAATTCCTTTTTTTTTTTTAAGTTCTGCTCACTAATTAAGCATTGAGCTCTAATTAGGGGTTATTATAAAAGCAAAGAAGGAAAGAATCTTTATTTTCAAAGAAGTTACTATTCAAAGAGGAACGAGTATAAAAAGAATAAAGATAAGGAGAATAAATAAAGGGTAGTTTTATTAAGCATGATACTGAGGGGAAAAGGGTGCTGCAGAAAATCAGGAAAGATTTCATCTGGTGCTATTTGAGCTTTTTTTTTTTTATATTTGAGCTTCTTCTTAAAGAAAAAAGGAGTGCCTAAGAAAAAGAGGTCAGGAGGGAGTGAAATCCAGATATGGAGACAGGAGACAAAATAAGGAACAATGGTTTCATTTCTAAGGAACAAGGAAAAGACCAATTTAGCTGCATGGTGAGGCTGAAATACAGGATGGAGCCAGGCTGTTAACGATCTTTAAAATCCAAAAAGAATTTATATTTTATTTTATGGGTTACAGGGAACCACTGGAGCCCACTGAGCAGAGAAGTGACATGGTCACTCTTGTGCTTAAGCAAAATCATCTTAAACGATGTAAAGAAGACTGACTAGAACAGGAAGAGAAAAGGCATGGAAACCAATTAGCAGAAGCTGAGAAGTGATAAGAATAGGAACTAGTCTAGCTCTTCTGTGAACAGAAAGAAGGGAGATGATTTAGGCCATACTGTTATTCCCAGAGCTCTTGGGTTCTGAATCCCAGAATATCTACATCAGAATCTGAGAAGGGGCAGCTAGGTGGCACAGTGAATACAGCACTAGCCCTGGAATCAGGAGGACCTGAGTTCAAATCCAGCCTCAGACACTTAACACTTACTAGCCATGTGACCTTGGGCAAGTCACTTAACCCCAATTGCCCTACCCTTCCCCTTCCAAAAAAAAAGCAAAATAAAAAATAAAAATAATTAAAAAAAAAAAGAATCTGAGAAAAAGGTGGTAGAAATAGGGGCATTGGTCTGACTCACCTCACTGCCTCCTATCTCTCTCAGGGTGCTTTGCTGTTTCAAAGACATATGTAGAGAGGTTGACCTTAAGAAGAGTCACCTCATTATCAAAGACTGAGGAAAAAGGGAAATAAAATAGGGAATGATGTCAAGGGATTTACGATGAAGAAATGGGAGAGCAAAAAAAGAGAGAGCCCTTGACAAATGATCTCAACTTTTTCAGTAAAGTAAGTGGTAAGGTCTTCTGCTGAGAGATTAGGGTGAAAGGGAGATATAGAAATTTATCTAGCTATAAACCAAGATAGACCTTATTTTAGTGTACAGAAATTATCAATATTCCATAAATCAAACAAAAGAAAAACAAGATTCTTGAAATATATTTACATGTGATAAAGCGTGACAACAAAATGACTAACATGAAGAGTTTATATGAATAGACTTTTCATTTGCAAATTTGTAAGCACACAGATTGTAAATTATTGTAACCTCTGCCAAAAGCTTAAAGATCTGTAACTGTTTGTTATAAGGAATTCCAGTTCTATTTTTGATTCAGGTCTACAATTTGTGGATTTTATCTCCCTCACTTAAGCTATTATTTTATAGCTGTGGAAGTACATGTGAAGAATATGCAAATGTTCATAAACCTGGGGCAACATCAATAAAGTGAAAGCACAGATATGAACTTTCATTACCTTTTAACTTATCTAAGACCTTTTACTTATCTAATCATGTAGATCCAAGAACAAACACATCCACTAAAAAAGGTCAATAATCCTTTCCAGATAGTGTGATGTTACCAAACAAAGATGAATCAGGAGTCAGAGAGTTGAGTTCTGGTCCCAATTCTGCCAGTCTGATCAAGGGCAATGTCAAAGCTCTCTGGCATCAGTGTCCTCTTCTATAAATTTAAAGACCTAGATCTACTCTAGACCCAATTCTAATATTCCAATCTAGGAAAAATTCTCTTTCTCCAAAACAAAGTATAAATAAGACACATCATCCATGATCCCAGATACTAAAATTTTATAGCTACCTAAACTATGAAAGAAATGAAACGAGACAATATAAAATCAGGATAAAGCCCTATCAAAGTTTGAGATTTTAAAATAGCTCATTTGGCTTGATACTTCTGTACCTGAGGCTCCAGCAGCAGTTGTATCTTCCACTAGTTCTCCCTCTTCTAATTCCATGCTATTACTATATTCCACATCATTCTCGCCAGACCTAAGAACATAAGATTAATTAACACCATGTAATCATAAATAGACCACCAGAATCAACTGTATAGACATACTCCATTTAATAAGTATAATCAGAATAAAGAATGTCAGAATTGGAAGGGATCCCAGAGATCCCCTAGTCCACTGGTTCCCATTCAACTGTTTGAGAACCTCTTGGGGGTTTCACAATGATGGTTTAAGGAGTTCATGCTAAAAAGTCTTTAATGGAGTCTCCAATCATAAACAACTGTCTGCAGAATATTATGAATAGTATATTAAATTGCTCTAGGGAAGAAATGAAGACCTAAAGAGGAAAAATGATTATCTGAAATCACACAATGAGTTAGTAGCAGAACTGCTAAGTGAATTCAGCCCTTCTGTCCAGTGCTATACTCGACCACAGTTGTTTCTTTCATTTAAAAAAAAAAGTGAAATGACCTTATGGGGGGGGAAGGTAATAAAAGTTTATAAAACTGATAACCACCTGAACAGTTATTAGTGTTGCTGTGATACAATGGTAATGGAACTTTATATAGGGTATGCCTGTACAAATGAATTACAAGAGAAAATAGACAGTAAAACTATACTAGTGAGGAACCCCAACTAGCCCCTCAGAACTAGATAAATGTAAACAAAAAACAAACAAGAAAGAAATTAAGGAGATGAATATAATTTTTTTAAAAAGTTTGATATGATAGACCAGGGGTGGCAAACCTGTGACCTTGATGCCACATGTGGCCTTCTAGGTCCTTGGGTGCAGCCTGCTAACTGAACTCAAACTTCACAGAACAAATCCCCTTAATAAAAAAATTTGTTCTTTAAAACTTAGACTCAGTCAATGGGCCACACCTGAGGACCTAGAGGGCCACATGTACCTTGAGGCCACAGGTTCCCCACCCTTGTTAGACCTCTGGAGAAAAATGAATGAGAAAAGAAAGGAATACACCTTTTTCTCAGCAGTACGTGGCACCTACACAAAAAGTGACCATGTATTAGGGCAAAAAACCTTCATCACAATCAAATGGAGAAATATTAAATGAATCCTTTTCAGATTATAATGGAATAAAAATGACATTCAATAAAGGGCCCCAGAAACAAATTAAAAAGTAATGAGAAACTAAATAATCAAATCCTACAGAATGAGTGGATCAGAAAACAAATCAAAGAATCAATAATTTCATTAAAAAGAATAACAATGAGAAGATATACCAAAATTCATGACATGCAGTCAAAGCACTACCTAGGGGGAAATTTATATCTCTAAATGCTTACAGCAACAACAACAACAAAAAATAACAAGAAAGAGTAGATCAATAAATTGGGTGTGCAACTAAGAAAAAATTTAGAAAAAAAGAAATTTAAAACCTCCAATTCAACACCAAATTGGAAATCCTGAACTGATTTAACTATTCTGGAGAACAGTTTGGAAGTGTGCTCAAAGAACTATAAAACTGAGCATACCAATTGACTGAGCAGTCTCAGTAACTAGATCATTACTTCAAAGAAATAAATTTTTAAAAAAGGAAAAAGGGCATATACGTACAAAAATATGTTTTTAAAATCATCCCTCTCTTGAGCTCTTTTTGTGGTGACAAAGAATTAGAAAGTTAGGGGATGTCCATCTATTGGGGAATGGCTGAACAAGTAAGTATATGATGGTAATGGAATACTATCGTGCTATAAAAAATTAAGAGTAACATGCTTTCCAAAACATGTTATCGTTCTTTTTCATGTTTGGTTTTGCCTTTTTTCCCCAGTGATCACTCATTGGTTACAACCCTTCTATACAACCAGACTATTGTACAATGTGAAAGTATTTGCAGATCCTATACATGACTGCACGCCACCATGGGGGGGGGGGGAGAAAGGAGGGGAGAAAATCTGAAACTCAGGGGATTGTAGAATTGAATCTTGTACACGAAAAGTAAATAAAATAAATTAAAGTGTTGAAAAAAAAAGAGTAAGATGCTTTCAGAAAAACTTGGAAGAAATTACATGAACTAATGCAAAGTGAAGAGATCAGAAACAGAACAGGTTGTACAATAAAAGCAATATTGTCTGGAATACAGAGTACATGAAGATAAATACTGTGCAATAACAAGCCTGAGAGGGTAGGCTGCAATCAAATTATGAAGGCATTTAAATGCCAAGCAGAAGAGTTTGTAGTTTACCACAAAGCCAATACAGAGCTACTAAAAGTTCTTGAAAAAAGGAATGTTTGTACTTCAGGAAGTTTATTCTGAAAACTGTGGAGGATATATGTTCAGGAAGGAGGAATTACTAGAAGGAAAGAAATCAAATTAGGAGGATGGTATAAGAATCTAGGGGAAAAGTAAAGAGGGTCTGAATTAAGGTGGTGGCCATGAGGAGAGAAAAGGCAACGGATGTTAGGAATGTTATGGAAGTAGAGTCGATATTATCCTAAGAGGTACTGCATCTAAGAAGTACATAGGTATGTCCCAAAAAATGCTGATCTAACCACTGTTAGATTTAACAATATCACTAGTATATGTTAATAAAACCCCACCAAAACACCATACACCTTACTCTTCAAGCCAAGACAAAATTTGGATGGTCAATAATGAATAAAAATAATAGCATTAAATCCCCTAATGTCCTGTTGCTTAGCGTATGTGTATAAATATCATTCCTAAAGACCTAGCTGCACCCCTATAACATTGCTTTGTCTTATGTCATGTTTTTGTGTAAATAAGTAATAGTGTTAGGTAATAAATACTTTTACAATACCTATTTCAATTGTAAACTTGAAATACTAAACCTGCCATTCCTAGTTAGCTAAAATGACTTCTTTTAGATGCAATTTGTTCTAGTGAAAGGGATATTGATTAGTTCAGTTCTATTTAAATTCAGGGTGACTTCACATGTATAACGTGCCACATTGCTTGCCATCACAATGGGTCGGAGAGCGACAGGAGAGAGGTAGAGAATTTGAAGCTAAAAATTGAAAAATGAACATTAAAAATGTAAAAAGTATAAGTTACTCACATAGTTTCTTCATCAATATCATTTTCTTCAGTATTACTAGTTGCTGTTGAGCTGGCAGAAGAACTGCTACCATCTAAATGGTTTACTTCATCTTCTCCAACAAGATCTATATCCAGATCTCCATCTGAAAGCTCATGCTGTCAAAGCAAAGGAAAAAAACTGATTGCACACACACACACACACACACACACACACACACACACACACACACACACACACATTCATACAAACTTAGAAACTTAAGACTTCTATTTAATGCAAAATCTTCCAGCAACAATACTAAAATGCAGGCACCCACAGTTACGAAGTGACTTTTCCTTCTTCTGAACACTGCTAGCAATTATCACCTATGACATCTGGCAATTCAATCATATACTGCCTTGTAACATTTTTATTATGGGCTTGTACTATTAAATCCTTTGTTATATGAGGTGTGTGGCATAATGGACAGAGCAATGAAGGTGAAGTCAAAACACCTTAGTTTCCTCCTGTGGAAAATGAGAGGCGTTGGATTTTGATCCCTAAAGCTGTGATCGTACAATTTATCTTTTCACATGTTTGTTTTATCTCAACTAGACTGAAGAGCAGAGACTATATCTCATCCTTCTTTGTCTCCTCCACAGCACTTCACAAAGCATGGTCTCTGTGTCAGGCACTGAACAAATACGTGATTTTGTAAGTACTCCAAAACTACATCAAGGTTCTATAGTTTCCTTGGATATGGATGGGTGCTCTCTTCACCAAAGAAGAATGTAGTCACTGAAATTTAGAATTATCATTAAGAGTTACTGAAACCTTCATCATCTTATGGCCAAACTTTCCAAATTTAGCTATGCTGATCTTCATGTATCCAATATACATACTACCACTGGGCATATTCTTGAAGACTTTCCAGCTTTTTATTCCAGGAACCAAGTTCAGTTGGCATAGCCTTTGAAAACAGAGATTTATATTGACTACGGAATAGCTAAGCAAACTATGGTACATTAACTGTAATGGAAATATTACTGTAATGTAAAAAATAAAGAATTTGGAAAGGCATGGGATATGAACTGAAGCTTATTATGTACCAGATATTGAGTTAAGCTTTAGGAATAGAAAGGCAAAAAATAGTCCTTTCTCTCACTGAACTCACATTCTAATGGGAGAATCAACATTCAAACAATACACACACACACACACACACACACACACAGACTTGGGAGTAATATCAAAAAGAAGAAACTAGCATTTATGAGGAAGAAAAAAGCTTCCTGTAGAAAATGAAATTTTAGCTGAGATGTGGGAGGAAGCTGGGGAAGTCAAGAAATGAAAGTGATAAGGAAGAGTATTCCAGGCATGGGGGACAGCCAGTGAAAATGCACAGTCATGAGATGAAGTGTCTTGTGAAAGGAACAGCAGGGAGGCCAGTGTTATAGGACTGAAGAGTACATCAGAATAAAGTGCAAGAACACTGGAGAAGTCAGCAAGTTAAGAGAGTCTTTAAGAAGTCATATCAATTATTCTCATAATGTTTTTAAATGCATAAAAATCAAATACATAGGATTACAAAAGAAATAAAGTTATCAAAATACTGAAAAAACAAGTTCACGGACCCTTGGTTAAGAACCCCTACTAAGTAGCAATGTGATACTTTGGCCAAAATAATTATCAACGCGTAGCTAGCCTTTCTAACTTTAGTGGTAATTGGCCTTTTGAATTTAAATCAGTTACATGTACAACACATACAAATACACAGTCCTTTGCCAGGCCAAACAAGGTATTTTCAGCTTGCTAGAACCATGAGAACTGATGATCCATGGATTTTCCCAGGATCGAGTCAATATCACAATGAAGCAGAGGTGTGCTAAGTAGGGTTTTGTGAAAAGAATGTAATTTTCTTTTTTTTTAAATTTTATTTTAGTTTGCATCATTCATTTCCACAAGATTTTGAGTTACATATTTTCTCCCCATCTTTCCCCTACCCACCACCCCAAAACAGCCATCCCAGTGTATCCCCCCTCCCCCAGTCTATTCTCTCCTATGTCTTCCCCCCTCACCCCTCCGACTTTTTGGTAGGGCAGGATGGATCTCCCAACCACAGTGCCTGTGTATCTCAAGTTCCAGTTGGATGAAGTTAATAATAATAATAATAATAATTGCATACATATATATATATATAAAGATATATATTTATAACATTTGATTATAAAACTTTGGATTCTAGATTCGAAAAGAATGTAATTTTCAACATCAATAAATTCAAAATAGTTCTAAACTAGTGGGCAGGTAAAAAAATTTTTAACACTTTAGTTTTATGTTAATCATTTTCATTTTCTCTATGGTCATGCTCTGTTAATTCTCTTGACAAATGCTGAAGTAAGAACAGTAAACTGAATTAAGCAGAATCAAGAAAACAATATATACAATAATTATAATAATGTAAATGGGGGAAAACAGAATAAAATTCAATGAAACTGGGTAATTAGAAGGATTCAGCTTGATTTGACAAAAAGAGACGAGAACATGAAACTCCCTCCTTTGAAGAGTGGAGAGACAATAGGTATGTATTACTGCACCTCCTGTCAGATTCAAATGATGTACTGATGGACTGATTTTTCTTTTCTCTTGCTTTTTTATTCTTCATTACAAGAGACGGCTTTAGTAGTGGAAAGATACATTTAAAATGAAGGTGATATAAAAACAAGATCCTGTTCATGACAGCCATACTACTTTGGGAATAGAGCACCAGTCCTGGAGTCAGGAGGACCTGAGTTCAAATCCGACCTCAAACACTTAACACAAAACTAGCTGTGTGACCTTGAGCAAGTCACTTAACTCCAACTATCCTACCTTCCCCCTTCCAAAAAAAGCAAAAAGACAAATCTAAAAAAAATTTTAAAATGAAAATGAAATAAAACCAAGAGACTTTTTTTATTGGACATGTGGTTTCCTTAGGAGAGGAACTCCGCAATGAGTAAAACCCTTCCACCAATTCAGAATAGGATATGCTCTGCAATTAAAAATCTCAGAAAATGGCCTATAGAGGGTGCGGAGTCAAGATGGCAGCTTAGAAGCAGGAGAATTCCATGGCTTTCCCCATAACCACCTGAAATACCTATAAAATATGACTTAACACATTTTAGAGCTCAAGAACCCACAAAATTACAGAGTAACAAAGCTCCCCCTGAAGGCAGTCCAGCTGGCTGATGAGAAGGGGTTCAATACAGCACACTGGGAGCCCAGACCAGCACCGCATGAACCCGGGGCTGGAGCCCTATGGGAGCCAGAACAAGCCATGGCTGGAGCTTTCAGGAGAGCAGATCATCAGCAACTGTGGCAGTTTCCAGAATTATCAAGCGATAAGAAACAATGACTAAGTGAAAGGTCAGTGGAACTCGGCTAACTTGGCAGAGAGTCTGGCCGTCTGCCTCCAGGGTGGGAAGCAGGGCTGCCAACACCACGTGGCTGCTTCAGAGCTACCCAGCCTGCAGAATGCAGGGGGGGGCCAAGCGATCATTCAGAGGCTAAATGGTCTTGCCTTAACTGGCCTGGATTGGGATTGTGGTCTTGGGTGGTGGTCCTGAGGTGTGTGATCAGTGAGCCAAAGCTGGTGGAGGCTGCAGAGACAGCAGGCCTCTAACAGCCCCGGCAGCTGTGAAAACCCCAGCAATTTGGGACAAAGCTCTCCCCTCTGGAAGCAGAGTTCTACTGAGCCCAAAAGTCAAGTAATTGACTGGCAATATGAGTAGGCAAAGGAAGGAAAGCAAGTCCAGCAATCCAACTTTAGATTCCTTTTTTGGGGACAAAAAGGATCAAAGCATGGAACAGGAGGAAGACAACAGAGTCAAAATTCCAGGAGAAAAAGCTTCCAAGAAAAATGTACACTGGTTACAAGCAATAAAGGAGCTTAAGAAGGATTCTGAAAACCAAATAAGAGAAGTGAAGGAAAAACTGGGAAGACAAATGAGAACGATGCAAGAAAATCATGAAAAGAGAGTCAACAACCAGACTGAAGAAAACAACACCTTAAAAAACAGATTAACTCAAATGGCAAAAGAGGCCCAAATAGCCAATGAGGAGAAGAATGCCTTAAAAAGTCGAATTTGCCAGATGGAAAAAAAAAATCTCAATGGAAGCTAATAACTTTAAGAGAAATCAAGATACTATTAAACAGATCAAAAAAAATGAAAAAATAAAAGACAATGTGAAATATCTCTTTGAAAAAACCAATAACCTGGAAAATAGATCCAGGAGAGATAATTTAAAAATTATTAGACTACCTGAAAGCCAGGATCAAAAAAAGAACTTAGAAAGCATCCTTCAAGAAATTCTCAAGGAAAATTACCCTGATATTTTAGAACCAGAGGGCAAAAGAAAACTTGAAAGAATTCACCTATCACCTCTTGAAAAAGATCCCAAAAAGAAAACTCCTAGGAATATTATAGCCAGGTTCTAGAGTTCCCAGATCAAGGAGAAAATATTATAAGGTGCCAAGAAGAAACAATTTGAACACTGTGGAAACACAATCAGATAACACAGGATCTAGCAGCTTCTACATTAAGGGATTGAAGGGCCTAGAATATGATATACCAGAGATCAAGGGAGCTAGGATTAAAACCGAGAATCACCTACCCAGCAAAAATGAGTATAATTTTCCATGGGAAAATATGGTCATTCAATGAGGTGGAGGACTTCCAAGCATTCTTGATGAAAAAACCAGAACTGAATAGAAAATCTGACATTTAAATACAAAAAGCATGAGAAGGTAAACATGAAAAGAATTCATAAGGAACTTATCAAAGTTGAACTACTTACATGCCAATACGGAAAAACAATAATTGTAACTGATAAAACTTTTCTCAGTATGAGGATAGGTGAAGGGAATATAAATGTGTATATATATATATATATGTATATGTATGTATGTATGTATACATACACATATGTCTATATAGGAGGGTATAAATGTGAAGGAATATATATGTGAGTATGTGTATATATGCGCACATAGGCAGAGGGCACAGGATCAATTGAATAGGATGGGATAATATTTTAAAAGATGAAATTGAGAGGTGGGAGAGGAA
>CM053584.1:137124368-137140341 GCA_028627135.1 Pseudochirops cupreus | reverse complement strand
TGCTGACTCTCTTTTCATGATTTTCCTGCAGTGTTCTTATTTCTCTACCCAATTTTTCTTCCACTTCCCGTATTTGGTTTTGAAAATCCTTCTTCATCTCATCTCTAGCTTTAAGGCATTCTTCATGTTTATTGGAGGCCCCTGGTGGGGGTGCTCTGGCTGCGCTCTCCTCCTCCCTCTCTCTCCCATGATCTTTCTTTTCCCCAAAGAAGGAATCAAGGGTTTGGGAGCTGTTATTAGTTTGCTTCTTATGCTTATTCTTACTCATGGTTCTTCAGACCGTGATTTTTTTTTTTAAATCTCTGTGGGGCTCTGCTTCCAGAAGGGAAAGCTCTGTCCCAAATCGCTGGGGTCCTCCCGGCTGCCGTAGCTCTCAGGAAGATGCTGGGAGTCCTCCTAAACACCTCGGGCAGACTGGATAATAAATCCAAGATGGAGGCCCAAGACGGTGATCCGGATCCAGGCTGCTCAGCGCGAGAGCACTGGCCTGAAAACAATTGCTAAGTCCCCCTGCTGTCTGCAGGACGTGGGCGGGAAGCTACAAAGCAGAGGCGGGTGCAAAACCTCTGCCTTTCACTTTTCTGCTCTGGAGGCCTTTCGGCAGGACTGCTTATCTCCCCCTTTCACAATTCCCACTCGCAGCTGCTGCTAATCTGCTCACCTGAAGCTCCTCCGCTCCTCCGTCCAGCCGCCCCCGGGGCACAGCCGAGGCTTCAGGCCAGGCTGGTTGCGGTTCGCAGTGTTGATATGGTTCCTTGTAGCTGAGCTGACTTTAGTGGGAAGTATCTTTGTGTGCGTTTTGGAGTTCTGGGATTGGTTTAGAGTCCTGTTTTATGGGTATTTTGGGGTGGCTATGTGAGAGCTGCGATATGTTGCTGCTGCTACGCCGCCATCTTGGCTCCGCCCCCTAAAAGATACACTGTTAATAGTGTGTATGCTTTTGGTTTTTGGATTTGTCATGAATGAGAGAGAAAGCGTTTCTTAAGTGCTTAATGCCAAACTTTGGTACTAAGTTTAAAATACAGAAGTGAGACAGTTCCTGCCCTCAAGGAGCTTATGTTTTCAAAGGAAAACAGTACATTTAAGGGTATAGTGGTAAAGGAGAGGAAGTTTTGGTTGGAGGAGATTACCTTGGAGCATTTGATTGTCATACTCTTTCCAGGAGGAGTGACAGTATTGATTTGATTACTCTTCCTAGGTCAAGAGATAGAAAGAAGGATAGGATGGGAATGTCGTATAGTAAGATGGCTGATGGCCAGTTGTGCTGGGTGGATAGATGTAAAGCATGATCTAAGGCTAGCTAGATTAAAATTAAAAAAAAATTGTTGAGGTGGTGAACAGAGCAGCAACCCTGGAGTCAGGAGGACCAGAGTTCAAATCCAGTCTCAGACACTTAACATTTACTAACTGTGTGACCTTGGGCAAGTCACTTAACCCCAATTGCCCTGCCCTCCCCCCTACCAAAAGCAAAAAAAAATGTTATCATCATTTGTTTTTATATCACCTACATTTCTCTTAGTGTCCTTCCCCACCTGTCTTCCCTTTCCTCAGAGAGCTATCCCATATAACAGAATATTTTTTAAAGGATAAGTATGAAGAGGAAGAGAAAAAACAACTCAGCATAACTAGTGAATATATAAAAAAAAATCTGAAAAAATATTCAATGTTCTATGCTTGTGGATTTCCCTGATGTCCCATTACCCTTAATTCTAGTACCTTCCCTCTGAGATTATTTTCATTTTTATCCCTACATATCTTATTTGTGCATGTAGTTTGCATGTTGTCTCCCCATTAAGACAGTAAGTATCCTTACTGTTTTTGCTTTTGTATAGCTCAGTGCTTTGTAATTAAGTGCTTAATAAATGCTTCTTGACTTGACTTTACCCCCCACCTCTGCAAAGGAGTGGAGTAGGGGTGTTTTCTTACATATCTTCTCTGGGGTCATGCAGTTCTGCAGCATTGACTTTCAGTGGTTTTGTGCTATTTGTTCTTTACATTTATATTGTTGTAATTGTGTATGTGTGTGTGTGTGTGTACACTCTGCTTACTTTGCATTAATTCATGTAAGTCTTTTCATGTTTTTCTATGTGTGTCACATATCTTTTCTAGCTATCACATACCATCTCACAATTCCCCAAACAGTAGATTATCAACTTTGCTGTCATTTCTTTGCCATCACAAATAATATTGCTTCAAATATTTTGGCATATATGGGATATTTCTTGCAGAATATGCACAATATTGTAGTGGAATCTTTGGATCAAAGATAAGGAAATACATATTCTCTTAAATGTAGTTCTCTGAATGCACGGCTCCAGCTACAGTGCACTAGTGTGCCTGTTTTCCCACAACCACTCCAACATTGAATATTCTTTTGTCATTTTTGTCAGTTTCTTAGGTATAAGGTGAAATCTCAGCATTATTTTGTTTTGCATTCATCTGTTAGTGATTTGAATCATTCTTTTATTTAGTTGTTAATAGTTTTGAATTCTTTTGAGAACTGTTTGTTTATGTCCCTTAACCACTTTCCATTCCAAATAATCCATCCATTTACCCTTATAAAGGTCTCAAGAAGAGATAAAAGGTAATTCAACAGAACCAACCAACACATTGACTACTTCTGAAGATATATGTAGTATTCCTTACTTATTGTCCCTTACCTATTCAATGAGGAGAAGGAGGTCAATTTTTTGAAGTGCTTGAGAAGTTCCATCTTGGCCATTATAATTAATGTCCACTTTTGTTTGACAGTTCTTTCCATTACATTGCTGTTATATATGTTATCTTCCTGGTGCTGCTGAACCAAGGTGGAGAAAAATCATGCAGCCCTTCTGAGTGGGGACACTACAAATGTGTATTACATAATTTCAACTGGGCCTTCGCTGCTTCTAGGCAGTTCTTCTACACCTTCTTAATTAACTCACTATCCCACTAAATGCAGTGGCTCTTTCAAACATTTTTATTCCTCCTCAATTCTCTAATGGCTTCCTCTCTTCCCATATTCTAAGCTGAGAACCTTGCCTCATGTTTTACTGAAAAAATTGCAGACCTTCACCAAGAGCTACCTCTTTATCTCTCCTCATCTCACATCATTCAGATATATTCTGTCACTGTCTTCTCCTTCACAACCCTGTCTCAGATGAAGAAGTGGCCCTTCTCCTTGCCAAGGCAAGCCCTTATACCTTCAAAAGTGATCCATTTCATATAGTCTTCTCCAGCAAATTGCCCTGGCTATCATCCTCCTCACTTATCTTTAATCTCTCCCTGTCTCCTGACTCTAAACATGCAAAAGTCTCCCTCATCCTCAAAAAACCCCTCATTTGATCTTTTCATCCCCGATGACATATTGTTCCATATGTTTCCTTTTTGTGGCTAAACTCCTTAAGAAGGCCTTCTTCAGTAGGTGCCTCTACTTCGTTTCCTCTTTTCATCTCTCTGTAATCTGGCATCTGATGTTAGCATTCAACTAAAACTGCTCTCTCCAATGTTACTAATGATCTCTTAATTGCCGGATCCAATGGCCTTTTGCCAGTCTTCATCCTTATTCTCTTTCTAGCCTTTGACACTGTTGTCCACCCACATCTCTTTGTTGGTTTTCTCTGTAGGTTTTTGGGACACTATTCTACCCTGGTTCTCCTCCTACCTATCAACAGTTACTTCTAGGTCTCCTTTGCTTGTTCTTCATCCAAGTCAGGTTCACTAATTACTTGTTGATCTCATCAGCTCCCATGGATTCAATTATTATCTCTTTGTTAATATTTCTCAAGTCTCCTCATCCAGCCCTAACCTCTCTGTTGATATCTAGTCTTGCATCTCCAGCTGCCTTTTAGACATCTTGAGTCAGATGTCCTATGACATGTTAAACTCAGCATGTCCAAAACTGAACTCTTTATCTTTTCCCTCAAACCTTCTCCACTTCCATACTTCCCTATTATTGAAGTGGGAAAAATCATCTTCTCCAGCTTGCAATCTTAAGTATCATCCTTAACTCCTCACTGGCTCTCACCCCCCATATCCTATCTGTTGCCAAGACCTGTCTGTTTTATCTTTGCAACATCTTTCACATATGCTCCTTTTTCTCTTTTCATACTACCACCACCATGAATGATGTAGCTTCTTATTCCTGGGCATTTGTAATAGACTGTTGGTGCTACAAGTTGTTCTGCATTCCACTCCCATCTTCATTTTAGCTGCCAAAGTGATTTTCCTGAAGCATACTCTCTGACCTTGTTCCATCATGTCTTCCCCCACATCCCCAGCTTCCTTACTCAGTAAACTCCAGTGGGTCCCTATCACCTTCATAATTAAATATAAAATCCTCTGATGTTCAAAACCCTATGTAAACTCCCCTCCCTCCCCTTTTCCAGTTGTCTTATCCCTTACCACATATTCTTTGATCAGTGACATTTGCCTCTTAACTGTTCCTTGAACAAGACACTTCCATCTTTTAGCTCCCAGCATTTTCACTGGCATTTCTTCATGTCTGTAATGCTGTCCCTTCTCATCTTTGCCTCCTAGCTTCCTTCACATCCTAGCTAAAATCTCATCTTCTACAAGATGCCAATCCATCTTAATTCTAATACCCTCCCTCTATAGATTATTTCCTATTCATCCTATATATACCTTGCTTATAAACTGTCCTGTATATAGCTTGTTTGTGTATATTTGTTTGCCTGTTATCTTCCCCATTAGATTGTGAGCTCCTTGACAGCAGCGGGTGTCTTTGGCCATTCTTTGTATCTGCAGTGCTTAGAATGGTTTCTGGCATATAGTAGATACTTAATAAATGTTTATTGACTGACTGCTTTTCTGTTAATTCAGTTAAATTCTGGATGAAAATCATTGTCTAGCTGTAGTGTCTTGCCAACATATAGAAAAATGTTTTGACTCAATAGATGCCTATCCATTTGCAGATCATACTTTGTGCAGTATATATTGTTCATCTACTGGGTTTTTCCTGTGTGATTTATTTTTATGGCCATGAATCTCATTATATTCATTAATATTCTTGAGCCCTGTAATGTTCTGGAACTTGATACCATCAACAGAGTATCGTCTACAAATGAGCACTTGTTGACCTTGACCATCTACAGGGAATCCCTAATCTGTTTAGACTCTGCACAGGACATCTTTCATGATAGTGGTAAATAATTCTGGCAAGGATATATCCCCTCTGTTTTAGTCTCATTTGAAAGTGATAATCATGGAATCTTTGGATATAGTTTTCTTTGTGGTTGGATATATATCAGTGAATCTTGCATAAGCTTATACATGCATGGGATAGTCAATAAACATTTATTAAGTGGTTGTTTTGTGCTAGGCACTGTGTTAGTGCTGAGGATATAAGAAGGAAAAGGACAGTCCCTGTTCTCAAGGAGCTCACAGTCTAATGGGGGAGGACAGCATACAAACAGCTATGTACCCACAAGCTTTGTACAGGAAGTAAATTGTAAATAATCAACAGGTAAGACATTAGAATTAAGGGGAATTAGGAAAGATCTCCTGTAGAAGGGATTTTAACTGAGACTTGAAGGAAGCCAGGAGACAAAGATGAGGGTGAGAATTAACAGTCATGGAGGACAGCCAGTGAATAGAGGTCTGAGGATGAAGTATCTTGTTTGAGGAACAGCAAGGAGGCCAGTGTCATTGAATTGAAGGGTATGGGGATTGGGGAGGGGTGGAGTGTGTAAGGTATAAGAATACTGGAAAAGTAGGTGGGTAATAGAGCCCTTGACTTGGAGTCAGGAAGACCTTAGTTCAAATCCAGCCTAAAGATAATTCCTAGCTGTGTGAACCTAGGCAAGTCACTTAACTTCTTTTTGCTTCAATTTACTCTACTACAGAATGGGGATAATAGCACCTATATCCCAGGGTTGTTGTGAGGATAAAATGAAATAGCATTTGTAAAGCTCTTTGCAAATCTTAAGTGCTATGTAAATGATTATTATTGTTACTATTATTATTTGATATATGACTTTGAAGCTGCTTTGTTCTGTTGACTTAATTCTTTTTCTTTTTTTTTTTTTTTTGCTTTTTGAAGGGGGAAAGGTAGGGCAATTGGGGTTAAGTGACTTGCCCAAGATCACATGGCTAGTCTTTTGTGTTAAGTGTATGAGGCTAGATTTGAACTCACGTCCTCCTGACTCCAGGGCTGGTACTCTATTCACTGTGCCACCTACCTGTCCCTGTTGTCTTAATTCTTTTCTGTAAATGCAGAGTCTTGTATTCTCTAGTGATGGATGAGAGAGCCTTGAGTTCCTCTCTTCAGTGATTTTCTGCAGACTCCCAAAGTAACCCTAATTCATTTGATAAAGGGAGTATTTACTGATGTCACAGATGATCAGGAATGATTGCTGTGGAAACACTAGTAAATTTTTTACATTCAACATTTATCAAGTGTTTATTCAGTGTAGCCATTTCTGCCTATTGTGGTAACTTTTATTTTTGTTAAATTTCCTAAAAGATAATGAACATTAAGTCAGTATCTACTTTGACCTTTTATTTTCCAGGTGAGTGTTTTCTTATAGTGTGATCTGGAATCTTGTCATCAATAATCTTTGCTTTTTGCTTTAGTTAGTCTTATCGTTAATATGTAGATAATCTACATATAAGGCACTTGGTTATGCTGTCTAGCCTGTCCTGGGCTATTTGCCTCCTCCTGCTTTGAGTGGCTTCTTCTTACCAGTTCTGTGTACTGCCTCTCCTTCTAATATAGTTAAATTCTGGGCTAGTATTGTTCCTTCTATCCCAGGCAGTGGAAACAATTGAATGATTTCTGTTTTCCCTGCTTCATGGAGGATAGAGTTCACTATCTGAAAATATGTTTTATAGAATCTTTGTGAAATTTGGACCTGATAAGAGAGAAGAACTTAAACCATCAGACTTATATGAAACTACATTTTAATACTTGTAAAATATTCATGTTTTTGGAACTGAAAAATCTTTTTTTCCCTCTTGCCTCCTAAGCGTTGGCTGACAGAACAAAGAGCTCAGTGTCCTCATTGTCGGTAAGTTTTTTCATATAATTTTTATGAATATGCTAGCATTAAGGGATTGGGTTAAAAGCACATAATAACCTATGTAGGAGAATTTCTTATTCGTAACATCCATCATTCACAAGAATAGTTTCTCCCCTGCAAGCTTTAATCCTACATTACCAATTGACTGTCCTGGACACATCTTAAACTCAGTGTATCTAGAACTCTTTTCCCAGAAACCCTTCTAGACTTCACTGTTTCTATTAAAGGCACCACCATCCCTTCCAGTGTAATGTGTTCATGATATCAGCATTAACCTGGACTCCTCATTTCCCCTCACCCCATATATTTACTCAGTTGCCAAATCTTACTATTTCTACCTTCATAGTATCTTTTACATCTGACCGCTTTTCTTTACTTCCAACTACTACTTTAGTGTAAACCCTTATTTCTTCTTGGCTAGATTATTGCACTAACCTCCAAACTGTCTCACCTCTCTTCCTATATTCTGTACAGTTCTGCCAGTCATTTTTCTTAATCCCGGATCTGACTGTGACTCCCCTCCTCAACTAACCCCAGTGGCTTCTTTTTGTCACCTGGCGATACACTAAATCAAGTGTAGTTACAGTTTGGCCCTAAATTATCTTTCCAACCTCACTGGACTTTCTATACTCTACTATCTTGCCAGATGGGCTCTCTCTGTTCTTCATATGTGACACTCCACCCTTGTGCCTTTTGTAGTAGCTCTTCTAAGTTCTTAGATCTGTTTCCTCCTTTCCTTCATGTTAGAGTCTCCTCTTCCTTTAAGATATAGCTTAAGGGTTGTCTTTTTCATGAAGCCTTTCTTGATCTTCATAGCTGCTAAGCCCATTCCCACTCTACCTTGTGTTGGATAACTCGGTATATATATTTGTACTTAATAACTTTCTCCTACCCCCTACCCATTAGGATATTAGCTTCTTGTGAGTAGGTATTGTGACAGCTCTTTATATTTGAATAGCTCCTAGTACCCTAATACCTGATTGATTAATGGTAAAAGAAACAACTTCTCTTTCCCCTCTGTCCTGAAGGATAACATAACTAACTTATCTGCCTAAAAGTCACTCAAGGAGTTTGGATAATGATTTGTCTTTTTGCCATTTTTTTCATTTAGGAATTTTATTGTTTACTGTCTTTTAGTATTAGTTTACTTAGTAAAAATAAGCATAATTTACTGTTTTCATGTTATAATTATTGTTGCAAGTGAATAACTACAGGAAAGAGGTAACAAATATTTATTTATATGTTGTTTTAAATGCTAAAATCCTGAGTTTCTGATATAGACCATAGATTCTACCTCTTTCAGTGCTCCCCTCCAGCTCCGAGAACTGGTTAATTGTCGTTGGGCAGAAGAGGTTACCCAACAGCTTGACACTCTTCAACTTTGCAGTCTCACCAAACATGAAGAAAATGAAAAGGACAAGTATGTAAAATCATTTTGGGGGAAAATTTTTGTTTTTGTTTTATTATTAACTTAATTATTAATAAACATGAACATTTCAATATACGAAGAACAAAAAAGAGGATTATATATGAATTCTCTGTTAATACAGGTTTTTAAGTATATTAAATTTTATATTTCAGTGACAGAATTGCTGGGTTTATGTTGTCTTTTGAGGTTTTTTTTGTTTTCGTATATACTTTAAAATATTTTATCGATATTCTTTTTTTTATTCTGTTACTACCTATTTGTGTTATCTGCCTTTTTACAAATAAATATAAAAACAATTCATATTGTTGGTGTCTGAAAGATATTTCTCGTTCTGTACTTATAGTTCATCACTACTCTGCTGAGAGGTCAGTAGCATGTTTAATCATCAGTCTTCAGAAGTCATGATTGCTTACTGTAGTGATCAGAAAATAAACCATTTTCACTTGCAATTTGTAATGAGAGGAAACTCCCAAAATTTATTTTTAATCCTATTTTGTTCAAATGATTCTTAGATTATATTACCAAGTATCTAATCTTTTAAAATACTACTCTGTTAACTCTATTTGTTGGTTGTTAACTTTGATGTAGTCACACTCCTAGTACAATTATTAGTAATACCACAGCCCTTTAATTTTAGGGGACCGTGTATTTGTGTAGAGAAATAGCATGGTCAGTGGCTAGAGGATTGGTCTTAGAGTCAGGCTGACCTGGGGTTCAAGTCCTACTTCTGATACATACTGACTTAGTGCCCCAGGACAGCTCTCTGTAGAGCATCTGAGGTACAGAACAATGACAGATCTGCACTGGTAAAGCGAGTTTCCAAACTGGCTGTTCCTTGGTGCTACTTTGAGAAATATTGATGGCCAGGACAATGTTGGTGATTTTTTCATTTTTCAGATGGAGACCCTGTGTCAAGTATTGTTGCAGGAGGGAGTGCTTGTTTTTGCTTGCAGAGGAGTCCAGGAAAGTTAGAGAGCTTAGGTCTCTTGACTCTTGGAAATTCTTCTTTAAAGCTTTTATAAATTTGTGAATTCTTATAGAATTCTAATCCCAGCTAACATTTTTGTAGTGCTTTAAGGTTTATAAAACACTTTACACATATGATTTTATTTGGCCTTGTGAGAAAGATGTTTTTGTCATCCTCATTTTATTTATTTATTTGTTTATTTTCAAATGGGAAAATGGAAACTGGTGTAATTTGGACCCAGTAATAAGACCAGTGGTAATACAAACTTTTTTCTTGGTGATCAGTTTTATTTATATCATATAAAAATTTGGACAACACAGTCACCCAAAACTAGGAATCTTGATGCCCCATGGACAAAAATAATAAGTAGCAATGCCATTATATTATAATTAAGCTAATACATCAAACAGTGACCTTTTGGATCCTTCATCCTCCAGTTTCACAGCATACATAGTGGATCCATTGGAGCCAGCCTGCTAGTGTGGGTCCTGAACAAGGCACATACTTAGTTTTAGGGACCTAGTTTATTACAAAATACACATAACTTCCTCAAAGCCAATCTACCCAGAATCCTTGGTAAACAAATCAAACCAGTCCAATCTCTTGGGGGCCCTGAAACCTCTCAAAGTCATTTTCAGGACTGGATGGATGCAGATACCTCCATTGCTTCTGGGTACAATGCAGAACTCTTTCCACTCAGAGACACAATATGGAGCCCCATCTAGCAGGCATAATTATGAACTGCTTCATTTTTTAATAAACTAAAGCAGTTTCGCATATATGACATTGAAATTCCCAATGCAGAAAAAATATCATCAATGTCATCCTTGTCTCTAACAGTTTCTGATGTAGTGTTATTTTCCTTTACTGGAACCAGTGTTGGTGACTTCAGTGCACCATTATAATTTTCAATAAGATTGACATTTCTGTTGTCCAGCAGTTGACTCTTTTTCTTTTTTTTAATTTATGTATTTGCTTTTAGTTTACAACATTCAATTCCACAATCCCTTGAGTTGCAAATTTTCCTTTCCTTCCCTTCCTTTCTCTCCCCCTCCTTACCCCCTACCATGGTGACATGCAATCTGGTATAGGTTCTACAAATATCCTTGCATTAAACATTAATCGAGTTGTAAGGAAGAATTATAACCAATGGAGTGAACAATGAAAAAGAAGGAACAAAGTAAAACACAAAAGAGAGAGAGCAGGTAGTTTGCTTCAATCTATATTCAGACTCTGTAGTTCTTTTCTCTGCATGTGAGTTACCTCTTTTTCAATGCCATTTCAGGTCTATGAATTGTAAGGTCTGAGAATGTTCTTTTAGCATCTCCTTCAGTGACTGCCTCCTCAGTCTGATGAAGAAACTGTTGAAATTTCCTTTAGAACAGTGGGCTGCAACTTTCTCTGTGGTTTCTCTGCTACTTTATAAATTTATTCTGTGAACTGATTAGTCTCACGTGGCAGTTTGAAGACATGTTACCCAAGCCATGGAGAAGAAAGTTACAGATGAATATTTTTATGCAGTTCAATTTCTTGGGCAAACTATAACTTTGAGCTTCCACATGTTTAAGCCGGTTTCTTTTTAGAAGTTTGTTACCCAGAAAAGTGGCTTTATGCTTCTTTTTTTTGCATATACACGAGAAAATGGCTGTTTGGATTTCTTCTAAAAAGTTGTGTAAAAGATTTTGCCTCGATGAGCTGGTATCTTTTTGTACTCTCCTTTCAGAACATACACACTTGAAGTTGGTGTCCATGGTAGCTTTGTGCTTTGGTCGTTTGCAAAAGACCTTCAGGTCAAATTCTGATGATGTTTCTTTGTATGTTTTCCTCTTCTTCACTGCCTCCCCAATATCCCCATTATCTGTTACCTTTATCTTCATTTGTTGAGCTTTTTGGGGAATTTCTAAGGCTATTTCTTCAGTAAGCTTGTTCAGTTTCTCTTTTGCTAGAAATGATTTGTTTAGCAATTTTGTTACTTCTTTAGCTTCCACCCTTTTTTAATGACATCAAGATAGGCCTCTCCTAAAAATTCTTTAAACTCAGCAGGAAAGGTAAAATTTTTGAAGTAAGGCATTGTTTGAATCTTGGATACCTTCTGAAGCAATCTAAACAAAGGCTTATATAAAGAGAATTTTTTTTAAAGTGTCTTTTTACAGGACCCATACCCTGCTCACCAGTCCTATAATAATAGTGTTTAAAATGAATTCTTCCAAACAAAGATGCTTCATAGTCAAGAAAAATGTCTTGCAGCAACACTCTAATAAATATATTAATTTGCAGGTTCCAAAAATCTTCATTAACATAAACTCTAAAACTGGCTGGCTGGGAATGATGTGCTTTTTTGTATTTTCAAGTTTATGTTCTTTGGGACACAGCTCAAAGAGATCTTGAATGAATCCCTCCATAATAACACAATTCATTTGCTTGAGACACTTTTACACATTACTCCATTTTTGTCTTCTGTGACCATTGTGCTCTCACTCCTGGGCTCAGGATCTGCATCTGGTTCCAAGACTCGCACTCCAGGCAAGGCGTTGCTGAAACCATCTTGGAAGAGAGAAGGAAGGAGGGATCACCCTTTTAGAGCTGGAAGAGACTTCAGAAATGATCAGATTTCTTTCTGCCCTCTAAAAACATGGAAATAATTGAATTCTTTCCAAAAATATTGTCTGAACTGCAGCAATGAGAATTTTTGTAGGTAAAGAAAGGCTCAAGGTAAAAATTAGAATGGGAGCAAATTATTCAACTCTATAATGCAAGTTTCCTTAACTGTAAAATCAAGATCTTCAAAGTCCCTTCCTTTTTTAAGATTTCTAATGTCTCATATACCAGCCTAGAGTGATGTCACTTCTTAATAGTTTTTTGTCCTGACTGCTCACTGTAAGGGCCTTTTAAAAGAAATGAGCAAAATGGTCCAGTTTTTAAATGTTTCTTTTTTGTAGGCAACTAAGAAATGTCATTGAATTTTGTTTATTTTGGGAGAAATTCTTTATAGTTTGAAGATTCAACTCATACCATCAACTGAAAAATGATTCATTTGCTATTCAGAGTAAGGAATCAGCAAGTTGTGGTATATGATTGTGATGGAATATCGTTGTGCTATTGTGCTCACTCAAAGGTTTGCTGAATGTTTAGTGCCTTGGGAAGTGAAATGTTTGTCCTAAAATAGAGCAGTGTACCTCTTCAGAGAGAGAGAGAGAGAGAGAGAAGATAGAATTGATTTGTGTATTTCCCTTGATGATACAGCATTGTATCAAGGCAGTAAGCCACATTTATGTCAATTGCCATGCGTGGCAGCCCTTTTACAAACAGTATTTATAGGCGTACTACATATACACACACGCATATATGCACAGTGGAGCTTGTCATCTGTCTAGGACTTAGAAATCCTAAAGTGAAATTTGTTTAAAGTAATCAGGTGGGTCAGTGGAAGAGATTAGGTACACAGTATATAATAGTAAATGACCATAGTAATCCTAGTGTTTTGTAAACTCAAAAGTTCTAAGCTTTTGGGACAAGAATGCATTGTTTGACAAAAAATTGCTGAGAAAACTGGAAAGCAGTTTGGCAAAGATTAGGCATATACCCAACATCTCACACTTTATACCTAGCTCAGGTCAAAATGGTTTTAGACATGAAGGGTGATAAAAAATAAATTAGGAGAGCATTGAGAAATTTACTTGTCAGATCTATGGATTAGGAAAGAATTTATGATCAAACAAGAGGTAGAGAGGATCATAAGAGGTAAAATGGATAATTTTGATAACACGAAAGTAAAAATTTTTCACAAACAGAACCAATGTGGTCAAAATTAGAAGAAAAGCAGAAAACTAGGAAACTTTTTGCGGTAAGTTTCTCTGATAAAAGCTTCATTTTTCAAATGTGTAGGGAACTGAACCAAATTTATAAAAATAAGATCTATTCCTCAATTGATGAATGATCCAAGGATATAACACGTGGTTTTCAGAAGAAGAAAAAGCTATCGGTAGTCATGAAAAAATGCTCTAAATATTGATTAGAGAAATGTAAATTAAAACAGCTCTAAGATACCCACTCACACCCATTAAATTGACTAACATGACAGAAAAGGAAAATGACAAATACTGGTGGAGATGTGGAAAAATAGGTACACTAATACACATTGTTGATGGAGTAGTGAACTGGTTCAACCATTCTGGAGGACAATTGGGAACTATTCCTAAAAGGCTATAATACTGTCCAGCAATACCACTGCTAGATCAGTATCCCAAAGAGATCAGAAGGAAAAAAGAAAAGAACCCGTATATACAAATATTTATAGTAGCTCTTTTTGTGGTGGCAAAGAAGTGGAAATTGAGGGGATACCCATCAATTGTGGAATGGCTCAGCAAGTTGAATATGATTGTGCTGAAATATTATTGTGCTATAAGAAATGATGAAGGTTTTTTTTTAGAAAAATCTGGTAGGACATATATGAACTGATGCAAAGTAAAGTGCAGAACCAACAGAACATTGTATTTAGTAACAGAAATATTTTAATGATAATCACCTATGAAAGACTTAGCTACTCTGATCAATAGATCGGTGATCCAAGACAGTTCCAAAGGACTCATGATTAAAATTGCTCTCCACCTACAGACAGAATTGATTTCAGTGTAGATTGAAGCATACTTTTTTCACTTCCTTTATTTTTCTTGCTTTTGGGGGGAGGGCGGGGGGGTGGACAGCCTGGCTAATACGGAAGTATTTTTTGCTTGACTTCACATGTATAATTGATATCATATTGCTTGCCTCCTTAATAGGTAGGGGAAAGGTTGAGAGAAAGGGAAAGAATTTCAAAATGTAAAAATTTTATTTTTTTTTAATGTTTCTTTTTTTATTGTTTCTTTTTAGTTTTCAACACTCATTTCCACAAGATTTTGAGTTACAAATTTTCTTCTACCCCCCACCCCAAAATAGTGAGCCTACTGAATATCCCTTCCCCCAATCTGCTCTTATATCCTCCCCTGTCCCCCCTCTAACTTTCTAGTAGGGCAAGATGGATTTCTATACCCCAGTGCCTGTATTTCTTATTTCTCAGTTGCATGTAAAAGCATTTTTTTTAGCATTTGTTTTTAAAACTTTGACTTCCAGATTCTTTCCCTTCTTCCCTCCTCATCCACCCCCACTGGGAAGATAAGCAATTCAATATAAATTGTACATATGTAGTTACGCAAAATGTTTCCATAGTAGACATATTGTGAAAGATTATTTCCATCCATCCTATCCCGTCCCCTGTTTATTCTATTTTCTGCTTTAACCTGTCCCTTTTCAAAAATGTGTGCTTCTAACTACCCTCTCCTTGAAACTGCCCTCCCTTCTATTATCCCTCCTCTTACCCCTTCTCCCTTACTTTCCTATAGAGTAAGATAACCAATTGAGTATGTATGTTATTCCCTCCTTAAGCCAAATTCAATGAGAGTATGGTTGACCCTTTCGCCTTTCTGTTGTTCTCCTCCATTGTAACAGTTTTCTCTTGCCTCTTTTATGTGAGATAATTTACCCTATTCTATCTCTCCCTATCTTCTTCTCTCATTATATTCCTCTCTCATCTCTTAATTTTATTTTTTAGATATCATCCCTTCCTGTTCAACTGATCCTGTGCCCTCTGTCTATGTATACATGTACGCATATATACACTCACATATGTATTTATACACACATATACCCTCATATAAACATTTACATATGTATACATACATATACATATATATTCCCTTCAGCTATCCTCATACTAAGAAAAGCCTCATGAATTATAATTATGATTTTTCCATGTAGGAATGTAAATTGTTCAACCTTAATAAGTTCCTTATAATTTCTTTTTCCTGTTTGCTTTCTCATGCTTCTCTTGCTTCTTGTATTTGAAAGTCAGATTTTTCTGTTCAGCTCTGGTTTTTACATCAAGAATGCTTAAAAGTCCTCTATTTCATTGAATGACCATATTTTCCCCTGAAACATTATTCTTAGTTTTCTTGGATAGGTGATTCTTGGTTTTAATCCTAGCTCCTTTGACTTCCTGAATATCATATTCCAAGCCTTCGATCCCTTAATGTAGATGCTGCTAGATCTTGTGTTAAAAACGTAAAATTTTAAAAAAGGAATGTTAACAACAAAACAAAAAAATAAAGTGACCAGGTGATCTGAAGGATACATATTATTAAATAGTCCAAGCTTTTTACATGGTATCATAGATATTATCCATATCCAAGAATGAATAAAAGTCAGCCTAATATATCTGTGAGATGATTATTATTCTTCATCAGCATCCTCAACTACTGGTTATGTGGTGTTTGTTTTTGTGATCCTGTTTCAGAAGTTAGCATGTGGTTTTTTTTTTGTTTTTGTTTTTTTTTTTTTTTAATATGAGATTCTTTATTAAATTTTTTGAGTTACATCTTTTCTCCCCGTCTTTCCCCCGCCCACCACCCCAAAACAGCCATCCCAGTATTTCCCCCCTCCCCCAGTCTATTCTCTCCTATGTCACTTTTTGGTAGGGCAGGATGGATCTCCCAACTGCAGTGCCTGTGTATCTCAAGTTCCAGT
>CM053584.1:137084443-137123868 GCA_028627135.1 Pseudochirops cupreus | reverse complement strand
TGTTGCTGCTTCTACGCCGCCATCTTGGCTCCGCCCCTAGCATGTGGTTTTTAAAGGGCTAATTTTAACCGTTAGCAAAAATTTATAGTTTTAAAAATGACTTTTTTTTAGCTTATTTAATGAAAGTTATAGAAGTAGATCCAAAGCAGAACTTTTATGCTATATTCCTTGAGATGTGCCTTAAAAATGCCTGACTTTTGGGGGAAAAACCTTATGAATTTTAAATTACTTGTTTCTCTTTTCCGTTAAAAAAATTAGATGTGAAAATCACCATGAAAAGCTCAGTGTGTTCTGCTGGACTTGTAAGAAATGTATCTGCCATCAGTGTGCACTTTGGGGAGGAATGGTGAGTAGAACTATCGAGTATATTATTTTTCTTTTGTGTATGTGTTTGTATTGTTTTGTCCCTCATTTAGATGATGAACTTTTTGAGCCAGTACCATATATTACTAAGCACATTCTAGTGGGCACTCACTGGAAAATCATAGACTAGTAGAACTGAGAATTGTCTTAGATATCATGTAGTCTAAATCATTCATTTTATTTATTGATTAGTCTAGAAGTTAGTGTTTCCCACATTTGCTAGAGTAACCTCAGCTCTGTTATTATGAGAAGTGTTGGGGAAAAAGTACTAGACTTGGAATCAGAGGACCTGAGCCTTTGCCCTGAAACTACTTGAGTGACTTTATGCAAAGTTTTTTTCATTGTTTGAGTCTGTGTGTTGTCTGGTCACACTAAAAGGTTAAGTGATTTGACCATATGTGTCAGAGGTAGGATTTGATCCTAGATCTTATTCTGAGGTCAGCTTCTGTGTTGTATGACAAGTTGCTTCTTGTAGATACCACATTTCTGGATATAGTGCCTTCCTACCTACAAGAGGGAGCAAGAGATAGAGAGAGAGAGAGAGAGAGAGAGAGAGTGTTTGTGTATGTGTGTTTGATTTTTTTGGGAAATCTTATTTGGCCATAGAAATGAAGCCATTCCATTAAAAGCCTTTAATTTTAGGGAAACCAAGTAATGTTATGTTCCATGAGACCCTCCTGTAATTTGAATATTAATATACTGGTTAGGGAAACTCAAATTCCTCCAAGTTGGTACTAAAGTATGCCACCATCCTTTCCTATATTTTCTTGATTGGAAACATTAAATCTTACTTTCTACAATTTTCTCTTAAAGTTTGTGACTAAGTGTGTTCACTGAAGTGTTGACCGTTCTTGTTATTTTTCTTCTCAGAATGCCAGAGAGAAACTCAGTGTAACAGAAATCATTCCAATTTCTAATTAAGAGCTAGAATTTGATAAAAAGTTTTTTTGAATTTTAACTAAAAAACTGGTTGTATTAGTACAAATAGATGATTTTTATAGACTTCCCCTCCTTTTTTAACAGGGAAAAGTAACACTCTAAATTGATTATAAATTTGAATGAAAACTTGATTTCCAAAAATGGTAGGAAAAAAGCTCTTGGTTAAGTTAATCTTGTGCACTGGGGTCCTTGCTGATGATCTGGGCACATATGAAGATGTTAAGGTATTTTGTTAAAGTCCAGGCCTGCTGAGCAGTCATTCATACAGGAGCCTTGATGCAGATAAGGTGAATTTTTAGGAAAATTACCGGCTTTAATAACATTAAAGAAATTTATAAGGCTGAAATTTAGTTTTGAGTATGTTCTAACTTATGTCCAAAGGATAATCATGCAGAACCTAAAATGGTCTAAAGATACTTTTCTTATTTGATTTAAATAGCATGGTGGACACACTTTTAAACCTTTGGCGGAAATTTATGAGCAACATGTCACTAAAGTGAATGAAGAGGTAGCAAAACTTCGTCGACGACTCATGGAATTAATAAGCTTGGTTCAAGAAGTGGTAAGGATAGCCCTAAAAAGTCTTTACGTTCATTTATCTTCCACATAGCTGCCAAAGTGGTAGGACTTTTGATGTCATTCGTTTGTTTAATAAAAGTCTTTGGTTCCCTGTTACCTATAGGATGAAATATGCACTCACTTGTTTGGCATAAGCCCTTCACAGTTTGGCTTCAGCCTACTTTTCCAGCCTTATTATACTTTATTCCATTTTATGTACTTTCTGGTTCAGACAAAAATCATATGGTCCTGCAGAACTGTTGTTGTGGTCGTCATCTCCTTTATCCGTCCTTATTATACCTATATTTCATCTCCCATCTCCATTCCTTTGCACAGTCTATCCCTCATTCCTGTAATATGCTTCCTCCTTATGCCTTTTAGAATCTCTAGTTTACTTCAGAGCACAAGCTATACCTTTTTTGTGACACCTTTCCTGATCTCCTTCCCTTGTTGTTAGTCTCTTTTCCCCCAAATCACCTTGTATTTATTTTGTATGGGTTTTTTTTTGTCTCAATAGAATGTAAGCTTCTTGTAGGTAGGGACGTTTGCTCTTTTTTATCTTTGAATTTCTAGTGTCTGGAACAATGTCATACATATAAGTGCTTAATAAGGCTGATTGATTCTTAAATTCTTATTCATCCTTATATTCCAGGTGTTCGCCTACAAATTAAATTTCTGTGGACTGAAATTTTAAAGGACTTTAAGAAGCATGTTATAATCTATAAATATTTCTTAATTTATGAACTCTTTAGTTTTATGGAAGTACAAAGAGGTAGCGATTGTATTGAACTCTCTACCCTCTGCCCTTCCATAGGAACAATTGTTCTTTCTTCTCCTAGTCTAATAAGTGAGAAGTGGTGATTGAACCTTTAAAAATTCGAATAATTAATTGTTAATTCCTCAGCTACCTCTCAGCTCTTTTCCTCCATAGCTGCTGAGGGAAAAGCTGATGTTTTGGTAAGGTGATGTGCTTTAACTCTTCTGAGTTAGAACATTATACTTTAAAAAGTACTATACTTATGCACTAAATCTGGTTAGTTATTACTAGACCTGGAGTCAGGAACACCTTAAGTTAAAATATGGCCTTAGATACTTGCTAGTTATGGTTGGTGAGTCTCTTAATCTCTGTTTGCCTCAATTTCTTCAATTGTAAAATGAGCATAACAACAGTACCAGCTCGAAGGGTTATTGTGAAGATCAAATGAGATAATATTTATAAAGCATTTAGCATAATACTTGACAAATAGTAGATTCTATATAAATGCTAATTCTCCCCTTCCAATCTTCCCACAACCCCAAAAAATCTCTATTCTGATCAGTTAACAAGCATTTATTAAGCACATTCTATGTGTGGGAGATAATAGAGTCAGAAATGAGACTTATCTCAACTGACATGAAGGTAACCCTGGATTCTCAAGGGATAGGTAGATATTACTAAGCCGAAAGACTCAGTATGACACTTTTTAATCTTTTAGATTTTATTTTTAATTTATGAAATAAAACAAGCATTTTCATAACAGTACAATAAAGAAAATAATTGCACGTGAAATGGTAAATCTACTGTTATCAGGATTTTACTGAGTCAGTTTCTAAGCTGAGAATGATGAAACAGCAGGCCAGAGACAATGTGCCAGTAATCAAGGTAGTCCTTTAGTTAGTTTCATTATGAGGAACAGATTTGCAAATCAGGAATTCTCCTTATCAGAATTCCAGCTTCCTGAAGTGAAGATGGAGATTATATACACAATCACAAGTGAGAAGAAAGTGGAGAAGGTGGCTTACAAACGATCATTTCCAGGACCAGAGTGGTTTTCCACAACAAACCCACAAATGGAAGACAATACCATAATTCTGGAGTCCTGTGGGAGCAATATTGCTCAAGACCTTGGGGGTCTTTACTTGTGACAGGAACAGGTTCTATAATCTTTGATTCACTTCATTTCAGGTATAAAGGCAGAAAGATGCCTGTGATTGTGAGCCTGGTCAAAGTTTGATTGATCAGTTCAAGCAGCATTGTGAGTTTGATTCACAGGCTGAAAAATGCAATTCTAAAAAATCTAATCTATTAGTATATTCATTACATATATATCAGTTATAAAAATCATAATTCCCTCTGCACCACTATATATAACTTGCTCTTCCTTTTAAATGTACAACAAAATTATCATGTAAATTTCTTTTTTTTTCCCTCTACCTCCACCCCCTACTCTAGAGATGGCTACCATTAGGCACAAATTGGAGTGTGTGTGTGTGTGTGTGTGTGTGTATGTGTTTGTATATATATATGTATATGTATGTGCATATGTAAAATTATTCTGTACAGTTATCAGCTCTTTGAAGGCAGATAGTGTCTTTCTTCATATGTCCTTTATAGTTAATTTGGATATTTATAGTAGTCAGAATAATTTTCTAGCTCAAAGTTGTTCTTAAAACTGTTGCAGTTACTGTATACAATGTTCTTTTGGTTCTGCTTATTTCACTCATTATTTTATGCAATTCTTTCCATGTTTTTTTCTCTTAATAGTATTTTATTTTTTCCCCCAGTTACACATAAAGATAGTTTTTCAACATTCATTTTTGTAAAATTTTGAGTTCCAGATTTTTCTCCTTTCCTCCCCTCCATCCTCCCCAAGATAGCAAACAGTCTGATATAGGTTATACATGTATAATCATGTTAAACAAATTTCCTCATTAGTCATGTTGTGAAAGAAGAATCAGAACAAAAGGGAAAAATCACAAGAAAGAAAAAACAAAAAAGTGAAAATAGTATGCTTTGATCTGCATTCAGACTCCATAGTGTTCTTTCTATGGATGTGGTTAGCATTTTCCATCACAAGTCTTTTGGAATTGTCTTGGAATTGTCATTGTATTGCTGAGAAGAGTGAAGTGTATCATAGTTAATCATTGCACAATGTTACTTTTGCTGTGTACAGTGTTTTGGTTCTTCCCACATCACTCAGCATCAGTTCATATAAGTCCAGGTTTTTCTAAACTCTCCTTGCTCATCATTTCTTTTTTTTTTTAATAATTAATTTTTAGTTTTCAACATTGCTGAGAAGAGCTAAGTCTGTAAAGGTCAGTCATTGCACAATGTAGCAGTTACTGTGTACAGTGTTCTGCTGGTTCTGCTCATTTCACTCAGTTTAAGTTCATATGAGTCTTTTAAGGTTTTTCTGAAGTCTGTCTGCTTATCATTTCTTATAGCACAGTAGTATTCCATTACATTCATATTCCACAACTTGTTCATCCATTCCCCAACTGATGGGCATCCCCTCAATTTCCAGTTCATTGCCACCACAAAAAGAGCTGCTATAAATATTTTTGTACATGTATATCCTTTCCCCTTTTTTATGATCTCTTTGGGATTCAGACCTAGTGGTGGTATTGCTGGATCACAGTTTTAATAGTACATTGGGCCTAGTAAATTTCTCTCCAGAATGGTCAGATCAGTTCACAACTCCACCAACAATGCATTAGTGTTCCAGTTTTCCCACATCTTCTCCAACATTTATCATTTTCCTGTTTTGTCATGTTAGCCAATCTGATAGGTGTGATGTGGTACCTCATATTTGTTTTAATTTGCATTTCTAATTTTCTCATACTTTCTTGCACATTTATCATTTTCCTTTTCTGTCTTATTAGCCAATCTGTGAGGATACCTCAGAGATGTAATTTGCATTTCTCTAGAAAATCAGTAGTGATTTAGAGCATTTTTTTCATATTATAGGTGGCTTTAATTTTTTCATCTGAAAACTGCGTTTTTATATCCTTTGACCATTTATCAGTTGGGGAATGACTTGTATTCATGTAAATTTGGTTTTTTCCCTACATTTTTTAGTTTCATACCCAGTTCATTGATCTCCTCTTTCTCTATTTTATCCATGTGAGCATTTAGAGATATAAAATTTCCCCTATGAACTGCTTTGGATACATATCACAAGTTTTGGTATGTTGTCTCATTATCCTCATTCTCTTTGATGACCTTGTTGATTGTTTCTATGATTTGTTGTTTGACCCACTCATTCTCTAAGATTATTTAGTTTCCAATTAGTTTTTAGCCTATATTTTTTTGACCCTTTATTACTATAGCACCAATGCAATATTTACAGTGCCCATGATCACGATAAAGACTGTGGCTACAAATATCACATGACATTTGACCAGAAAATATACCAAACTCTTAACTGAAACATTTATTTAGGGTTTTGGGGTTCGTTTTTTTTGCTTTTTGGAGGGCAGTTGGGGTTAAGTGAATTGCCCAAAGTCACTTGGCTAGTAAAAGTGTCAAGTGTCTGAGGCTGGATTTGAACTCAGGTCCTCCTGACTCCAGGGCCGATGCTGTATTCACTGAGCCACCTGACTGCCTTGAAACATTTATTTAGACACCAGAAAACCCAATCCCAAAAGCAGTAAGCAGATTCCATCATAGTACCAAAGATATTCAAAAGGCATAATAACACTGAGAGCCACAGCATCCTTTAGCCTTCCCACAAACTAATATTAGATCAATATTTACTCATAAACCTCTCTATCTCCTTTCCTGTGCACCTCTCTCTCCCACTATCTCTCTGGCACTGATTCCCAGCTTCCCGTGGGCTCTTGCTTCCCTTGAGCAAACTCCTCCCACCACAGGCTCCATGTGACAACATTCATTTTAGGGGGAAGTTTACTTTGAAAGCAGGGGAGGTCTTCAAATTCCCCCTAGGTCTATTAAGGGGCAGGGAAGATCTTTAAATTCCCATTTTCATTACAATTACATGTAATTTTTACTGCATCATGATCTGAAAAGGATAATTTAATATTTCTTTCAGCATTTGATTGTGTGGTTTTTAATGCCCTAATAAATGGTTACTTTTTGTGTAGGTGCCATATACCACTGAGAAAAAGGTCTATTCCTTTTTATCCCCACTCAGTTTTTTTCCAGAGGTCTATCATATCTAACTTTTCTAAAATTCTGTTCACTTCCCTTAACTTCTTTCTTGTTTATTTTGTGGTTGAATCTATCTTGTTCTGAGAGGGGGAGGTTGAGGTCCCCTACTAATATAGTTTTGCTGTCTATTTTTTCCTGTCATTGACTTAATGTCTCTAAGAATTTGCATGCTACACCACTTGGTGCATTGTAAGTTTAGTATTGATATTACTTCATTGTCTGTGAAACCTTTTAGCAAGATTTAGTTTCCTTCCTTATCTCTTTTAATAATATCTATTTTTGCTTTTGCTTTGTCTGAGATCAGGATTGCTGTTCCTGCTTTTTTTTTTTTTACTTCAACTGAAGCATAATATATTCTGCTCCAGTCTTTTACCTTTACTATGTGTGTATCTCTTTGCTTCAAATGTGTTTCTTGTAAACAGCATATTGTAGGATTCTGAATTTTAATCCATTCTGCTATCCTCTTCCATTTTATGGGAGAGTTCATCCCATTCACATTTATATTTATGATTGCTGTGTATTTCCCCTCCGTCCTATTTTTCCCTGTTTTTCCTTTTCTTTCTTCTTTCACCCTGTCCCTCCTCATCAGAGTTTTGCTTCTGACCAGCACCTTCCCTTCCCTTCTTTTTCCCATTTCCCCTCCTGCCTCCCTATAAGTTAAGATTCTATACCCAACTGAGTCTGTATTTTATTTCATCTTTGAGCCAGATCCAAGGAGAGTAACATTTAAACAGTACTCACCCCTTTCTTTTACCCTGTTGTAATAGGTCTTTTCCACCTTCATGTGATGTAATTTACACTATTCTCTCTCTTCCTTTCTTCTCCCATTACAATCATTTTTGTCTCCCTTTAATTTTTTTTATATCATCACGTCAAAGTCAACTTACACCCATACCTTCTGTATATGTATACTGCTTCTAACTTCCATAATAGAGATATAGTTCTCAAGAGTTACAAGTATCATCTGCCTATGTAGGGAAAACATTTGAAATCTTATTGAATAACTTGTTTTTTTCTTTCCTGTTTTACCTTTTTATGCTTCTCTTGAGTTTTGTAGTGGAAGATCAAATTTTCTGTTTAGCTCTAGTCTTTTCATCAGGAAAGTTTGAAAGTCCCCCTATTTCATTGAATGTTCATCTTTTTCCCTGAAAGATTGTGTTTACTTTTGTTGGATAGTTGATTCTTGGTTGTAATCCAAGCTCCTTTGCCTTCTAGATATTTCAAGCCTTCTGATCCTTTAATGTAGATGCTGCTAAATCCTGTGTAATCCTGACTGTGGATCCCTGATATTTGAATTGTTTCTTTTTGGCTGCTTGCAGTATTTTCTCCTTGACCTGGCAATTCTGCAATTTGTCTACAATATTCCTTGTTTTTTTATTTTGGGAGCTCTTTTAGGAGGTGATTGGTGGATTCTTCCAATGACTATTTTGCCCTCTGGTTCTAGGATATCAGGGCAGTTTTCCTCAATAATTTCTTGAAAGATGCTGTCCAGGCTCTTCTTTTGATCATGTTTTAGTTAGTCCAGTAATTCTTAAATCATATCCTGTGGATCTGTTTTCCAGGTCAGTCTTTTTTCTAATTAGGTATTTTACATTTTCTTCTATTTTTTCATTCTTTTGATTTTGTTTGACTGATTCTTATAGCTGGGGTAGGGGAAGGAAGGAGGTAAAAAGGACAAAGTAAAAAGTGTTCAGCAGAGAACAAAAGACCACCTATTAGGAAGCAAAGAAAAGATGGACAGCTCTCAACACAATGCATAGTATTAATTATATAGGCTTTCTTGAAATGGAAATTTATTGCTATATTTATACTATGTATTTTGAATTCTCTTATGTTCTGGTGTGCACATATATTTTCTTATTTTATATTTAAGTTTATATTTCTTTTTCTTCTTACATTTTGTATTTAAGTTTTAGTATTCAAGTCTAAAATTTAAAAAAAGATGAAAATAAATATAAAGATGCCTGAAACTGTGCTTTTCTGAATAAGGGAGGTAAAATTCATACACAGATTCCAGGGTTCGGGGAACTGAACAATATAGGAATGCTCTGGCAGCAGAGTAGGGTTTTCAAAAACAGAGGACTTAGCAATATATCTAACTTTTAGCCACAGGCAGTGCCCCAAATTATGAACAGTTTATATGCATTTGGGATGGAGTTGTTTGGAACTTAGTATGCATTTTCCCATAGACAGTGTTATAAATGGAGCTAAAATTTAGAGGTCATCTAATACAATACTCTCATTTACAAGGTGATGAATTAAGTAAAACCTAAAAAATGTTAAATGACTTACCTGAGGTAACAAAGGTAGTAGTAAGTGGCAGTGGTGGAATTTGAACCCGTGTCTTCTAATTCTAAATATAGCAATTTTACAAAAGCAACACACTATTGAGCTCTCTCTGTCTCTCGTTTCTCATACTTACACACAGACACACACACTGATCTATAAAATACATTTATTATTGTATTTCAGTAATTCAAAAAATGCATTATCTCTTTAATGTGGGCCTTCCCTCCATCGTAACAGATTATAACCTTGCTTTAGTACATGGTCTTGAAAATTTTCTAAAGCCAAAAAAATTTTATCACTTGGTAACCAAATATTTGGAGATAAGTCTTTATAAATTTAGAGGACTTTTATACTCTTTTACATATACATACGTGTGTGTGTGTGTGTGTATATGTATATACATATATATATACATATATATGTTCCCAATAAAAGTAGGTTTCCAGAACTAACAGCCCTCTTCCCCCATATAATTACTCTGTATCAGTTCTTCCTATCCCATCTCATTTGTATAAGATAATTACTCTTTTTAACAGATCCTGAATGTTTTTACTTTTTGAAGTCATATCATGCTCAGGTCTGTCATGCTCAGGTCTACCCTAATCTTTCTTATGTACTACCTAATTACTAACAACAATCATAGGCATGCATTTTACATTTTATACACATAAAAGGTAAACATTCTGCCCTTACTAAGTCCCTTGTAATTGGTCTGTGGTATGTACATTATGTTTCTTGACTCTTGTATGTCAAATCTTCTATTAAGTTCAGTTTTTTTTAAAACAAAGTCTTGAAAGTCTGACATTTCATTAAATTTCCTTTTTTTTCCATTCAGAATTATGCTTAGCTTTGTTGGGTATGATATTTTTGGCTAGAAGCCCAGTCCTTTTGTTCTTCAATATATAGTGTTCACATCTTGATATTTGTTAGAAAATATTAGTACTGAGTTCTTCTGTCTTCTTCTTCCTTATACTCAATACTATGAGTCTCATTTGGAGGACCAGCACCCTCTTTGTTGATAATTTGCCCTATTTAGGTATCCCCAGACCTATTACATTGCACTTTAGATATCTTCCTGCCATGTTATCCAGTAACCTCATTTTTCCACTCCTTGTCCCGCTTCCCCAACTTGCTGACTCTTACTTTGGGAACAATAATCAGATCAATTCTACCATTATGAAAAGTACATCCACTAATTGCTTTATAACTCTGTTCACCAAAGCTTGGACTTCTTAGACCAAAATACCTTTCCTTGGGTACTACTCTTCCCTGTATGTTTTGTCATTCACTAATAGAATGTAAACTCCTTGAAGGAAAGGGCTCTTGATATTTGTACTTTTTATTTTCGGGGCTTAGTCTAGCACATAGTATTTGATGAATGCTTTTTCTATTTGTTTCAGAGATATTAAGGGTTCAATGTTTTTTGGTTTGGCAAACATATTCCTATTAGTTCCTGTAAAATTCAGTATATTTTCAAAACTAGTTTGTAGTATAGGTGAAGAGAGAATTCACTCTTGGAATTTTATAGACTGTGATGTAGCCTTAATTACTTTATTGTATGGAATATTCTCCCCAAATTTAGGATTTCATTGATGCTGGTGTTTCCTCTAGTGATAGAGATTGAAACACAGCCGTGCCTGTATATCCTTTTCAGCTCTTTTCCATGTTTTCCCATATCTTTAGTAGTAACTGCCTTCCTTAAAACCTCTTATCATTGTGAGACTTCTAGTTATAGTAGGCCAGTTCTGACTCAAGCCTTTCTGATAGTTCAAGTTTGAGATTAGAATGAAATAAGACACTTGTAGATCATCTAGGAACTAACAAAAGGCAGTTTACTTAGCTGTAGCCAGAAAACAATATTTCGCAAGAATATAGTATTGATTAAGTTAATTAGACTAGAACTTTACATATATCTAACAAAACCGAAGAGGTTCAGTGTGGGATTTGAAAGTTTGTGATCCAGATGAGTCATAATCTGACTTTAAGGCTATCGCTGAAGGCGTGGGCAGCGTTGGAGGAAGATAAGAATCTAAAGCAGAAAGAAAGCAAAAATAAAACAGAACAAGCAATTTTGTAATGGCCTCCTGAATGAGGAACCAGATATATGGGATATAGTAAGTTGACTCCTCCTTTTTTTCCTACTTTATTCCTTTTTTTCTTCCCTTTTATAACAAAACTCCCAAGCCCTCTGTCTTATTTACTGTCCCTATGACTCTTGATGGCATTAGGGTTCTGAGGAAATCTGTTATAATTACTCAAATGTATTTGCTTTTCTGTGTTTTTCTTGCCTCTTATGTTTATATTCCAAAATATCCTCAGTTCTGGCCTCTTCATCAGGAATACTGAGAAGTTAAATAGACATAAAAAAGCCACCTCTTTCTGTCCTTCAACTCCTTGCCCCCCAGATTATGCTTAGTTTTTCAAGGTAAGTTATTTTTGGTTGTTGGCCTCATCTTTTGCTTTTAGGAATAAGAGATTCCAAACTCCTCTCCTTTCTAGTGGTAACAAATGTCCAGTTATGGTATGATCCTTGCTGTGATATTTGAACTCTCTCTTTCTAGCTGTTTGAGATGGTTTTTATTTGACCAGAAAGCTCTGAATTTTGGCTGTGATGTTACTGGGAATTTTCATTTGGTTTTCTTTCTAAAGGTGACTGATAGATTCTATTTTCACTTTGTATTCTGGTTCTAACAGGTCTGGATAGCTTTTATTCATGTTTTTTTTTTTAATATAGAGTATATAGATTTCATGTATGATTGGATTTTTCATGATAGTTTAATGATTCTTAGATTATTCAACCTTTATCTCTTTTCCTTGTCAGTTGCTTTTGATTGGAAATATCTTAAATCTTCTGGTGTTTTTCAGTCTTTCAGTACTAGAATATTTCTTATTGCTTCATGGAGTCAAGTAAAGAATGGAAAAGGAAATGAAAACTTGACTGAATTGAAAGAAAAATAAATACCTTAGTATAGTAGGTGCAAAACTTCACTCAAGTAACAGACTTCTATTAATTGCTTACTATGAATCACTGTGCTAATAATAAGCACAGCACTGAGGATACAAATAGAAAAAGGCACTGATCTCTGCCTACTTTTTCAGAAATTTTTTGTTTGTTTTTTTTGTGAGGCATTTGGGGTTAAGTGACTTGTCTAGGGTCATATAGCTAGTAAATGTCAAGTGTCTGAGGTTGGATTTGAACTTAGGTTCTAACTCTAGAGCCAGTGTCTCTTCACTGGACCATGTAGCTGCCCCCCCCCCCCCCTTTTTTAAATTTTTACTAGGAATTCTTGTTGGTCTTGTGTCCAATCTGCATTTTTCTGTTGAGGCTTTGCTTATATAGATGTTTTTACATGGTCATCTTTTTCAGTTTGTGTCCTGAGCTTCTTCATCCCCATGGTAGTGGTCAGGTTCTTTTTGTTGCTGTTGTTTGCTTATTTTTTCAGCCTGTTTCTTGACTTTGAATTTTATGATAAGAGTTGAGCTCTGTTCAACTTGGAGGATGAGGGTCACTGCTCCAAGCTTTAAGCTTTATTTAGTTCTGACGGTTTGTAAGTTTTCCATGCTTCCAAGGTGGTATGATCTGGGCAGAGGTGTGGTCACTGCTCTCCTGGTCTGCACTCTGGTCCTTACCCAGGTAGGGGCCCTGCAGCCTTGTGACCACAAACCCTAGTGTGATCTGGGATGAAGCCCCATTCTCTCTCTGTCCTGTAATTGTGACCAGACCTCCTGCTCCCTTGCAACTGTAGACACTCCTTGGTGCTCTGGAACTGCAACCCAGAACTGGGTAATGGGCAGTAGAATTGCCAAACATCACCTAATCCTGCACCCAGTGCCAGCACGGAAGTCCTCTCTAATCTCTTTTGACCCATTGTCCAATCCACTTACTGTCTCTGGGCAGTGAGAGTTCCTGAAACTGCTGCTGCTGTTGTTGCCATCATGCCTCCAAGGCCTATAGCTGGTGTTGCCTTCAGGCTACACTCCTGGCCAGCCCCCACCCAGTGTCATATATTTCTCCTTCCAACCTTCTGAGTTGTCTTAGTCTGAAAAAATGTTTTACTCCTTCCTTATGTTGGATGTGTCACTCAGAATCCTATTTTAGGTGTTATTTTAAAGTTCTGTGGAGAGGAATATTGGAAAGGGTTCAGATAGAATGTTCCCTCTACCCTGCCATCTTGTCTGAGCCCCCTCCTTAAATGTTGGATGAGATAGAAACTCTCCACTGTTGAACCTTTACCTACCTATTGCCCTTTGATGGGTAATAAGACCTAACTCCTTAACCTCATATAGGAGAATCTGTGAGTTTTCCTTTCATTAAGTTTCAACTTAGACTTGAATTGAGAAATACATTTAATTAAAAAAATTATTTTCAGGTCCATGGCAACTTTTTTGTATACGTTTAGTTTACATTTTATTGTTAGGTTTTGGCAGTCAAGAGCCTGCCAAAAAAATTGACTAGCAAGCTGTATTTATTTTTGTTGACATTTTCAAATTATAAAACTTTTAACTTGTTAAACCCTTAGGAAAGAAATGTAGAGGCAGTACGAAATGCAAAGGATGAACGTGTTCGAGAAATTAGAAATGCTGTGGAGATGATGATTGCACGTTTAGATACACAGCTGAAGAATAAACTTATAACATTAATGGGTAAGTGATTTCTGCCAGTTTTCTAACACCTTGACTTTCCTCTTGAGATTTATTGGGAAATTATTTTACATCTCTACAAAGTGATGATGTGGCACATTATTTGAGTATACGCTTTTGAAATAAGACGTGATGGTGTCTTTGAAATAGCCCCTGCCTTTAGATGTGGGTTGTGGTCCATCTCTAACATTTACAACTGTGTCCTTTTGCCAGTCAGCTAATTTCTCTGAAACTTAGTTTCCTTAATGGGAAATGTAAATAATAATTGTCTTCACTTGGTTTTTGTGATCATCAGAAACGATACTGTTTGTGAAAGCACTTGGAAATCGTCAAGCTCTTTGTGTTATAGTGGTCTGAGCTCTGGCTGTCGAGTCAAGATTGTTAGAAACACAAACACATTTGATACCAAAATGGGTATTAAAAGAAGTTTATTGAGGAGAAATTCACAGGAACTAAATACCTATATCATTAGTGCAGATACTCTCTTTAGAGGACAGATTGGTTCTCTTTAGGGTTTCACTTTTCCCCATACAACAAATACATATTTCTCCAAGATATGTACAAGCATGACCCCCTGCCTTCATCATGCATTCCATGTTCTGCTAATGAGGCTCTAATTTTACGCAGGGCGTGTCAGATGATATACATGAGATTTATTAAGCAAGCACGGTAGTAATTTTGGAATACCTGGTCATTGACTCCTCACTGGTTTAAAGCAGATCAGTCCTTATTCTGGTTTGAGGGTCTCCCAAGGCTGCTGTCTGCTTTCTGATTAGTCATGTCCACCTGCTGTCTGCTAACTCCCTTTATCTTATTTTAGTAATGTCTGACAATTCTATGGAAACTTAACTCCCTACTGTTTCTCACAATGTGTTATCAGTAGTTTTTACTTCAGTAATTTTTTTTTTGAAGGGGGGAAGGCAGGGCAATTGGGGTTAAGTGACTTGCCCAGGAATGTTGCACTTTTTTTGAGGGGGGAGAGAGAAGGCAGTTGGGGTAAAGTAACTTGTCCAAAGTCACACAGCTAGTGAGTGAGTCAAGTGTCTGAAGCCAAACTCAGGTCCTCTTGACTCCAGGGCTAGTGCTCTATTCACTGTGCCAGCTAGCTGCCCCTTCTGTAATTTTTAATAGCTCTGGGGAAACTTAACTCTGCTGTCTCTCACAAGATGACCTGAGGTCAAAGTCTCTTTCTGATGCTTCCTGCCTGTATGACATTAAGCAAGTCACTTGATCTTCCTGGGCCTCTACTTCCTCACTTGTAAAATGAGGGATTTGCACTGGGCGGCCTTGGAGGTCCTTTGTAGCTCTACGCCTATGATGGGCCTTCGCTATTTACTCTTACATATCCTACCTAGACAGACGATTGTTTTATGTGTGTATAGAGACATACAGAGAAGTAAGAGGCCATAATGTCTTTTATCAATTTAGTGGTACGCTTTTAGCCAGAGCAGAGAAATTCTCATATGTAAGCAAAATTCTTATTGTTAGAGTTTTGATTCATTTCTTTTTAATTTATCTTGTGTAAAAATGAAGAGTTGTGTTTGGTTTCATACTTAGCTTTGATGTAATTCCTGAAACTTTTCTTCTTTAGGATAAAGAACTTTTGTTTTTTAAGTTTTTAATTTCATTTTTCGCTCTAATTTTTTTCTTTGTCCTCCTTTCTTTCCATATAAAAGTTCTACATCCTTCTTAAATTGTGAAACCTAGAATTAAATATAGGATTAAAAATAGGTTTTAAGGAAGAATCTAGCAACTGTTAAATGAAGTAACAAGTCTTTGCTTATGAACTGTACCTTTTAATACCTGGATATTGCAGTCCATAGTCCAATATTAAATAAAGTTTAGCAAGTCAGGTAATTTTTTTACCTGCTTGTCTTGGCCCCTCAGGATTTTGGCCATTCCTTTTACTTTGTCATCAAAATTTTACTTTTTTCATGTTATTTGTAAAAGGTATTTTGAATTTAAACTAGAACCTCTTTTTAAAATGTCTTTGTTTGCCAATTAATATCTCCCTACTTTTGTGCAAATAGTTCAGATTGTGGAAAAAACTATCATTTGTTTTCATTTTTTTGCTTGTATGACTAAATGGGTAGAGCAAGGATAGCTTTTTCCAGACAATCTAACAACCTCTGTTTAGATTTTTACTTAATTTCTGGCTTTTATTTATGACTGTGCCATACTGTTATTTTTGTCCCTGCCACTTACTATCAAATTAAGATGATTTTTGATCTAACCTCTGGATCCACATTTCTTTCCTACAGATAATTGCATTCAACAGATGAACTTTTATCTAATGTTATCGACTCCAATAACCCATTATTTGAAAATGTTTTATTGATGCCCCTTGTTTTTATTTCCTAGTCATTTCTGGATATTATCCATCTCTTTCTTACCCCAGTTTCAGGACTTGAATTCTCTGTTGTGATAAAGTAGAACAGGTAAACAGAAACAGTTGATACAATGACTGTGCCTGACATTGTTTGTAAAAATCTGCCCTTTATGTTCCTGTCTTCTTGGCAGAGATGTTTCATTTTTGTTCTCCAGGACCAAAACTAATTATTGTAGTTATTTAGAGTTCAACTTCCTTTTAGTGTTCTTTTCACTTATGTTATTGTAATCATTGTATACTCTGGCTCTGCTTATTTTATTCTGTATTAGTTCTTCTGAGAACCTGCTGGCCTAGTGAGACCTCTCTGCCCTCTTCCTACCAGAGACATTTCTCTCTAGACTAGAAGGTTCTTAACCTTTTTTGTGTGTCATAGGCCCCTTTTTTGTGTCATGGACTCCTTTGGCAGTATAGTGAAGCTTATGGACCCCTTTTCAGAATAATGTTTTTATATGAATAAAATAAAATACATAGGATTACAAAGGAAACTTGCTATATCAAAATATTTTAAAAAGCAAGTTCATTGGGGCGGCTAGGTGGCACAGTGAATAGAGCACCAGCCCTGGAGTCAGGAGGACCTGAGTTCAAATGCGGCCTCAGACACTTAACACAAAACTAGCCGTGTGACTTTGGGCAAGTCACTTAGCCCCAATTGCCCCCTTCAAAAAGCAAAAAAATTAATAAATAAAGTACAGGTCTGACCACATCACTTTCCTTCTCAGACTCCTGTGGCTCTTTGTTACCTCTGTTATCAAATGTCTCTGTTTATCATTTAAAACATTTCACAATGTGCTCCCTTCTTGTTTTGCCAGTCTTCTTATACAATATTCTCGACTTCCTTTGCAGTCTGGTAATACTGATCTACTTCTTGTTCCTTTTACAAGACGTGATCTTCTGCCTCACACCTGGGATGTTTGCCCTTTCTCCTTTCCTTGTCTTAAAATCTCTGACTTCCTTCAAGATTTTGGTCAAGTGCCACCTGGCAGGTGACTGTTTCTGGTGTCTTGAACCTCCTACCTCACCTGCTGCTAGTCCTTTCACTTCTGAAGTTAACTTGTATGTACTTTGTGGCTTATTCATATCTATAAATGAACGCATTGTCTCCCATTAGATTATAAACCTCATGAAGGTGGAGAATATTTTTTGCTTTTTCTTTGCAAAACTTGGCACTTAGCACATAATAAATTCTTTTAGCTACATCATCCTGGAGGAGTAATTTAACCTCTCTTAGTCACATTTTCCTTTTTAAAATAAAGTAACCATAGCACCTATTTCCCAGAGTTGTGAGGATCAAAGAAGATAATATATATTAAGTGCTTTGCAAACCTTAGAGTAATATATAAATGTTAGCTTTGATGAAAGAGGCAGTTTAAAAGGAAAGTGGGAAGACTTATATGAACTGATGCAGAGTGAACTGAGCAGAGAACCAGAAAAATAACTGAAAGACATGAGAATATTGATCAATGCAGTGACAAACCGGGATTTCATGGACATGAGATATTCAAGGTGCAGAATGAGACATTTTTTTAGACATGACTAGTGTGGGCATTTGCTTAACTATGAATATTTGTTACTAAGGTTTGATTTTATTTTTCAGTGGTGAAGAGGAGGATGAAGGGATAGAAAATAAATGCATGTTAATTGAAAAAAATTAAACTTAATTAAAAAAACAACAGTAGGGTTAGAAAAATCCTACTGTAGATTTTATTTACATAGAATCTTGCAAGAAACTAGGGATTTTAAAAAGCTGAGAGAGGCGACAAAGGAGTACACACGAGGGGCCAACCTGTGCAAAGGTATGTAGACCACATTGGAGGAATGACAAGGAAATCAATTTGGCTATAACATAGAGTACCTAAAAGGTAGTTCTGTGGATTAAACCTGGAAAATAGGGAGTAACCAGATTGTGAAGGATATCATATCCCAAGCTAAGTAGCTGGCATTTTATCCTAGAACTATTAGGGAACCATTGAAGTTTCTTGAGCAGAGATGTAATATGTTCAGACTTGCATTTTACAAAGTTCATATTGGTGGCCTAATGGAGGGTGGATTAGAGAAGGAAGACATGATACAGGAGATTTTACTAAGAGACTACTGTAATTTTTTTGGCAAGAAGTGATGATGATCTGGAACTGGTAGTCCTTAGAGAAGAAAGTAAGGGGATGAGATTGTTGTGAAGGTATAATTGAGAAGACTTGACTCATGATTGGATAGGAATAGGGTAAAAGAGAGAAGAGTCAAGGATAACTTCTGTATCTTAATGTCAATCACTAAATGTTTTATTAAGTGCCTACTATATGCCAGGCCCTGTGCTAGAGAGCTTGATATATAAGCATAAAAGTGAAGCAGTCCTTGTTCTTTTTTTTTAATAAAACATTTATTAATTGCTTACTGTATGCAAATTATTGTACTTGCTCGCAATGAAATACATTCTAATGAGGGAGACAGTACATATGGAAGGTTTTAATTACAAGTCAGATGAAAACGTCTTGTGGTCCTTAGGGTACACTGGCAATGCAGATGATAAAGCGTTTAATTTAATGTTTAATTAGATCATAGCATCTTCTGATGTTGAACCACTTGACAGTGCCAAGGACTTTGGTGGTGAGAACTCTTTTTCCTGAGTCTTCAGTAGATGAGGCTGCAGTTGCTAGTCTACATTTCCACAGAGGTTGCTTCCCAGGATGATAACTGCAGGAAATGGGCTAGAAGAATGATGCTATTCCAAAGGCTCTTGGGTTCAAGGTCCTGGCCTATTTCCATCATGTTCCAAAGGAACATGCTGGCTTTGACTTCGTTGTCTTTTTGTTGTATGTTTTGATAATCCTTGTCACTGAAGTAAGATTCTACAGTCTGATTTTTTTTCTCCGCAGTTTGCTAGTTCCCCCAATTATTTGACTTTTAGCTCTTTGTTAAGGTAGTTCTCTTATTTCAGTGTGGAGGTTGTACTGTCCTACACTTCAGGGGTTTTGTGCAGCAGTTTTCAGAGATATTTCTAGGGACCTGTAAATTTTCAGTGTTTCCAAGGTTGTATGATGAAAGGAGACGTGCTTACTATTTTCCTGGCCTGTGCTCTGGTCTGTGAGTGACCACAAGCATTCTTTTCTGCCTTGGAACTGTGATAAGGATTCCGTCTCCACCACCATCACTAGCTCTACCACACCAACACTCTTCCTCATCCCAGGACCTCCACCCATTACTGTGACCCAGATCCAAGCATGGGCAAAGCAAGAGAATCCTGCCTCAGTACCCCAAAGAGATTCCTACAGTCCTTTGGTCTACCACTGGATCGCCCTACCGTCTGTCAGCTGGGTTTGCAACTTTAGGAGTTAGCCTTAATTCTTCAGTATTCTTCCCCCTCTTTGATTTTTCTGTCTGTTTCCATGCCTAGCATACTTCTTTGTATATGGTGTTGCAGTCTGAATATAGATTGTACTTTTTCTCCAAATCCGACTTCAGTTGAGGGTATAAGTAATATTATTTTTTCAGTGCATATTTACAAATTTCCCTTCCTTTCAAATAGATTAGTACCTCTGAGATTTATCAGTTGTGTGACAAGAGTAAATCACTTAATCCTCTTTCAGTCTCAGCTTCCTCATCTATAAAATGACGATTATGATAATTTCTATTCCAGAGTTTTGAGGATCAAATGAGATAATATATGTAAAGTGCTTTGCAAGCTTTAAAGTGCTGTGCTAATGTCTGCTATTGCTATAACTTCATTTTAGGGATACTATCCATATTAAGAAGACCGTATTTAATGCTAATGATAACAGGTACCCAAAAGTATTTATTGATTTGAAATAAATTTCTGAGAATTAAATTGCATTAAGCCTAAAAGTTGTATTGATAGCTCCTTGAAGGTCTTAGGGTATTGTGTGTATTATAACTTTAATTTAGAATTTGAACTTCCTTAAAATAGTTTTTATGTCAAGAATTTTTAAACAAAATGAAGAATAAGCACAGTTTCTATTGAAAATTATAAGACTTCATTTTCACATGATAATGGTGATGAGTATTGTTCTTTTTTGTTTTTATTTTTTAAACAGGTCAAAAAACATCTCTCACACAAGAAACAGAACTTCTGGAGTCTCTCCTCCAGGAGGTAGAACATCAGGTAATTAATATATGATATCTTAAATATTGGAAACTAGATGAATTCTTTATCCATTTTTGTCTTCCATTTGTTGACATACAGGCACACATCTTGTCTCACAATACAGGTTGTCTCAGAAGTCTTAGTGCAATTTTAAACTAGCTTAAAAAAAGAAGGCTTAAAACTGCACTGGGACTTTTGAGACACCATGTATAAATTGAGTCCATGAAAGCATGATGGTTGGTGAAATCAGATAAGACATTAATTCCATTGAAACAGTGTACACCAAGTGATGCTGTAGAAAGATTTTGAGACCTCGTTATGACGTTTGGTTCTCACATATTAATATTTTTCTGAAAATCTATCCATCAGGGAAGACTTATATGGGGTATGCCCAGACCTAAAAACTGTAATTGGAATGTATAGTAGGAAGTTTAATCCAAGAAGCAGTTGGCAGTTTTTCTTTCCCCTTTCATATTTATTCTCCTGAGGAGAAGCTAATAAAAAAATTACTGCATTTTTTGAGACATGTTTAAGTTCAGCTTACAGTGATAACCCATAGAATAATTTGTAAATCTCCTATAAAAGACTAAAGTCTTTACTGTCATGATATTTTTTTTTAAACAGACCTATGATTTTATGGGTTTAAGGGACTCCTAATGAGGCGTTCCAGTTATCAGTGTTACTACCTGGTCTTCATTTTGTAGAGATAGAGAGTTTCTTGGAGCACTGAGAGGTTGTGTAAATTGTACAGAGTCACACAACCAATATGAGTCATAAGTGGGAGTGGAATTCAGGTCTTTCCGAATAAGAGGCCTACTCTTTATCTACTGGCCCGTGTTGCATTTCTTATATACCATGGGGTAGTGATTGAACAAACACCAGGTTGGGAGTCAGGGGCCCAGTTTAAGTCCTAGCTCCATCAGTAGGTACATGGTCTTAGATAAAGCACTAAACTTCCCTTTCCTCATTTTAAAAACCCTTCTATGATGGTAAGACTTGCTCTTCCTACTTTCCTGTGTTGCCTGTGGGATCAGAATCAGAAACTGAACATGGAAGTACTATATAAATTCTAAGTGTAGTGCAGATATAAGATGCTCTTTCCTCAAGGTCTCTCCTCTTAGCTGGCATTGAACTGTATTGATATGTGTGTAGTATGAATGAAAGCTAATAAACTTTTTCTTGTCAGCTTTGTGTGTATACCCTTGAAGGAATTGGGATTGCATTTATGTGAGCATTACCACCACTGATTCAGATCTTTGAGTTGATTGGTTAAAAAACATTCACAATCTTTTTTTTCTGCAGCAACTTTTTGATGGTGGTGAACTTCTCTGAATTTAGTTATGCTGGGTCTTTGGATATCATATACACAGTCTGTCATTAGATCTAAGCCTTTCCAAATTGGTATAGTATCTACCAAAAATTCCACTTTGCTGGTATAGCTTAGTTATGTATTCTAGGATTTTCTTTTCTTGGAGGGATAGAAGGTCAAAAGTTTGCTTAGTGTTTTAGAAATTATTTAGGTCTCTTGAACATTAAGACTTTTTTGTGTTGAATCTTGGTTTAAACTTTTGTTGATTTTTTTTTTTTTTAGTCCAGAGATATTTTTCTTCTTTTATCTTTGATGTGTGTGTGTGTGTGTGTGTGTGTGTGTGTGTGTGTGTGTGTATACACACTTTGGTCGAGATAAGTAGTGAATTTTTTCAAAATATTTTGTGGAAATACTTAGCTTTCTAAAGTAGGCCATTACTGAAATCATATATATTTTATATATATATATATATATATATATATATATATATATATATATACACATATATATTCTTATTATATATATGTGTGTAAAATTAGATGTATATATTAAGTTAAAATTCTTATCCATTCTGAAGATTGCTGCAGGACAGAATTACAGATAATACTTCTTCTTAACCTTTTTCATAGTATATGAACACATTAATATTTTTTAAACAGTTTTTAATTTTACTTGGCCTTTTCATAACATTCCTATTCCTTTCAACAGCTTATCATTGCATTATATCACTGTGGCTTCTTGGTGGCCCGTTCAGATGGAAGAAATAAGAGATATATGTACATTTTGATCAGTGTTCTTGGTGCCTTTTAGTGTTCTTTAACCTCCTAACTTCTACTATTTATTCTTTCATTAATGTTCTTAATCCATTGCAAATCTCCTGAGACATCCATCATGATATTGTTAAAAAAGCATTGAATTGAGATAAGGCCTTGCTTTTGATCTGGGCTTGCCAGATTAACTTTATAATCTCAGCTGCTTCATTTGCAAAATGAGAAGATTGGATTTATGTTGTTTTTCCAACTCTAAAAATTTCATTAATCTTTAGTGTATTTAAACTATTTACTTTGCTTATCTCCCTATTTTTTTATTTAGCATCTTATGTAGCATCTACTTTACTAGATTTGTGATGTTACCTTTTTAGGTACCCTTAACAATTATTCATGCCTTTCTCTACTGTGCGGTTCTTGCCCATGCTTTCTTGCAAATTCTCCATTTAAGGAATGGAGTCTATCCAGCATGCTGGGGAATCTTTCTCTAAATTTCTTGCCAACATTTGGGTGCTAATGTGGCATGGGGATAATTCATTATTCCTTGTTCTTGTTATATGACTGACTCATTATCTTTATTATGCATCGATCTGTGATGATTTTCTTTGTGTGATTCTAGTCTTCCCTACTAATATATTGAATGGTTTTTAGCTATGGAACTTTAAAGCTTCAGAGACTAACAGTTTGTGACTCACAACCTAATAGTATTATTGGAAGGATATTGATTTTTAAAAGATACAGCTTAAGGGTCTTTTAGGGGATATTTAAAAGATGCTGTAGAAAGCTCGGGGGTCATTAAAAGTACCGTGTAGTTTATAAAGTGCAGCCCGTTTCCTTTTAAAATTCTAGGCTTAGATCGTTGTCCAAGATTTGCATACTAGCTGACCATACCTAAGGTTTGTTTATATAGTTGCACTTTATTGTGTGGATAATACCTGTGGATAATTCATTTGTTCCAGTGTGGATAGTTAGGGCAGATACTCTTGAGTAATAATAGATTTCATTTAGGAGGTCAACAGTGTTCCAGTGCTTGACGTTTGGAATAATGCTATCTCCAAACAGGAATATAGTGAAGATTTCCTCATCAATAGGGAATCTCTCTTTTGGTAAACCTGTAGGCTAGCTGCAAACACTTTGGTGGACATGTTATTGATATTAATAATCAGAGACTCATTGAACAAAGTGATCTTTTGTTATATATTTAAAGCAAGTATGTTCTTTTGGCAGATATATTAGAGACTCTTTGTTGGAAGAGTATAGTAGCATTTTTATTCTAACAACTTGAATTTATTTTTTTATAGTTAACAAACCCTCCCCAAAGAAGTTTTGTATTCTTTAAACCTTTCAGTAACTAACCATACAACTGTAAATATATGATCTTATAGAATCTTGTTTACAGAAACCTAGTAGTCCCTTCTCATACCTTTGTCGAAGTATAATATAATGATATGGACAGAAATCTTTAGTACTACTCCAGTATTCATGGAATGTTAAAAGTCCTAGAGGAATGTGTCTCATATATTGGGTACATCTTTTATGGAGGATTTATGGGAGGACATGACCAAGAATCACATAGGTTTAGAAGACTTGGATGGATTATAGTCTTTGGTTGGAGGAAGTACCCATGTTGATTATCATGGATCCTCTAAAGTAGTAACATAAAATATGAGAGTGTCCTGTGGGTGGTGCCAAGATGATGTAGTACAGGGAACATTGTAGCTGAACTCTTTACAGCATTTCTCTCCAAACAACTTTAACACCCCAGATGAAATTCTGGGGTGGCATAGCCAACAAAAGATTGGGTGAGACAACCTGAGACAATTTAGGAGGAAATCTGTGAACATGGAATGGGGGCTAGTCCAGAATACACATGGCGACAATATCACCTGTAAGCTGTGGTGGAAGTTATAGCAGCAGCAGCAGTTTCAGGAGCTCTCACCATCCAGAGATGGTAAGGGGATTAGAAAATTGGTCAGAAAAAGATTATATGGGACCCCTGTCCTAGTATTATTCACAGGACCAGGCATTGTTTGGCAACTCCACTGCCCATGTCAAATTCTGGGGTTGGACTTCCAGGGTGGAGAAGAGGACTTGCAGTTACAAGGGGGCCAGGCCCCTCTTCACAGTTCTAAGGCAAAGAGGAATACTAGCACTTATGGATACAAGGAAGTAGGAGCCTTCTTGGGTAAGGATCACTGTGCCGACCAAAAGAGCATTGATTACACCTCTCCCCAGATACCACCTTGGAGACAATGAACAATTACAAAGCCCAAGAACTAGCCATGAAAACAGAAAAGCAAAAAAAGCCTGAAACTTGGAGTAGTGACTTTCTTTCCCCCATGGTCAGCAGAGCTCAATTTTAACATAAAGTTTGAAGGAAGAAATAGACTGGAAAAATGAGCAAACAGGAACAAAAAGGACCTGTTAACGAAAAGCTACTGTGGTGATAAGGAAGCTCAATATGCAAACTTTGAAGAAGACAACTGTGAAAACATCTGCAGGCAAAGCCAAAAAGAAAAATGCAGATTGGACACAAGCCTAATGAGAATTCCTAAAAGAGCAAAAAAAAAAAGATTTAAAAATCAAATAAGAGTGGTAGGAAAAAAATTGGGGAAAGAAATGAGAACAATGCAAGGAAATTATGAAAAGAGACTTAATTGAAGAATACCTTGAAGAACAGATTTAGTCAAATGGCAAAAGAGGTTAAAAAAAACCTCATTAAAGAAATTCTTTAAAAATTAGAATTGAGCAAGTGGAAGCTAATGATTGCATGAGACATCAAGAAACAATGAAATTAAAAATATTTTATTTTTAAATAGAAGAAAATGTAAAATATCTCATTGGAAAAACAGCTGATCTGGAAAATAAATCAAGGTGAGATAATTTAAGAATTATTGGACTACTGAAAGCCATGATAAAAAAAAAAGCCTAGAAATTATAAAAGAAAATTGCTCTGGTGACTTACAACCACAGGCCAAAATAGAAATTGAAACAATCTACTGATCACCTCCTGGAAGTGATCTGAAAATGAAAAATGAAAACTCACGGGAATATTATAGTCAAATTCTAGTGCTTCTAGGTCAGATAGAAAATATTTTTGAAATGATATTATTTTTTAATTGCATGTAGTAGTATTTCTAATTAATGATTCTAATTAATTTCTAATCATCCAAGAACAATTTTTAACATTTATTTTTTTAAAAAATTTGAGTTCCAAATCTTCTTCCTCCTTTCCTTGTATCTCCCCCTTTCCTTACCCCAGGACAGTAAGCAATTTGAGTTTTACATGTTTTTACATTTTTTTTAAACAAGTTTTACATGTGCAGTCACATGAAACACATTAGTCATGTTGTGCAAGAAGATAGATCGGGGGGGGGAGAACATGAAAAACAGTGTGCTTCAGTCTGTGTTCAGATTGCAACAGTTCTTTGAAAGAGAAAATATTTAATGCAGCTAGAAAGGAATCTTTAAAATACCATAGAGTCAAGATCACACAAAATTTAACAGCTGTTACATTAAAGAAACAGAGGAATATGGTATTCTGAAAGGCAAAAGAGCTAGGAGTATAACCATGAATAATCTACCTGAGCAAAACTGAGTATAATCCTTCAGGGGAAAAATGGGATATTTAATGAAATAGAGGACTTTGAAGCATTGTTGATGAAAAGGCTAGACCTGAATAGAAAATTTGACATTTAAACACAAGACTTCTACAGCAGCATAAAAAAGGTAAACATGAAAGAGAATTGATAATGGACTCAAGGTTAAACTGTTTACATTCCTATATGGGAAGATGATAGAAATATAACTGCTAAGAACATTATAGTTAGGACAGTTAGAGGGCGTCTACATAGAGGGCACAAATCTTTGTTGATTATGTTTGGATGATCTCAGAAAATTGGAGGGTTGAAAAAGAAGGATGCACTGGGAGAAGTGGGAAGGGAGAAGAAGAGCAGAGAAAATTATCTCACATAAAAGAAATGTGCTAGGAAGAGCTTTTTTTTTTTTCACATTGGACATTAGTCTGGTTGTATAGAAGGGTTGTAACCAATGGAGTGAACAGTGGGAAAAAGGAAACAAAACCAAACATGGAAAAGAGTGATAGCATGTAGGTTGCTTCAGTCTCCATTTAAACTCTGTTCTTTCTAGATCTTTCTCTGAGTGTAGGTATCTCCTTCCATCCTGAGACTTGTAGAGTTGTCTTATAGCTGCGCATTGCTGAGAAGAGTCCAATTTATCAAGGTTGGTCATCACACATATGATGTGTGTATGATTGTGTACAAATTTCTCCTGATTCTGCTCTTCTCACTTAGCATCAGTTTATATAAGCCTCTCCAGGTAAATATGAAGTTCATCTCATCCTCATTTCTTACAGCACAATAGTATTCCATTACATTCATATACCACAACTTGTTTAGCCATTCCACAATTGATGGGCATCCCCTTAATTTGCTAGGAAGAGCTTTAATAGTGGAGGGGAAAATGTAGGAGGGGATAGGCAACACTTGAACCTCACTCTTATCCAACCTAGTTCAAAGAGGGAGAAAAATGTGTCTATATACATACGTGTATATACACATATGTTTGTATATACATACATGTATATATTCTATATGTACATTATACATACACACACATAGACTCACAGTTGAGTATGGAAATCTGTCTTGCCTAACAAGGAAGTAAGAAGGGATGGGGATAAGAAAAAGGAGGGGTGGAAGGGAAGTTACAACAGGGAGGGTAGATTGAGGGGCATTGGTCAGGTGCAAAACACAATTTTGAGGAGAGACAGGTTGAAGGACAGGTTAGAAAAGGGAAGGAAAGCAGAAGAAAATATAATGAAGGGAAATATAGTTAGTAGTCATAACTGTAAATATGAATGGGATAAACTCACCTGTAAAATGGAGCAAGATGGCAAAATCAACTAGAAACCAGATCCAACAGTGTGATGTTTACAGGAAACCCACTTGAAACAAAAAGACACACAGAGTTAAAATAAGCGGCAGGACCAAAATCTACTATGCTTCAAAAGTTTAAAAAAAAAAAAGATCAGGGGTAAAAATCACTATCTCAACAAAACAAGGGCAAAAATAGACCTAATTAAAAGAGATAAGCAAGGAACTAAATAAGACAAAGGAACTGTTAAAAGGAACAATAGACGATGAAGTAATATCAATACTTCATATATATGCACCAGCTGACATAGCATTTAAAATCCTTAAGGGAAAGGTCAGTGGATTACAGAAGGAAAATAGATAGTAAAACTAGACTAGTGGAGAACCTCAACTTTTCCCTTAAGAATTAAATAAATCTAACCATGAAATAAATAAGAAGGAAGTTAAGGAGTCAAATAGAATTTTAGAAAAATTAGATATGATAGACTTCTGGAGAAAATAGAATGGAGTACAAAGAAATATGCCTTTGTCTCAGCTGTACATTGTACCTTCAAAAAAAACCAGTTGTGCATTATGGCATAAAAACCTCACAAACAAATGCAAAAAAGCAGAAATACTAAATACACTCTTTTTGGACCATAATGCAATAAAAATTGTATTTAATAAAGCTGCCTTGGAAAATTAAAAATTGATTATAAACTAGATCTCATCCCAAAGAATGAGTAGGTCAAAGAACAAATCATAGGGGCGGCTAGGTGGTACAATCACCGGCCCTGGAGTCAGGAGGACCTGAGTTCGAATGTAACCTCAGACATTTAACATAAACGCACACAAAAAAAACTAGCCATGTGACCTTGGAGAAGTCACTTAACCCCAATTGCCCTACCTTCCCCTTTTAAAAAAACCAAAAAAACAACAAATCATAGAAACAGTTTTCATCATGTTTATAATTTGTTGCGTTTTTTGTTGCCCAATTAGTTGATCTGCTTTTCCTCTTTTTTTTTTGAAGTAAGCATAGAGAGCTATAAATAGGTAGTTTTGAAGTATTGGTATGGCTTAAAAATTAATTATCTTGTGGCCTACCTAGTAATGAGTTTATTTGTAGGATTAGTAGGATTAGACCTTGAAATTATGATGGGGGAGGGGGTCAATATTAAAGACAGAACCAAAATGGCAACACCCAGGAGTTTGAAAACAAATTTAATAGACAGCTTTTGTTTTTACATCACATTATGCATTGTTGTTTTACCCTAATCTCACCCAGAATACTGTTCTTTCCAACATAGAATAAAGAAAACCAGCTCAGTAAAATAAACCAACACATTGAAAAAAAATGACAATAGTCCTCAACCTCTAAATAGGGGTAGGAAGTACTTTCTCTTGTCTCTTCTTTGAGACTTCAATGGTTTGTGGGGTTTTTTCCTGTTTCTAAATACTTATATTTTGAAAGCAGACTTAAAAAAAAAACACTTTGGAGAAACTAATAATTGTGTCCTGTTGTTATTAGCTGCATTCATTTTAAGCATTTTTACATCCATTATATCTAATCAAATTCCTTGTGAACTTGTTATCACAAAGACGCATTAAATGATTATATGTGAAGCATAAAAGAAGTATTTGAAGAACTGAATGCAAAAGCAAAATATTCCATATTCTTTAGTGAAGTAATGTGCACATTTAGTTTAGTGACTGCTTTTTTAGTGGTGTTTTTGTAGCTTACAAAAAAAAAAGCGGTTTCCTTTTTCTCCCATTTCTATTTTGTGAAATCTGATTCTCCCTAACCACCTAGTTCCAGACATTAAAAATACTACTCACTTATGAGCTGTTTATTTTTAAATAGATTTGTTTGAATAATTTTATTTTCAGAATAGTTCTTTGATTGGTACTGTCTGAATCAATGTCATTTTGGAACTGACAATTTCTTGATAGTTTGATTTGATAACTATTAAAAAGGATCATTTGAATTTCTTTACCTTAGCTACAAAAGGGAAACCAGTTTTAATTGTTTATTAATTTATATTTTTTAATAGGTTACAAAAATGCACTAAAATTATTTGGGTATTTTTTTTTGAGAAGTCCATTTTTTCATTCTCTACTTTTAAAATTAACTAGAGATCTCTTTTAATACAAATTTCTATGTTCTGGTTCTAGAAAATATTTTTTTTCTGATTGTTGTGAAGATGATGACCTTTTGCTATGTAGGCATTTTCTGAACTTGTCACCAGACTGATTTATGACAGTCTCTTGGATTTTTCTGGGTCATGTCAGTTATTAGTTGCCAACAAGCAATTAGTCACAGAATAATTAATCCAGTTGTATCAATCACCAAATCATCTTTTTATTTTGCCCATGAAGATGACTGAATAGGAATAACAACTGGGATGTGATCTGTTGTTTTTTGATTCATTAGTCCAATCCCTTGTGTAGGCAAAGTCTTATTTTTGTTTTCTGGATGGTCCTTTGTAAGTACATAGTGTTGAACATCAGTTGATTAAAATATACAATTCAAGCTAACATGGCAAAACAGAAAAGTGATAAATGTTGGAGAGGATATGGGAATGTTGGAACACTAATTCATTGTTGGTGGAGCTGTGTGCTGATCCAACAATTCTGGAGAGCAATTTGGGACTATGCCCAAAGGGATATAAAAACGGGCCTATCCTTTGATCCAGCAATACTACTTCATAAAAATGGAAAAAAGACTCACATGTACAAAAATACTTATAAGTAGCTCTTTTTGTCATGGCCAAGACTTGGAAATGGAGGGGTTGCCAATCAGTTGGGGAGTGGCTAAACAAGTTGTGATATATGAATGCAATGGAATAGTACTGTGCTGTACTGAAATGATGAACAGGGGAACTTCGGCAAAAGCTGGGGAGACTTCTGTGAACTGATACTGAGTGAAGGGAGCAGAACCAGAAGAACATTATACACATGCAATAGCCACAGTGTAAGAGGACTGATTTTTTTTTTTCTTTTTGGAGGGGGGAAAGCAGGGCAGCTGGGGTTGTGACTTGCCCAAGTTCACATGGCTAATAAGTGTTAAGTGTTTGAGGTCAGATTTGATTTCAGGACCTCCTGACTCCAGGGCTGGTGGTCTATTCACTGTGCCACCTAGCCACCCCAAGAGGACTGATTTTGATAGACTTAGACCTTCTCAGCAATGCAAGGACCTAAAGCACTTCCAAAGGACACATGATGGAAAATGCCAGCCTCATCCAAACAAAGAACTATGGAGGTGGAATGCAGAATGAAGCAGACTATTTGTTTTTGTTTTGTTTTATTTATTTATTTTTTCTTTCTCATGGTTTTTCCCATTTGTTATAATTCTTCTATGCAACATGACTAATGTGAAAATGTGTGTAATAGGAATGTATGTGTAGAGTCCGTATCAGATTGCAAGCCGTCTTAGAGAGTGAGAGAAAATTTAAAACTTATGGAAGTGAATGTTGAAAACTAAAAAGAATTTTAAAAAATATACAATTAAAGTTGTTTAGAACTTTAGGAATAAAGTTTAGAACTTCTTATTCTTCATTAGGCTCCATTCAACTATTTATCTAATCTGACTAGACTGGAAGTCATATTGCTTCTCTGCTCTCTGTTAATGGAAAGATTAATGATGTCAACCACACAAGAAATGCCATTGTTATCATCATCTCCCAGATGAAAGGTGAAAAGACTGATTGCTATAGTTATGGCATCTGAACAGAATCCAGGCTAGCATTCTTGTATCTGGGTACTAAACAACGCAAATAAATGAAGAACATCCATTAAGCTCTTACTTTGTGCCATCACTTTTGTGATCACAGTTAGTTAATCTTTTAAAAAGTGTAGAATCAGGCTCTAACCTAAAGGTCCTAAGTCAGTATGTATGACCTTGTTAATATGCATAATCAATTCAATGTGTACATGGAAAACACATTTAACTTGGCATACTGGTTCTCAGATAATGACTATTTGCTTTATCCTATCCTTATCCATTTTTTTTTCATTTTTTTTCATATTTTATTTATCTTTATTTTTTAAAAAATCAACTTTTATGTTTATTTTTAGTTTACATCATTTCCACAAGATTTTGGGTTACAAGTTTTCTACCCCTCTTTCCCCTACCCACCACCCCAAAATAGCGATTCCACGTATACCTCCTCCCCCAATCTGCTGTCTCCTATATCTTCCCCCATCCTCTCTCTGACTTTCTGGTAGGGCAAGATGGATCTCCATATCCCAGTGCCTGTATATCTTATTTCACAGTTGCATGTAAATAATAATAATAATAATATTTTTTAAACTTTTGATTTTAAAACTTTAAATTCCAGATTCTTTCCCTTCCTCGCTCGTCACCCACCCTTACTAGGAAGATAAGCAATAGGTTGTACATGTGTATTTATGCAAAAACATTTCCATAGTGGATATATTGTGAAAGACTGACTATATTTCCCTCCATTTTATCCCGTTCCCCCACTTGTTCTATTCTCTACTTTGTCCCTGTCTCTTTACAGAAGTGTGTGCTTCTAACTACCCTCCCACCCAACCTGCCCTCCCCTCCATCATCCCCTCTCTCATCCCCTACTCTCCTGTAGGGAAAGATACCCAATTTAGAGTGTATATCCTTCCCTCCCTAAGTCAAACTCAGTGAGGGTAAGGTTGACCCATTCCCTTTTGCCTTCCTGTTCTTCCCCTCCATTGTAACAGTTATTCCTTGCCTCTTCTGTATGAGATAATTTACTCCACTTTGTTTCTCCCCGTCTCCTCTCATTGTATTTCTCTCTTACCTCTCAATTTCACCTTCTAAATGTCATCCCTTCCTGTTCCTATATCCCATCCTGATACTATGCCATATGTCTATGTATACCTTTACACATATATGTACACACTCACATATGTATTTATACATATATATACCCTCCTATATAGACATATACATATGTATACATATATATACATTTATATTCCCTTCAACTATCCTCATGTTGAAAAAAGTTTCATAAGTTACAATTATTGTTTTTCAACTGATAAGTTCCTTATGATTTCTTTTCCCTGTTTACCTTCTCATGCTTCTCTTGCTTCTTTTATTTGAATATCAAATTTTCTATTCAGTTCTGGTTTTTCCATCAAGAATGCTTAAAAGTCCTCCACCTTATTGAATGACCATGTTTTCCCCTGAAATATTATACTCAGTTTTGCTGGGTAGCTGATTCTTGGTTTTAATCCTAGCTTCTTTGATCTCCAGAATATCATATTCCAAGCCCTTTGATTCCCTAATGTAGAAGCTGCTAGATCTTGTGTTATCCTGATTGTGTTTCAGCAATATTCAAATTGTTTCTTCTTGGCTGCTTGTAATATTTTCTCCTTCATCTGGGAGCTCTGGAACCTGGCTGTAATATTCCTAGGAGTTTTCTTTTTGGGATCTTTTTCCAGAGGTGATGGGATTTTCAATTTCTATTTTGCCCTCTGGTTCTAAAATACCAGTGCAACTTTCCTTGAGAATTTCTTGAAGGATGATTTCTAGGTTCTTTTTTTGGTCATGGCTTTCAAGTGGTCCAGTATTTTTTAAATTATCTCTCCTGGATCTATTTTCCAGGTCAGTGGTTTTTTTCAATGAGATATGTCAAATTGCCTTCTATTTTTTCATTTGTTTGGATCTGTTTGATAGTATCTTGATTTCTCATAAAGTCATTAGCTTCCATTTGCTCCAGTCTAATTCTGAAGGAATTAGTCTCTTCAGTGAGCTTTTGAAAATCTTTTTCTATCTGGGAAATTCGGCCTCTTGGGCCTCTTTTGCCATTTGAGATAGTCTATTTTTTAGATGTAATTTTCTTCTGTCAGGTTGTTGACTCTCTTTTTGTGATTTTCTTGCATTGTTCTCATTTTTCTTCCCAATTTTTCCTCCACTGCTCTTACTTGATTTTCAGAATCCTTCTTCAGCTCCTCCATGGCCTGTAACTAGTTCATATTTTTCTTGGAAGCTTTTGGTGCAGGAGTTCTGACTGTGTTGTCTTCCTCCTGTTCCATGCTTTGATCCTTTTTGTCCCCCAAAAAGGAATCTAAAGCTGGATGGCTGTGCTTGCTTTGCTTCCTTTCCTTGCTCATGTTGCCAGTGAATTACTTGACTTTTGAGCTCTTTGCCATAGTAAAACTCTGCTTCTAGAGGGGAGAGCTTTGCCCCAGATCGCTGGGGTTTTCCTAGCTGCCGGAGCTATGAGGAGGGCATCGTCTCTACAGTCCCCACCAGTTTTGGCTTACTGGTCACACACATCAGGACCTTCACCCAAGACCGTGATCCAGATTCAGACAGGTTAAGGCAAGAGTGCTTAGCCTCTGAATGGTTGCTTGGCCCCCCTGCCATCTGCAGGCCGGGAGCTCTGAAGCAGCCATGTGGATGTGGTGGCAGCGACGCCGCTTTTGCTGCTTCTGGCTCTGGGGGCAGAGGGCCATACCCGCTCCTCCGTCCCCCCCCCCCCATCCCCCCGATCCAGCAGAGTTCCACTGACCTTTTACTTTGTCGTTGGTATTTATGGGTTGATAATTCTGGAAACCACCACAGCTGCTGATAATCCACTTGCCTGAATGCTCCTGCTGTGGCTGGTCCTGGCCTCCCTGGGGCTAAAACCTCAGGCTCATGCAGGGCTGGTCTGTGCTCCCCGCTGTGATGGACACTTCCTGCCAGCCTGCCAGGCTGCCTTCAGTGGGAGATTTGTTTCTCTCTGTCACTTTGTGGGTTCTGTAGCTCTAAAATTTGTTTAGAGTCATATTTTATAGGTATTTGAGGTAGTTATGGGCGGAGCCCACCGAGTTTTCCTGCTTCTATGCTGCCATCTTGACTCTGCCCCCCTAATGTTTTTAAGAATTCTAATCAACATGCAATTTGTTTAGATGATATTTTGGTGCATTTAATATGTTAATGTAGTTAGGCATGGGTAGAATTATCATCCTATTCCTAGATCTGCTTTAAGTTTACTTTAAAGCATTTAACTTTTGTTCTAGTTTCCTTAACTATAAAGGGACTGTTCCTGTTTTATCACTTAATTCTAGGTTAATATTAAATAATTTCTTGTGTTTACCCTGAGTTCTGATTTTTTGAAAATTGTGTTTTCTACAGCTGCGTTCGTGTAGTAAGAGTGAATTAATCTCTAAAAGCTCAGAGATCCTCATGATGTTTCAGCAGGTTCATAGAAAGCCAATGGCATCCTTTGTTACAACTCCAGTACCACCAGATTTTACAAGGTATGGTGTAGATTCTGAATCTCCTTGACTTTATAATTTTTATTTCAAATGTTCTTAATTTAAAAGCTTCAATTTTTAATTCTTTATTAAGTCTTAACCTGTTTAATATTTAGTTGTGACATGACCAGTGTAATGTTCTTGGTATAGATGGTCAGGTTTTCCTTCTAAAAAGAACTTGGAAGGTTTAATCAAGATTTAGCCTGTGAGTTAAGTTGATACTAGCTGGTGCTCTAATCTTCAGAAGGAGTAATATTATTTGATCATTCTTCATCATACTTACTGCCTTCATCTGCCTTGTCACAATGTTTGTTATGTGTTTTCTTAAAGCACCTCATGTGAACCATTGAAGAAACACAAAGACTAGAAAGCATCTTTGGCGAAATCTTAGCTAGCCTTCTCCTACATAGGTTGCTGAATAACATTTGTATTTAGGCATGTCTGTAATTGAAGTCATAATGCCTCAGATATAATTTTTCCTGCAGATTAGATACGGAGGTAATCCAGGGAACACTATCATGATATCTCTATGTATTATAAACCCTTGTTCATTATGGGTGCATTTCTGAGAACCATGACAAACATTGAAACTTTAGTAGTACAGTTATACTCAAATAGTGCACCAAGGATGTATCTCAGTCTGAGCTTTTAAAGGAGGAACTGTTTTCAATATATTCCAGTTATCAAAATAACCTGGACCTCAGCAGAGCTGGATACTGGCAGCAGTTAAGCAAATTTGATTTCGTGAAGAATTTCACCAACATTATAAAGCCATCCTACAATGATATAGTAGTTAACCAGGTCAGATTAGATGATATTTTCATGCTGATTCCACTCTTTTTAAAAGATTCACTAACTGTGATTGCAGAAGAGATGGCACATAGTAAGAGCTTAATAGATACTTTTCATTTATTTGTGCTGTTTAGTACCCAGATAGGAGAATGCTAGCCTGGATTCTGTTCAGATGACATAACTATGGCAATTAGTCTTTTCACCTTTCATTTGGGAGATGATAACACTGGCATTTCTGTCTATGGTTGCTATTATTAGTCTTTTTGTTAACAGAGAGCATTTCTTCAGACAAGACATCTGTTACTAAATTAAAAAATATATGTGTGTGTGTGTGTGTGTGTGTGTGTATATATATATATTTTTTTTTCTATCAGCAAAAATCAAACTTCTTTCTTTTCTACCACTCCCCTCTCCCTGTTTGAGAAAGAAAGGAAAAACAAAACATGTTACAATTATGTATAATCAACCAAGACAAATTTCTGTATTGGCTATGTTGGAGAAAAATACATCTCTTCTGACCTCTTAAGTTCTTCACTTGTCCATTAGGAACTATGGGTAGCATGTTTCATCCTTATTTCTTTGGAGTTGTGGTTGATCATTACTTTGATCAGAATTTGTAATTTTTTTAAAGTTTTTTATCCTTGGCATATTATTGTCATTGAATAAATTATAAATTAATTCTGTTTACTTCACCCTGCATCAATTCATGAATGATCTACCAAGTTTCTCTTAAATGATCCTCTTTATCATTTTTTAGAGCAGAATAGTATTCTAGTTCATTTATATAACTTGTTCAACTATTCCCCAATTTTTAGACCTCCTCTCAAGATTTCTTTGCCACTTAAAAATGAGCTGTAAAAACTTTACATTCTTAGAATTGTTTAAATTCTTTAATCTATCTTGCCTTAATCTAATCTTTCTTAATCTACCTTCCCTTTAATTCTTTCTTCTCCTCTTCCCTATTATTTCCCTGTTGAGTTAAGTAGTTAAGTATATTTCTGTACACAATACGGTGTGTCTGTATATCTTCTCTCCTTTGCCCAGATTAGATGAGAGTGAACTTCGGGTGAGATGATTTTTCCTAATTTCCCTTTCCCTGGCCTCCTCTTTCATATTTTAATTTGTCTCTCTATCCATTCTTAAGATCATCCAGACATAATAGAACCACTCTCATACATTGTTTAATTAGATTTCTCCTATGGCCCCTGATGATAGTAGTGTTTAGAGCAGTGGTTCTCAACCTGTGGGTTGTGACCCCTTTGGGGTCACAGGGGTCACCTAAGATCATCGGAAAACACATATTTCCAATGATCTTAGGAACCAAGACGCTGCTCCTCTGTCTCCAGGCGGGTCCGCCCACATGCAGATACTCCCACATACGAGTAATAAAGGGTCTCAGCATTAGGAAGGTTGAGAACCAGTGGTTTAGAGAGTAATAATAATAATGATAGCTAACATTTATATAGAGGTATATGCTCAGTGTTTTATGATTGTGAGCTCTCATTTGATTTTCACAACAACCCTGGGAGATAGGTGCTGTTATTATCCCCATTTTATAGATGAAGAAACTGAGGCAAACAGAGGTTAAGTAACTTGCCCAGGGTCATACAGCTAGTGTCTGAGACTGGATTTGAACTCAGGTCTTCCTGATTCGAGGTCCTGCAGTTTATACACTGTGCCATCTAGCCACTCACTTACACATGTGCACATGTATTATTTCAATATACCTGAATATAAACAGTTTATCTCTGTTTAGTCCTTTTGTCATTGTTTTCTTTTCACATTTACCTTTTTATGTCTCTCTTCATTCCTGTGTTTGAACTTTAAAATTTCTACACTGCTCAGGTTTCCATCAGGAATGCTTCGCAGTCCACTATTTCATTAAAGGGCCATTGGACCATTTTTTTCCCTTTTAGGGTTATACTTTGTTTTTCTGGGTAAGGTATTATTGGTTACACACACACACACACACACACACACACACACACACACACACACACACTCACACACTCACACACTCACTCACTCACTCATTCACACACTCTTTACTTTCTGGAATATTGTATTCCAGGTGCTCTGTTCCTTTGTAGTTCATGACTCCTAACTTGTGTGTGATCCTGACTGGCTCCTTGATACTTGAAGTCCCTCTTTCCAGCTGATTGCAGGATTTTTAAATTGTCTTTGAAGCTCTGGGTTTTGGCTATAATTGTTCCTTTAGGTTTTCTTTTCTTTTTTTTTTTTTTAGGAGGTAACTGGTTTGATTCTTTCTGTTACTACATTGCCCTCTGATTCTTAGAGATCTGGGCAGATTTCTGCTTCAACTCTGCCATCTTGGCTCCACCCCTGGGCATACTTCTTCTACGATTTCTTGTTTAGGTTCTATTTTTTTTGGTCATGGTTTTAAAGTAGTTGATTGATTCTTATATTTTTTTTTCCTTCATCTGTTTTCCAAGGCAGTTGTTTTTGATTTGAGAGAAATATAATTTCTTCTGTTTTTTAAGTCTTTTTACTTTGCTTTAATGTGTTTTGTTGTGTCATGGATTCATTGGCTTCTGGTCCATTCTAATTTTCAAGGAGTTTGTTGCATGGGTATCATTTTATATCCTCTTTTTCCAAGCTTTTAATTCCAGTTCCAAATCTTTTTTTCAAAAGCTTTCATTTCTTTTCCAGTTTTTTTCTCAAGCAGTCTCATGTCATTTATAAAAACATTTTAAAACTCTTTTAAAAAAATAAACTGCTTCATGAACTCAAGGAATTCTACTTGAATTTATGCCCAAGCTATATTTTTCTTTGAAATTTTGTTTGTAGACATTTTAGAGTCTTTCTCTTTTTCTAAATTTGTCTCTTGATCATTCTCATTTCCATGATAGCTTTTTCTGGTGTCACTCATTTTTTGGGGGTGGGGACCCTCAGTTTGTTTTGTATTAGTCTACTTTCTGACTCCACATTTGCTGTTAGAGCTGGTTGTACTTCTATAAGGAATGTCTGTTTTCTTGGGATATTGACTATTGTTATTCCAGAATCTCAGGGACAGCTCCTGAGCCAGGGCAAAATCTGATTGCGTTAGCTTTTTTGGCTGTCTGTAGTACTCTTGACTCGTTGAGTTTACATTACATTAAAACCCCAACAAGGAATGGAGAGATTGACCAAGGTATGAGTTTGGAGATTGGAGCAGGGACAAGGGCAGGGGACTCACCAGATGAGGGGAGGTTGGACTGTGGAGAAATAAAGCTCCAGGGGTGCCTGGTCACTTCCTGCTGGTACCAGAGAGTCCAATGATCCAGTTCTATGTCCAGTCCCACTTCTGACACCAATTTAGTATCAACTGGACTGAACCAGCCTCTAACCTATGGATGGCTGGAGCTGAACAGAGCAAGCTAGAGAGAGCAGAGTCAGGAATCAAACAGAAGTTTAATTTCAAAGGGAGGGAAACGGCTTGACAGTAAGGAAGGAAATCAGACACATGTGCCAGGACCTACACTAGTGGTGGAACTTGCCTTAGTGTGGGCAAATCTCTTTAATTATACCAGTGGCTCTGCAGTGAGCTATAGTCCTGACACTAAGGGGTAATAGCAACAGTGAAACAAGTTTGATTCATGGCAGGTTTCATGACTGGATTGCAGGTACTTGTCTGAGCTCAGGGAATACCTGGTACTGTTCAAAGCAGTACAAAAATTACGTGAAACAATTGTGAGATTTTGCTGTGGCTAAGATCATCCAAAGGGTGAGCACAAAGGATTGTTATGCCAAGCTCAGGGCACTGCTTGCTTACTGGGCCTTATAACTCTGGAAAACAGAGTATCTCCTAATATCTTGACAGACTATGTGGTCAGGGGTTTTTATTCCATTGCTCCTTTCTATGATATTTTTTTACCCTCTAGCCTCCTTGAGCAGTTGAGTATTACCATCTGTTTTTTCAGATAAATTTTTTGCCATTAAGCTTTTACTTTTATTAAAAAAGAAGGTGGAGGCATGTTTTTTCAGTCCCTTACCCTTTTCTAAAAAACAGACAACCTTCCTTTGGTATATAGATAATAGTCTTTTGACCGTGTCAGAAACATAAAAATCTTACACACATAGAGAACCAGATTTATAAGGTTAAGCACATTCTTTGATGTTTTCACTACAGTGCCAAAAGGACGTCAGACTTTATCCCAAATTAGAGATATGCTAAGCAATTGTTTTTTCTGCCCTGCTTGTATTTAAGACCTCAATTTACCACAGAAGTCTTTTTTT
>CM053584.1:137071616-137083943 GCA_028627135.1 Pseudochirops cupreus | reverse complement strand
TCCCATTTCTTAGAGCACAATAGTATTCCATTACATTCATATACCATAGCTTGTTCAGCCCTTCCCCAATTGATGGGCATCCAGTTTTTTGCAACCACAAAGAGAGCTGCTATAAATATTTTTGTACATATGGGTCCTTTTCCCCCTTCTGTACCACAGAAGTCTTATCACTATCAGTTTCATCATTTAGTAATAATGAAACATCAAGTGAAAGGATAAGACTTATGTATTTATTGAATATCTGCTGTTTATCCGACATAGTGCTAGGTTTTATTGCTTATTAGAGCAGTTTCTTACCTCAGAGAGCTTAATATTAGTCTGGAGAGATAAGAGGCAGAGAAAAACATTTTAGAAGACAAAATGTTTTGAAGGCAGAAACTGTAGGACATGGTAATAACTTTTGTTATAAGGGATCAAATAAAATTGAGTCAGTTCAGCACATGGTTAATGCATACTATCTGCTAGGTTCTGGGGATATAAAATAGAATAGTGCTTGCCCTCACATGGTTTATATTCCATAAGACAATTCCATATGAACACAAACAAAAACAAGATTATTTTAGGAAGGTCAGCACTAATAATGGTAACAAGGAGAACTTTGCATAGAAGGTAGCACCTGAGCTTAGCTACGCTTAGGAAATTAAGGATTCTAAGAAGTGGAATTAAAGAAGGAATATGCCCAAGATATTGGAAGATAACCTTGGGAAAGTATAGAGATGAGAGTTAGAATGCTAAATTTAGGGAACACTAAGCTCATGGACTTGCTTGGTTGGAACATATAGAGTACAAGAAGGAAAATATTATACTGTTAGTTTGGAAGGATAATGTGGGGGATGATGTAGAGTGCTTTAAAGGTCAGGCTGAGGAATTTGTGTCCTAGAATTAATAAAGAGTTAGTAGTAGTGAATGGTCTGCTAAAGAAATTTAGATCATATGTTATCGACTCATAAGACAATAGGATTCTAGATTTAGAGCTGGAAGAGATTTTTGAGATTGTCTAGTTTACTTCCCTTCACTTTACACTTGAAGCTTAGGCCTGAATAGGTTAAGTAAATTGCCTAAAGTCCTACAGGGAATGTCACAGAGAGGTAAAATTTTACCACCCTGTTGTTCAGCTCCAAATCCAGTACTCTTTTTTTCCTCTGTAACCATGTATTGTCTTTCCCCTCCTGGAGACTGGTCCAGTGGAGGTGCCAGTGATAGAATGAGAAAATTTGGGTGAAAGGAGCAAGTAAAGGTGATTTTGGATATGACTTTCTTAAAGTCAGATAGAGATATTTTTGAAAATAAGGCTTTTTACAGCACATTCTGAGGCTTGGAATGTAGACTTAAAAATTGTTTTCATATAGAGTTCAAATTGAAGCTATGAAAGTCAATGAATTGTCCCAAGGAGTGATGATAGAAGAATGGGGCATTTAGGGCAGCTTTGGGAAAACTAACATTTAGAAGTGTAAGGATAAAGCTCATATAATGCAAAACATTCAGAGAAAAAAGTAGAGAAGAGGAGGTATAGGATCACAAAGGCAAGAGAAGAGAAAAGGGAGTGGTTTCAAGTGCTGGAGAAGAGTCAGGATAACTGAGAAGAGGAGTAGGACAAGGGCAGGCACAGAGAACTGGGAGGAGGGCATTCTAGACATGGGAAATTGGATGAGAATAAACATGTGGAGGTGGGAAAGTTTAGACTTATATGAAGAATAGTAAGGTGGGAAAGAGGTTGACTATATGTGAGAGGAAATAAAGTGAGAGAAAGTTGGAGAACTTTAAATATCAGTTTAGACTATTTGGTAGGTTTTGGAGGCCTTTGAGAATTATAGTGATGTAGCAAGACCTCTGCAGTCATATATATACAGGATGGATTGAAAAGAGGAGATGATATAAATGGGAAATACAAGCTTAAGCAATATAGTAGAATGAAGTGCCTGGAAAAGAATTTCAGGCTAGTATGTAGCTCTGAAGGATAAAAACTGTTTATATTGCACAAAGGGCTCTGATAATGAACATAGCAGCTAGTACTACAAATAGTGTTAGGTACTCTGGATAGCAGTTATAATCAATAATTAAATGACAGACTTCTTGTGTTAATTGTGGGGGAAAAAAATCCAACTTATTCCTGTACTGGCCTTTTCAGTTATATATAATATAGTAATTTTTAAAAATTAAAACTTTCTTTTTTCAATTTATGAAAATTGGCCCATCCCTTCCCCCCCATTGAAAAAGAAAGAAAAACAACTCTCATAACATAGTCAAGCAAAACAGATTCCCGTATAGTTTATGTCCAAAAAAAAAAATATGTCTCAATCTGTATTCTGAGTCTTTTTAGCTCCCTGCCAGGAGGTAAGTAGCATGTTTCATCATGAATCATCTGAAATTGTGGTTGGTCTTTGCATCACTTAGAGTACTTAAGTCTTTCAAAGTTAATTGTCTCATTGTTATCGTTTAAATTCTATGCCTTGTGCTTATTTCACTCTACATCAGTTCATGCAAGTTTTCCCAGGTTTCTTTGAAACCATCCTGTTCATTTTTTTTAAATAGCATAGTAGTATCCATTACAGTTTTATACCTTAACTAGTTTGGTCATTACTTAATTGGCAGGCACTCCTTCAGTTTCTTGTTCTTTTCCACTGAAAAAAAAGAGCTACTATAAATATTTTTGAACAAATGGATCTTTTTCCCATTTCTTTTATTTCTTTGAGGTTTATACCTGATAGTCAAGTCAGTAAATATTTATTAAGCACCTGCTATGTGTTAGGCACTGTGCTAAGCTTTGAGGATACAAAAAGAGGCAAAAAAATAGCCTTTGCCTTCAAGGAGCTCAGAGTTCAAGGGAGGAGACAATGAGTTAATGTGTATAAACAAGGTATATACAGGATAAATAGGAAGTAATTAAGAGAGGGGAGGCACTGGGATTGAGAAACACTTCCTAGAGAAGATAAGATTTTAGTTTGGGTTTAAAGGAAGCCAGGGAAGCCAATAGACAGAACTGAGGAGGTCTGGGGGACAACCAGAGAAAATGTTCCTACTTGAAAGATGATGTAGTATCTGCCTTGTTCTTGCGACTGATAGCCAGGAGGCCAATGTAATTGCATTGAAGAGTTTGTGGCAGGGACTAAGGTGTAAGAAGACTGCAAAGGACGAAGGGACTAGATTATGACTTTGAATACCAGTCAGCATTTTGTATTTGATCCTGAAGGCAGTAAGGAACCACTGGAGTTTATTGAGTAGGGTTGATGATGTAGTTAGACCTGTGCTTTAGGAAAATTACTGTGGTGGATGAATGGAGGATAGATTGGGTTAGGGAAAGACTTGAGGCAGACACACCGTGTCACCAGCAGGTTATTAAAATAGACCTTGAGTGAAGTGGTAAGGGCTTATCCCAGGTTGGTAGCAGTGTCAGAGGAGAGAAGGGAGTATATTTGAAAGATATCACAAAGGTGACATCAGCAGACCTTGTCAACAAATTGAATATGGAGAGTAAAAAATAGTGAGAAGTTGAGGATGACACCTAGGTTGTGGACCTAGTGTTGTCCTGTACAGTAATACGAAAGGAGGAGGAATATTTAGGGGAAAAGATAATGAGTTCTATTTTGGACATGTTGAGTTTTTGATGTCTACTAGGCATCCATTTTGGGATGTCTGAATGGTAGTTGAAGATATGAGATGGGAGGCCCTCAGAGAGGTTGGGGCAGAATGGGTAGACTTAAGAATCCTCAGTATAAAGATGGTAATTAAATCCATGGCAGCTGATGAGATTACCAGATGAAGTAATATAGAAGAGAAGGGAGTCTATGGGACACCTAGAGTTAGAGGTTGTGATCTGGAAAAGGATCCAGTAAAGGAGACTTAGAAGGAGTGGTCTGATAGGTAGGACAAGAACCAGGAGAGAATATTGTTCTGAAAATCTAGAGAATGGTCGTGAAGTTGCTGAGTCAACAGGTATGCACAGTTTAATAACTTTTGGAGCATGGTTCCTAATTGCTTTTTGGAATGGCTAGATCAGTTCCATAGTGAATTAATGTACCTTTTTTCCCCTCAGCCATTCCGTCATTTGTCATTTTCTTTTTTTTTTTTTTTTTTGGTCAACTTTGGCAGTCAGGTGGATTTGAGTTGGAACTTCAGCATTGTTTTAATCTGCATTTTCTAATTTTATAAATGATTTAGACCATTTAAAAATATTGCTCTTTATATCTTAGATTTCTTCCCTTGCAAAGTGCTTGTTCATATCCTTTGACCACTTATCAGTTGGGGAATGAATGTAGTGACTGTTAAGTAGTGATTTCTAGTTTGAAAAGAAAAGACAACTGCAAATATAATGCATATATGTTCTAGTTAAATTGTTGTAGTCATTGTATATCTTGTTTTCTTGCTTCTGCTAATTCACTCTATATTAATTCATGTAGATCTTTACAATTTTCCCACATTAACTTTTAATTTTTTGATAGTTCTTTACATTGACATAGCTGTAGTTATATATAGTGTACATTTGTCTTTCCAAGCTTCTTTGTATTCATCACATTAATCATTTTTGTAGCACATAATATTACATTATTCATGTACCACAGTTTGTTTAACCATTCCCCAATTAATAAAGATCTGCTTTGTTAAAAATTATTTGTTATCCTCAAAACTGCTAGAATAAATATTTTATTGCGTATAAGGACTTTGTTCTTATGACTTTCTTGGGATTTATGCCTAGAAATGGAATCTCTAGGTCTAAGAGTATGAACATTTTAGTAATTTTATTTGCGTAAGTCCAAATTACTTTCCTAAATAATTATACTGTTTTGCAATTCTACCAACAATACACCAGTGTCCCTATCTTCCCACAACTCCCATATTGACTAGTCTCATCTTTTGATGAGTTTGTAGGGTATGAAATTAGGCTGTATTTCATTTTGAAGGAATTATTCTCTTCAGTGAGTTTTTGAAATACCTTTTCCATCTGGCAAATTTGGCTTTTTTTAAAGCATTCTTCTCCTCATTGGCTTTTTGGGCCCCTTTTGCCGTTTGGGTTAGTCTATTTTTTAAGGTGTTATTTTCTTCAGTATTTTTTTGGGTCTCTTTTTAGCAAGCTGTTGACTGGCTTTTCATGATTTTCTTGCATCATTCTCATTTTTCTTCCCAATTTTTCTTCCACTTCTCTTACTTGATTTTCAAAATCCTTCTTGGACTCCTCCATGGCCTGTAACCAGTTCATATTTTTCTTGGAAGTTTTTGATGCAGGAGTTCTGACTTCGTTGTCTTCTTCTGGTTCCATGCTTTGATCTTTTTTGTCCCCAAAAGAGGATTCTATGGTCCGTTTGTGCTTCCTCTGCTTGCTCATATTGCCAGCCAACTACTTGACTTTTGAGCTCTTTGCCATGGTAGAACTCTGCTTCCATATTGCGGAGAGCTATGTCCCAAATCACTGGGGTTTTCACAGGTACTGGAGCCATTAGGAGGGCACCCTCTTTACAGCCCCCACAAGCTCTAGCACACTGGTCACATACCCCAGGACCGCCACCCAAGACCGCAATCCAGATGCAAGCAGGTTAAAGCAAGAGAGATTACCCTCTGAATGGTCATTTGGTCCCCCTATAATCTGCAGGCCAGGAGCTCTGGAGGCAGCCATATGGCAGCAGCTGCATCCTCCTTGCCTCTGCCATTTCTTGCCCCTGGGGGCAGGGGCCGGTCCGTGCTCTTCACCCAGTTCCAAGAGAGTTCCCGACTATCCTTTTACTTTCTTTTTGGAGTTTATGGATTGAGAAGTCTGGAAACCCGCACAACTGCTGGTGTTTTACTGTCTTAAAGTTTGCTCTAGCCGCTGCTGGTCAGGGCCACCATAGGGCCAGAACCGCGTAGTTCACATGGGACTGTGCTTGGCTCCCAGCCTGGTAAGATAGACCCTTCCTGTCGGCCTGCCAGGCTGCCTTCAGCAGGAGATTGTTTCTTTTTGTCACTTTGTGGGTTCTGTAGCTCTAAAATTTGTTTAGAGTCATTTTTTTTTACATGTATTGGAGGTAGTAGGAGCTGGAGCCAAGCAGAGGTCCTGTTTTTACTCTGCCATCTTGGCTCCACCATCCAGTTAGGTTGTATTTTAAATGCAATAGAGTAACTTGCTACTTAAAGGAATCTTTTGATTAAACCTCTAAAGTTCGTAATTACTTATGCATATAAGTTTTATGCACTTATGTACATAAAGTTTTAAAGAATGTATAATATAACAACCTAATCCTCTGCTAGTGACTTTACCTCATCACAAGTTTATCATTTAAGCATTTCAAAATTACTTTGACTATGTCAAAAACTGTCCTGTGCCCTGAGGGTGCTTACCTTTGAATATTGTCACAATTTTTTTGCGCTTAATAGTATTTTATTTTTTTCAATTACATGTAAAGTTTTCAGCATTCATTTTTGTAAGATTGTGAGTTCCAAATTTTCTTTCATCCCTTCCATCACCTCTTCCATCTCACCTCTCCAAGATGGCAAGCAATCTGATATAGGTTATACTTGTGCAATCATGTTAAACATATTTCCACATTAGTCATGTTGTGAAAGAAGAATCAGAACAAAAGGGAAAAACCACGAGAAAGAAAATAAAACAAAGCAAAACTGAAGTGGAAAATAGGCTTTGATCTGCATTCAGACTCCTCTCTTGATGTGGATAGCATTTTCCATCATGAGCCTTTTGGAATTTTCTTAGATCATTGTATTGCTGAGAAGAGCTACATCTATCATAGTTGATCATTGAAGTGTTGCTGTGACTATGTATTCTGCTTACTTCACTCAGCATCATTTCATGTAAGTCCAGGTTTTTTGAAGTCTGCCTATTCATCATTTCTTATAGAACAATAGTATTCCGTTACATTCATATACCACAACTTGTTCACCCTTTCCTCAGTTGATGGGCATACGCTCAATTTCCAATTCTTTGCCATCACAAAAAGTGCTGCTAGAAATATTTTTGTACATGTAGGTCCTTTTCCCTTTTTTATGATCTCTTTGTGATAAAACCTAGTAATGGTATTGCTGAATTAAAGAGTATGCACTGAGTTATAGTCCTATGGGCATAGTTCCAAACTGTTTTCCATGGTTGGGTCAGTTCACAACTCCACTAATAATGCATTGTTCTGATTTTCCAGTGTCTTCTCCAACATTTATCATTTTCTTTTTCTGTCATATTAGCCAATCTTATAGGTGTAAAGTGGTACCTCAGAATTGTTTTAGTTTGCATTTTTCTAATCAGTAGTGATTTAGAGTATTGTCATAATTTCTTCCAGCATCTGTTGATTGGAGGTAGGGTAGGATAGTTAGATGATTCTGTGCCTGCAGAGGCTTATTTTTATACACTCTTGAGCATTCTAACACACACCGGAAGGGGACAGTACTCTTTTTTGCCTTGGGCAATTAATTCATACAGATTGACTTATATTAAACAAATATCCATGTGCCACAGAGCAGAATTTTCTTTCATTAAATTTATGTGCATTAAAATAAAAGTAATATTTAGAAATATCCTTTGCTGTGTGCCCCTGGGATCTCTCTGTGTTTCTGACTTTTTTGCTTTTGCTTATTCTTGGTTCTCATGAACCATTCACATTGTGATATTGTACTGGCTTATTGCCAGTGATTAATAATGAATTGTAATCTGTCTAGGTCTTAGGAGTTGATACTCAATAAATACTTGTTGATGTACTTCATATTGATCATTCACACTATTGCTTGTTAGGATTGTAAATTTTATCTGAGAGTCTAATATCTTAATTTTTTTTTACTTGTTTTACAAAATGGAATAATTTCTTGGATTATATGTTTTGTCTTTTTAGTGAATTAGTGCCAGCTTATGATTCGACTACTTTTGTTTTAGAGAACTTCAGGTAAGACTATTTGGCAACCTCATTATTTTATATGTACAAAATTTGCCATTATAAATGAGAGTTGTTTACAAATAAGTTTAATTTGTAAGGCAGAACTGCAAGAAGCTATACCACTTATCCTTTACTTTGATAATCATTATAAAATAACTTTATTGATCAAAATACTGACTATACGGTGGGAAAAATCTGAGGTCTTCATATACATTAATTAATTAATGCTATCACTTAATGTTAAGTACCTGTGTTTTAGGATGTTTTCTAGCATTAAAAAAAAAAGTCAAGAGTTAGTATTCTAGGTCACATGAGCAACAAGATGGAGAACTAGACATTTCTTCTGATTCCCCATTTTACAGTAATAAAACTGTTAAATGCTTATCTTAATGCTGACACTATCACTTTTATGATCTTGTTGCTTACCTAGTCTCTTTCAATTTCTTTACATTCTTGTTTCTTTTCATAATAACCAAATGTTATAGATCACAATACTAAATTCAGTACAAAGTATTATTTTATTGTTTCAGCCATTTTGGAGTTTGTTTCTTTAAAAGTCCCCAAGTATAAACTAAACATGGGTTGGTCATTATAAAAACACTGTTTGGGAATATCTTTAAAATATAATTGAATCAGTTCATTCATCTTTGATTCTTTGTTCAGGAATATAGGCTATATATATCTCAAAAGTAATTTTTCATAGTTGCTGGTTTTCTTTTAGCAATACTTATAAGATTTCAGTTACCATGAAGTTTGATGTATTTAGCGGTTATAAATTAACATCAGGGGTTTTCTTTCTCCTTAGCACTTTGCGTCAGAGGGCAGATCCTGTTTATAGTCCACCTCTTCAAGTTTCCGGGCTTTGCTGGAGGCTAAAGGTTTACCCAGTAAGATTTTGATTCTTTTTTTTTTCTTAAAAATCCTTTTAAATTTATTTATTGTTTCTGATCTATCTTGGTATAGAAGAATATTCTCTATCATTTTTCTAGTATTCTTAAGCAAATGCTCCAATTTATTTTCTGGGAAATTGTGAATTTTCAGACAATTAGAAATAGCCATATTTCCAAGTTTCTTTATAGGGTTCTTGAATCATCCTCAAGCACCCCTCCTTAGACAGCTCCTATGCTGTGAGGTTATGCTATCAGCCCCAAGGACAGGACACAACAACAAAACTCACCCTTACCCCCTGGTCCTCCCTTCCTCTTCTAGGGCTGTGGAGATCCTGGCTCTAGGGAATGGAAGTTTGCTCCAGTCTCCACAGCCATCTTAGCCACAGTCCTTAAAGAGCAAAAGCCTTCCAGAAGCTGCAGTGTGGAAGCACCAGTGATGCAAACCTCTAAATTACCAGTGCTGGGGCAAACAGTGCTGCAAAGCCCTGAACTTCCAATGCCAGCTTAGAAAGCTGAGAAATGGAGGTAGTAGGACAGATCAGGATGGGGGAAGATGTGGGGAGGATATGCAGTGCTATACCAAGCCTGAAGGGAAAGAGCGCAACATCCAGCTGGACCAGTCTGACTACCCAAAAGTCAGTTGGGAGCAGAAACCTTGACTGGTGAATTGTGAATTGCCCAGTATAGGAAGACGCTGAGCACCATGAGATGCTGCTCCTAAGAAAACCACAGTGAGAGGAGAAGCAATCAAGAAGTGAATGATAAAGGAAATATGGGAGGAAAAGACTGAAGTTATCAAAGATGGCAGGAAGAAGAAAATTTGGAGACCTTGAACATAAACACAAAAAGTAATGGGACATACAGTAGCAACAGAAGGAAGCACCTCCAAATCTGGTAAACAAGTTCAGACATCTAGGAATAAATACTAAAACAGAAAATGATCTCCCATGTGATGAACCAGAGGACCTTGTGATATTTGAGGAGACTATAGAACCACAGCATGCTGTTCCTGAGTGGTTGAAAAGAGAAATGAGAAGTATAAGAGCAGAATTTATGTCCTGTGCATCTAAAATAAACAGAATAGAAAAACTTGAATCTGGAATGGCAAACTTCACCAAAGAAACAAAAGAGAGCAATGCATTGGCAATTCTATGAAGGTCAGCTTTTAAGAGGAGAAGGAAAAAACAGGAACATTAAAAGAAAATAAGCTTGTTATGTAAGCAAAATATATGAATCTTGAAGACGGGGTGCAAAGAGACAGTCTGAGTATCATAGATCTCTAAGAACACAGCAAGGAAAAAACCTCAACAGATGGTGAAGAAAATAATAGAACTGCTTCAAACTTACGAACAGAGAAAATAAAATTCCAATTGAATGAATTCATATTGATTCCTGAAAAAAAATCCAAGTCTGCAAGCTCTAAGATACATAGTGGTTAAATTTAATAATTTATTTCAGAAACAAGTTCATCAAGCCATCAAGAGAAAGACCTTCAAATACAAAGGAAAGGACATTTGACTAATGCAAGACTGTTCCATACCTACTATAAAAAGGAGGGAATAGAATAATGTGTTCCAAAAAACAGTGGAGCTCTTGACCTAACCCAGGGTGATCTGTCCTGCAAATTCGAATTTAGCATTATAGTGATAAAGAAGAGCATGAAAGTTTTTAGAAAGACAACCAGAACTTATTTGCATCTCTAACACCTCAAAATACAGAAAAGCAAGAAGAGTGAGTAAATGTAGCAGATAAGGACAGAATGACGATGGAGAGATCAGTAAGAAATTTTTTTTCTAAGTTCACACAAGGAGATTCTTTTTCTAACTTCACACTGTTACCCTACAAATAGTGGGGTGACAGTGAAGAGGTGAATGGGGGCATTATGTATAGAATCTGGCAATACTTTGTCTACAGGTTAAATCAATGCTTTTTTGTTTAACTATGATATGGGAAAGCACATAGGAGGAAGAGAGGGGCCCAGGAAGATAGAAGAGTGTGTGATGCATAGGGATCAAATCTGGGGCTCAGAAATGAGGAGAAGATGACCTCTCTGGTCTCAGAACAAGAAGAACTGCAGGAGAGTGGATTAGAGGAGGAAAATAATGGAAAGGAGCGGAGGGGATGAAGGAGACTTTACTTTGGAGGTAGTTCCATTGACGAATGCTCTTATGGGTGAAGAGAGATGGTCAATGAATGCAAGGAGAGGAGTATCTTACAATTGAATGAGGTCTGGGGGATTTGGTACTTGAAGAGTTGTACTAATGCATTGGGATGTGACAAATTGGAACCCCTGGGGGCACTTGGCACTTAAAAGAGTGTGACGGTATAGACACAGAGAAGAACATTCCAGGAAAATGTGGGGAAATAAAAGGTTAACAAGGGAAGGTGTAAATCAGTGATGGGCCACATAATTAGGAACACAGTGGGAAGGGACCCTGCCACTGGGCAGTATCCTGAAATGATTCAAATTATACTGAGAGTAAGGTACAATTGATATGGGGAAATCTGTGGGACAGATTCTACAAACCAGCGACAGAAAGTGCACCTGGAAGAGTGCCTCTGAAACTTTGCATGAAGAATACAGAGAAAAGTGAGACACTAGATGATTATAGGGGTCATCAGTCAGGGAATGAGGGTCTAGAGTAGAGAGGAAAAGATAGATAATGAAGAGAGTAAAAGAAATATTTTTTGGAAATGGACACAAAATATGAAATTAAAAAAGTTAATGTATAGAGGACTGACTGAAGGGGGACGGGGGAAACTACATGACTGAGAAGAAGAAAGAAGAGTAAGAAATATATAATCAGATAAAAGCAGGAGAGAAAAAGGAACTAACAAAAGAAAAACTTAAAGAGAAAAAAATAACAAATGAGAAGAGGGGATTGAGGTGAGAGATAAGAACTTGTAAGATCAGAGACACCTGGAAAAAAAGATTAAGGTGAAGTAACTGAAGGTATATTAATAACTGTGTTTACAGCAGAAGAGGGAAAATAATACCTTGGGGAAAAAAATACCTCGCCCATTTTAGAGCCATGGAAGAAAATATAATCCTTAATCTTATAATTTTAAATGTGAATTGGCTAAACAATTCAGTAAAATGAAAAAGTGACAGATTTCATAAGAAAACAAAACTTTACAATTGACAAACCCCAAAAGAAATACATTTCTTTAAAAAAAAAACAAAACTGAAGGGATAGAATAAAATTTATTATGTTTCAAGTAAATTTAAAAATATAGAATTTGCTACAATGTTCTCAGATAAAGCAGAAAGAATTCAAAAATATTAAAAGGGATAGACAAGGAAACATATTATGCTGAAAGAAACCATAAACAACAAATTAACATTAGAAATAAACTTATTCACTCCAAATTCCTTAGCTTCTAAGATTCATAGAGGAGACATACAGTAGCACAAGAATGACAGGAGACTTCAGTATCCATCCATGTTTGGAACTTGGGTAAGTTTGGAACTGAACACATTTCTGAAGAAATTAAAAATAGAAGATTTATGCCATCTAAATGAGATAGCAAAATAATGTACCTATTTCTTTGTACCACGTAGAACTTTTATGAAAATTGACCATGTACTAGGG
>CM053584.1:137058420-137071516 GCA_028627135.1 Pseudochirops cupreus | reverse complement strand
TGGGACGCAACTAAAGCAGTCCTCGGGGGGAAAAATCATATCCATATAATCATGTGAATAAAAGAGAAAAAGGATTAATAAACTGAATATGAATTTTTAAAAAAACAACAACCTAACAAACTTAAAATAAGCACAAAAGAGGAAATATTAAAAATTAGAGGAGAAAGAAATTGGTAATGATTCCATAAAAATGTTAAATAAAGCTACAATCTAGTTCTTTGAAAAGACTAATAGAATTGATGAGCCTGTAGCTAATCTGATTAAAAAGGGAAAAGAAAATTAAATCAGTTAAAGTAGCAGTTAGGGTAAAATAATAGCAAAACTAGAATAATCAACATATGCACAATTATATGCTAACAACACTGAAAACAAAAAAGAACTAGAAGGATAATGAAATACCCTAATTATCAGAATACTAGATAGAGATCTTAAATTATTCCATCTCAGAAAAGGAAATAGAACTAGCCCTAAAGAAATTAGCTATCAAGGGAGAAAAAACTTGGCCCCAATGTTATTCACAGGAGAATTCTGTAAAATTCAAATTCTATCAAATTGTTCTAAAGAATAGTTAGTATCTTAACGTCACAAATTATTCCCCAAAATTGAGAAAGTAAGTACCCTACCTGTATCATTTATGAGATAAATAGAGCCCTAATAACCTAAAATAGCCCTAAAAATGTAAACCCGGGAAAGATAAATGCAGAAAGAAAACTACAGGTCAATGTAATTTACAAATAATTAAAAGTTGTAAACAAAATCCTATCAGATTACTGCAGCAGTTTTTCTAAGAAATTGTTTACTATGGTTAAATGGGATTTATACCAGGAATGCAAGGATGGGTCAATATTAAGAAGACAGTCAACATAATTAATCATATTAAACACCAAAACATCACAAACCACATGATCATCATGATAGCTGCAGAAAAAGTATGACAAATTGTAATGTTTATGCTAAAAATTCTATAAAGTATAGGCATAGAGGGACCCTTTCTTTTAATAACATAAAAATAATAACTGAAACCAAAAGCATACATCATATGCATTGGAATTCATTAAAGTTTTTCCAGTCAATAAAAAAGCAAGGATTGCTGTTCTCCCCGCTACTATTTGATGAAACTATCTTTGTTTTCTGATGATACATAGTTTACTTGGAAAACCCCAGGGAATCGGGCCAGATATTCTAATTGAGGCCATAGCTTCTACAGTCACAGGCTACAAAACAAATCAGCGATCAACAGTATTTCTATATAATGATGACAAAACACAAGAAGCAATAATTGAAGGAAATCCCATTTTAAATAACTACAAAATGCATAAAGTATCTATGGATCAACTTCCTAAAACACAGAAGATTTGTATGGATTCAATAATATAGTACTCCTTAAAGAAATAGAGCACAGTTTAAATAACTTCAATATTTAGTTTGTGGCTAGATGTGCCAACATAATAAAAATAACAGTACTACCAAAATTAATTTGCACTTAGAATAGTATGCCAGTCAAATTACCAATGGGATACTTTATAGAACTTGATAAAAAATACTAAAATTCATTAGAAAAAAATAAGAGATCTTGACTATCAAGTGAGATGACAAATAACCCTGAGATTTTCCCATATACCATTGTGCCCTTTTACCTTTTTTTACCTTCTTCCCCTTTACCTTATATTGCAAATTGGCAAAAATGACATGAAATGGCAACAGTTATTGTTGGAAGGATTTTGGAAAGATAAAGCACATAAATGCATTGTTGTTGGAGCAGTGTAATGGTATAACCTTTTTGGAAAGCAGTTTAGAATTATGTAAATAAAGTGACTATAGTGTCTTAGGCCCCTACAACCAGAGACTTCTTTACTTAAACCAAATGGAGACCATTGATAAGAAAGAAATTCTCCTAATATTTATAGCAGCACTTTTTGCGATAGCTAAGAATTATTAACAAAGTAGATATCCATCAATTGGGGAATGGCTAAACAAATTATGGTACCTGAATGTAATGGAATATTATCATCTTGTAAGAAATGATATGTGTGATGAATATAAAGGAGCATGGAAAAATCTTATGAACTGATACAGAATAAACAGGACTAAAAATATATATAGTAACTACAGCAATGTAAATAGAACAATATACTACAAAATCAAAAGTAAAAATCAAAATTTAAAAGAACAGGCCTTGAATGAAGAAATATGAGAAGATACCCTCCTCCCCCCCCTCCCCCCCACTTCCTTGTAGAGGTGGGAGGTTCACAAGTGTTAACTTGTTGTATATATTTTCAGAGTTTTTCAATTTATTGATCAGTTGTGTGGACTTCCCCCCCCCCTCTAAAAAACTACTCTTGTCATATACCTGGGATACTGTGGTAATATAAGAAGCAGAAAATATCAATAAACACTTTTTTGCCAAACTATTTACTCTTAATAATATTATCTGGAATAGTACTGGAAGTAATAACCATAGCAATAAAATGAGAAAATTAGATGAATAAGTATGTGATAAGGAGAGATTAAAATAATTATTTGCAGAGAATATAATTATTTCAAAAACTCAAGATAAACAATATCTTTAATTAAAATGATAAAAAAACTTAGGCAGGATAGCAGATGTAATACCCTTCCCTATTATCAATGTCTCTTTATATATTGCCAGTCATATACTTAAAGAGTAATAGGCAACATCTACATAGTTTAGCAACAAAACATGTTAAATATTTATGAATTAACCTACTAAGATCACATGGAACTTATATAAAGTCAATTGTAAAAAATTTTATAGAAATAAAAAGAATATGAGTCTTTGTTAATTTTTGTGCCAAGCCAATAAAAAAAGATGATACTCCTTATGAAATTTATCCTTAGCTTTAATTCTTTATTCGTCAAACACACTAATGTCATGCAATATAAAATTGGACAAAATAGTAACAATTCCTATAGAAGAACAAGGGAAAATGTTAAGGGAACTGTTGAAAATAAAGACAGACAAGGGAGAGGGGCTCATTTGAAATTATACTGTGCAGCAATAATAATGATCAGAACTCTCATGTTAGAGTTGTGAATTAATGAAAAAGGTTTAGAAGGTGGTTTGTGCAAAATGTGCATACCCTTTCCTTAGTAGGCCTTCTACTAGAACTATATACCCTAAGGAAGTTTTTACGAGCAAAGTAAAAGTGCAAAAATATTTCTTGAAGTAGTATTTAGAATAACTAAAAACTGTAGGAAAAAACCTAGTTGACCAACAATCGGGAAATAATTGCATAGTGATTTTATCTGAGAGTATATTAAAACATTACTCTGTAAGAAATTAAGGATATGAGTAATTCAGAGAAATAGGGAGAGACCTACATGAAGTCATGCAAAATGAAGAATGCATAATTCAAAGAACAATAAAACAGTAACATCCATTTTATGCACAGAAAAGTTCAAAAAGGACTGGGCAACACTTTTTTTTTTTAACTGAACTTGAAATGAGATTGGTTTAGGGAACTCTTTGTGGTGAACTTGCTGTACTGTTACAAATTAACTTACAAAGATCATATGAAACTTAATAAAGTCAATTCTAATTTTATGGAAATAAAAAAGAATATGAGTCAGTGTTAATTTTTGTGCCAAGCTAATAAAATAAAGATCATACTCCTTATGAAATTCATACTTAGCTTTAATTCTATACTGATCAAATATACTAATGTCATGCATTATAAAATTAGACACCCTCTCCCACTACCTATAACAGTAATAGCAATAGTAGTAGTAATAGCTCCAACTCTGGGAGGTAGGTACTATTAGGATTTACAGATGAGGAAACTGAGACTGCGAGAGGTTACATGACTTGCCTAGGTTTCAGATAGCTAGTAAACTTCTGAAGCTGAATTTGAACTTGTCTTTTTCACTATAGGTCTTTTGCTCTATCCACTGCTCCACATAGCTGCCTTATATCTTCATGTCTACAGATCTTCACTTTCCCTGCAACTTATTTTCTTAGAGGTTACTGAAGGGTTAAGTGGCTTACTCAGGGCCACATAGCTAGAGGTGGGACTTGTACCCAAGTCTTTTGGACTCCAAGGTCACTGTACCATGCTGCTTCTCTGTGGGTACCACCACCACCACTATCACCACTTATGTTAGTCAGCATAGACATTTTGGAGGCTGGTGTTTGCACTGGTTAAATAGTGAAATTTTATAGATACATTGAAAAAATTTCTTTCACTTTATTGTTTTAAAAATTTCATTTTATGACCTTGTTTTTATGCTGTTTCATGTATTTGAATCCCTACTCTTGTTAAAAACAAGTCAGATTTATAATTAAATTTTTAAAAAAAACAAAAAAAAGATCCAGTTGTATCTTTTCATGTCTCAGTTTTAGTGAAGTTACATGTATTTTACTTTTTAGCAATGTTAAGACAACTTTAAAGTATTATCACTTATTTTTTTTCTGTATGTCAGAATAAATAAAATTTTATCTTTCCTTTTTCCTCACAGTTGGACAAATGAAAGGAAAGGTAGCATAGAGATTGAGCTCATTAAATTGCAAACATCCTAAGATATTAGAATAGAGGTGATTTCACATTGATGTTGTAGTTTCTAGCTCTGGAGTGTTTATATATTTGTTATTTTATCAAGACAGATCTGGTTTCTGTTACGTAGATTAGTAGATAAAATAGTATTATATTGGTCTCTAGTACATGAAATTACAGGTTAATCAGTAAATCTTACCTATTCTTTTTAAGGATGGAAATGGAGTTGTGCGTGGTTATTACCTCTCTGTGTTTCTGGAACTCTCCTCTGGATTGCCAGAAACGTCCAAGTAAGAAACATGATTGAGTATTGATTCCTTAGTATATATTTTTTAACATGTTTTGCCTTTTTGGTATACTTGTGAATCAGTTTTGCTTTGTCTTAGTGCATCTGGATATGAAATGTATGGCATAGTGTGTCAGTGTGTTTTGTTTTAAACCTGAAGCTCTGAGCCAGCCAGTAATTTTTTTAAAATAAAATTTTATATATTTTTTGTTACATTTTAAGTTCCATACTCTTTCCCTCCTCCATTTGACACAGATAGACATATATGTATATGAGTATGTATGTATATATACATATGTATGTAAAATCACACTATGCATACTTTATTTATCAGTTCTTTCTCTGGAGGTGGATAGCGTCTTCCTTCACAGATACTTTGTAATTGATGTGAATATAATATTCAGAATAGCTTGGTCATTCACAGTTTTTCTTCAAACAATATTGCCGTTACTGTGTCCAGTGTTCTCTTGGTTCTGCTCATTTCACTCTTTGTTATTTCATGCAAGTCTTTCCATGTTTTTTAAAAATCAGCCTGCTCATAATTTCTTCCAGCACAGTAGTATTCTATTGTAATCATACTACAACTTGTTTGACCATTCCCCATTTGACGATCATCTCAATTTGCATTTCTTTGCCACTATAAAGAAAACTACTATAAATATTTTAGAACGTGTAGATTCTTTTCTTTTTTCCCTGATTACCTTGGGAAACAGATCTAATGGTGATATTGCCTGGTTAAAGTGTATGTGCAATTTTATAACTCTTTGGGATATGGGGATTATATTCCAATATGGTCAGATTAGTTCACAATTCCACCAACAGTATGTTAGTGCCTCAATTTTTCCATATCCCCTCCAACATCCCCTTTTATAATATTAAAGGCAATCTGAGAGGTGTGAGATGATATCTTAGAGTTGTTTTAATTGCCAGTCAGCAATTAATAAGAAGGCAATATGTCAAGAATCAACCTGGGCTTCTCTAATCACTATACAGTATCACATTCTCAGAATTGGATGGGGCTCCAGATTTCATCTAGTTCAGATTTGAATGTGTCTGAAATTCTCTTAATCTCCAATCAAGTGGTTATCTAATCTTCATTTGAAGATTTACTGAGAGACAATCTGCTATTGGCAGAAGTAGCCTGCTATGCATTTTTCATAAATTCATATTTTTGTAAAATATACTGTGATATTATTACCTCCTGTGATTTGAATAATGCTGACTGCCAAGTGATATTCTTTGCCTTTTTATAAAAGAAGATTTCTTGCAGCTTTAAGTATTGAGCTGAAGTTTTCTTAAAGGGCCATGTTAATGAGAATGAAGGCACATTTCCAGTTAATAGCCAAGTAGAGTATGTTTTTTACGGCACCTTTATTTTTTAATATATTCATTCCTCCTAACTCTCCCTTCCCCTTTATTCAGTATGCAATTTGAATAATAAAAAATAAGAACAAATAAGGAAGTAAAGTTGTGTAGTGATTCTAACCATCAGTCTTGTCTGACAGTGTATGCATTAGTCCACATATATAATCCTCCATTTCTACTAAAAAGGGAAGAAACTTTTTTAATCTCATCTCTGTGGCCAAGCTTGGTCATTATACTATTAAGTTTCATGTTTATGTTCTTTCCATTTACGTTGTTGTAGTAGGTGTTAATGTGTTTTTCTTGGTTCTGCGTAACTTGTCCTCATTGTGCATCAGTTCATGTTTTCTCATGCTTCTATTTTATTACATTCACATGCCACAATTTTTTAAAACTATTCTTTAGTCAGCAGACATGTATTTTGTTTTCATTTCTTTGCTATAACATAAAAGTACTTCCATGAATATCTTGGTATATATAGGACCATTTTTCATTTTTTACCTGCTTTGAGTATGTGTTTAGCAGCGTGACTTTCGGTTCAAAGGGTGTGAACCATTTATTTGAATTCCATATTGCCTTCCAGAATGGTTAGATCAATTCACAGTTACACCAATAGTCTTTGGTGTGTATTTCTTTTCTTTGTTCTGTCAATATTGTCTTTTCCATCTTTTGTCGTTGAAAATTTTTTAAGTGTTAAATGAAACCTCAGAGTTGTTTTGACTTGCATGTCTGATTTTTACTTTGGTTATTATTGATGAATTGGAGGAATCTTCCCCTATTTGTTAACAGTTTGTAGTTCTTTTGAGAGAACTGTTAATATCCTTTAACTACTTCTTAATGTTTTTTTTTCCCAATATTAGATATGAGTACCGTGTTGAGATGGTTCATCAGTCCTCCAATGATCCTGCCAAGAATATCATTCGCGAATTTGCATCTGATTTTGAAGTTGGAGAATGCTGGGGTTATAATAGATTTTTTCGTTTGGACTTACTTGCAAATGAAGGCTATTTGAACCGACAAAATGATACTGTAATTTTAAGGTAATGAGGAGTTTCATATTGTGACTTTTATCCTTTATTTTAAAGTAAAATTCTGAGAACATTTTTCTGTGAAAAATAAACACTAATGCTGAACAGTTACATTAAAAGTAATTTTCATAAAATTTTCTTAATGAAATTAATAAAATAGTTCAGTATTACAGCAAACTTGTGATCTCATCTATATGAGTCCTTTATCTAATAATACAGATTGCCAGCCCATCTGTGCTTTCCTATTCTGTTCCCGTCTTTGAAAATGGAGGAATGAAAAAACACTTACTAAGTACTATCTATGAGCAGAGCACTGCTAAGCTTTAGTTTCTGCTCTTGAGGTATTCACATTGCAATTGAGGAGATAACACATATTGGAGGTTCTTGTTGTGAGTCACTTGGAGAGGCCCCATGGTCATTAGTGTGCAGCCACCAAGCAGATACTTAATATATCTAATATCATTCCTGTTGATAAAAACCATGAGGGTTTTCTGATGTTGAACCATTTTACAATGCGAAAGATTTTGGTGATGAGAACTTTCTTTCCCAGGTATTTTGTACCTCTGGCTTCTGAGGAAATCTGGGGCTTCAGTACCTGTAGAAGTAGTTGCCAGGTCACTTCTTCACAAGGGTTGATTTATTTAAAGTCTGGGCTAGAACTAGGCCTGACAGTTTTGTGAGCTTTGCTGTTCTCAAGGCTCTTAATGCTCAGTATTTTGGACTGTTTCCATTAGGGTCTGAAGGGAGGTAGTGGTTATGGTCATTTGACTTTCTTGGCATATGGCACCTTCTTTCTCTCTCTCAAGGTGCCTTGTTGCTTCAGCTAGGCTAGCTTGCCCACCCTGTTCATGGTAGTTGATCTGTAGTTTGTGCGGATGGCTGACTTCTTCTAGATGAGGGTTACCCCTCTGGATTATAACTGGGGGCTAAACTGGAAATGAGACCAATGGTTTGGGAGGCAGGAACTAATATTCCCAAGACTTTTGGGCTCAGGTCCATGTTTTAAGAACATAAGTGCTAGGGAGTTTTGCCTGAGACGTTTAGGGATACGGTGCCTAATACATTTGTTAGAGGTGGGATTTGAACCCAGGTCTTTTTAATTCTCCATTCTAGCACCCTTATCTCTTATGCCATGTTGCCTTAGTAGTAATAATAATAATATATAATAGTTCACATTTTTGTAGTGCTTTAAGATTTCGGGTCAGCTGATCCTGGTAGGCAATACAAATTTTAACTCCTCAGATTTGAGTCAGTAAACATTTATTGTCCACATATTATGAGTCAGGTACTGTGCTAAGCACTATGGAAGCAAAAAAGTCCTTAAGGACTTTACAATCTAATGGATATGTGATTACACAGTTAATTAGTGTCAAGAACCGGGATGTGACCAGTACTCTTGCCACTCTACAATGCCAACTCTTTTATTATTATCAGTATTAAATATTGTTATTCATTATTTATCAGTATTTAATAAGTAGTATTTGATCCATGTGCATCTAATGAATTCCACAATCATTTGACTATAAATCATTTTAAGGTGATGTGATATAGAGGAAAGACCTAGAATTTCTTTCTGACTTCATTTGAAAATAGCTGCCTCTTTTCTGCCACGCATGTCCCCAGGTCAGGAGAAGTAACTTGTTGTGGCAGAGCATTGAATTAAGCTAGGTTCCGATTTTTTTCCCAGGTTAGTTTTATGAGAGGCTAGCCAATCACTTAGTTGTTTTTTAAAAAAAATTAATGAATTTATTTTTTAATTTTCATTATTCATAATCACTTAGTTTTTGTTCTGTAAAACTAAGGTGATTGGACTATACTATCTTAAAAGTTCCTTCTGGCTCTAACAAATGGGAGTTGTAGGAAAAATCTCAGAACTTTAGTGAATCTTTGGCTTTAGAACTAGAGAAAAAGCTTAAGGAAGCTAGCCTTGGAGGCAGACTCTCAGACCAACCTGGCCTAGCCAGCTGGTGTCCTGTGCCTCTAGCCTTGCTTCCGGAAGCGTTCAAAGTTTACTTTATTATATTGTTTGAAGTTTAACCACTTTGGTATTTGTTTGAGTTAACTAGAAGTCTGCTATTTTCTGTGATTCATAGCATCATTGTGAAGTTGTTCACATGGTTTTTCCTTCTAACACCTACCTGAGAATATTGGATTGGAAATTTTTATTTTAGAGGAAGAAGGGTGATAAAGCTTTAATTTTGGATACTGGAGCACTCTGTGGGATGGTGCAGGCCCCACATTGAATTAGAGCAGGAGTTTATTTGGGGACTTTGGAGGTGGGGCATAAAAAAAGGAGATGGAGAGAAAATTGCTAATGCCAATGTATAAATTTTGCAGAGGGAGTAGCCTTATACCTGGGAAAGGGGAAGGAAACTTTTTCCATCCTTTGTTTTTTTCAGTACCACATGGTTTGCTCCATTTATGGAAGTGCTTTATAGTCAGTCATACTATGGTTTAAATAGACTTTTATGGGCTAAGCTTACCTTCTAGGTATCCCTGGACGGAGCATTCCGTTTATTGCTTCCTTCCTCCCATTTTTTTGTATAAGCACCCAATTCCCATGACTAGAATGTATTCTTTCCCCACTTCTGCCTAATAGAATCCTAGCTTTTTTTCTAAGCAAAGCTTAAATACTACCTCTGCAGGAAGGCATATTAACATCCTTTCTCACTTGAAATTACTTTATATGTTCTTCATATTCATGTATTTTTATATATGTACTTGTACTTCTGCAATACTCTCCCCTACCCCTCACTTTAAATTCCTTGAAGCCAAAGACTGTTTCATTTTGTCTTAATATTCCCAGGATCTAGGACATTGCTTTGTGTGCTGGAGGCATTTAATAAATGTTTATTGCTGTTTATTATCATTTGTTTCTATGGGGGGAAAATGCCTCCTCGGTTTCAAATAACTAGTTTAAGAAATAAATTTAGAGAAAATGATCCGTTAGTCAATGCAGGATTTTATGTGATTTATACTGGGGATGTAGATTGATCAAATGACCTAAAAGGTTAAAATTTAAATCTTATTTTTAGTAATAAAATTGTATTCTTTGAATTGGTTTTTAATTTAGCTGCTGTTATATTTATATGTATTTTTGTTTGTGTATGTTTCTTAAGATTTCAAGTGCGTTCACCAACTTTCTTCCAAAAATGCCGGGACCAGCATTGGTATATTACTCAGTTAGAAACTGCCCAAACTAGCTATATCCAACAAATTAATAATCTTAAAGAGGTAAGCAGATAACATCTGATTTGTGCTTCAGATGGACTTTTTGGTTATTAAATTAGCTGTTAGATGGTAGAATTACTATTTGCTACTCATAATTGAAGAAGACTTGAACCTTCTTTTCTCATTATTCTTAGAGCCTGCAGATCTGCTCAGATTCTTTCATATCTTGGAGACTTAGTTGGTTTCTCTGGTTTCTCTTCCAAAGACTAAGATTTTTAGCTATTTTTAACATAGGATATTTTTTCCTGAGCATGAAGAAACAGAGAAGACAGTGTTATCACCCATAAAATCCTTGAAAGATGGGAATTTTTCATGAATTAGTAGTAGTATTGTATTACCAAAATATAATTTTTTTTTGAAAAGCAGAGAAGAAATTTTAGGGAAATATTTTTCTTTTGTTTTTTTTTTAAGAGTATGGCAGAGAGAATTCATGAGAAGGAAATACATGATAAAATGCTGTCAAAATTTTGTATTCTAATTTGTTATTTTTATTGCATGTCAAGACTATCAGATAAACAAATTTAACTAATTTATTGAACATTATAATATATGTTGCTCTTACTACCTATGGGGTAGGTTATGTATGAGTATGACAGAAGGAAGTTAGGCTAGTTTATTCATAGACACAGGAAATGAAGAATGAAAGGGATTTTGACTGGGGATGGAGTAGATGAAATGGAATTATCTTAGGTTTCCTAAAAAGAATTAGAATGTATTGAGGTAAGTAGAAATACTTCTCTCATTTACCATGGGATTAAGTATTGCCTACGTTTACTGTTTTGTATGTATTGATTTTGTTTTTTAAGCGACTTACCATTGAACTTTCCCGATCCCAAAAATCAAGAGGTGTGTCACCACCAGACACTCACCTTAGTGCTCAAAATGGTGATGGTCTTGAGACGAGAACTAAAAAAGCAGGATCCAGTTGTGAATTGCTTCTTGAGGGTGTGTCTGGTACAGCTTCAGTAAGAGAGACGAAAGAGGATGAGGAAGATGAAGAAAAGATCCAACATGAAGATTATAACGTAGGAAAATATTCTCTTTTCAGTATTTTTTTTAATGAGTCATGATGATTTTTTTCTGTCATTCAGCAGTCACTAAGTCAATAAACACACATTAAATGCCTACTCTGGAGGTCACCAGGCATCGCAGTAGATAGAGCCCGGGACCTAGAGTCAAGAGGACTCAGGTTCCAGTCCAGCTTCAGACACTTACTAGCTGTGTAAACCTGGACAAGTCATTTAGCCTCTCTCTGGCTGCTTCAGTTTTCTTATCTTAAAGTGGACATAATAGCACTTTCCTAACAAAACTGTTGTGAAGATCAAATTAGATTATACTTGTAAAGATAGTAGGGGCTTCCTTCAAAGTATTATGTACTACGCATAGTGCTAAGCATTTGGGATACAAACAAAGGCAAAAGATAGTCCCAATCCCTGCTCTTACTCTAATGGGGAAGACAGCAAGCAGATAACTATGTATAAACAAAATATATAAGGATATATTGGAAAAATTAACAGAGGAAAGGCACTAGAATTAACGGAGATTATAAAAGTCTTCTTATAAAAGGCGAGTTTGATCTGGGACTTGAAGGAAGCCAGAGAAGAACAAAACAGAATTACATAAAATCTTGCCTTTTGGTATATTATATGCCTCCACAAAACTCATTTATGATATCTCCATTTTGTAAGGCAGAAGTTGAGTCAAAGCATTCCAGACACTTTGGAGTTAAATACTTGATATCAGTGTAGAACAACTGTATTCAGTATTTAAGGTAGTTTTAGTAGTAAGCCTAGTAAATTTTAGGTTACAGTGAGCCATAATACTCAGAAACTGAGATTTATCAGACATTAGTAAAATCCTCTCCTGCAGTCCTATGAAGCTTCATTGTGGATGAATACAGGCAACCTTGTAGGGTTTATTCCTTTTTTTTTTAAAAAAAATATTGATTGCCGAAAGGCAGTGGATAGGAATCTGGGTTCAGACAGGAAGACCTATGTTCAAGTCCTGCCTCTCCCATATTCATGTAACCAACTGTTCCATGCTGTAGGCCATTTTCTTTTCTTTTTTTAACTTTTGTTTATTTTTAGTTTACATCATTCATTTCCATGAGTTTTTGAGTTACAAATTTTCTCCCCGTCTTTCCCCTACCCACCACCCGAAAACAGTGATCCCACTGTATACCCCCTTCCCCAGTCTGCTCTCTTCTGTATCCTCCCCCATCACCCCTCTGACTTTCCGGTAGAGCAAGATGGATCTGCCTACCCCAGTATCTGTATATCTTATTTCCCAGTTGCATGTAAATAATAATAATAATAATTACATATCTATATCTATATACATATACATATATATATTTTTAACATTTGATTTTAGAATTTTAAATTCTAGATTCTTTCCCTTCCTCCCTCGTGACCCACCCCCACTGGAAAGAAAAGCAACTCAATACAGGCCATACATGTGTAGTTATGCAGAACATCTCCACAATGGGCATATTGTGAAAGACTGACTGTATTTCCCTCCTTCCTATTCTGCCCCCCACTTGTTCTATTCTCTACTTTGTCCCTGTCCACAGAAGTGTGTGCTTCTAACAACCCTCCCCCCCAACCTGCCCTGCCCTCCATCCTCCTCCCCCATCTCCTTCCCCCCTACTCTCTTGTAGGCCAAGACACCCAATTTAG
>CM053584.1:137045158-137057920 GCA_028627135.1 Pseudochirops cupreus | reverse complement strand
AAAAAAAAAAATTATATAGAGGAAAGAGAAGGAATCCTAGAAGAAACCCTGAAGATTTTTCAGAGGAAGAGGTAGAGCTTCCAAAAGGTTTAAAATAGTAAGAAATTGTCAAAATGGGCAGAAAGAGAAAGTGTTATGCTATTACATAAAGGGAAAAGGTAATACACCATAGCTTGAAACTTCTAGTGAAGTGGTTACAGAAGACACTGTAAATTTCATTTCAATGCTATCAATGGAAATTAGACTCAATAAGTTATGGAGAGTTGCATAAACTGAATCACAAAGATCAGAGAAATCTTGGAGATAATATGGTCTAACCCCTATATTTGACAGATGAGGAAGCTGATGTAGATAGACATAAAAAAAGCTGAAGTAACTTGCCAGCAGAAGCAGGACTTAGACCCCAAGTCCCAATATGGTGCTCTTTCCACCATACCACAGATTAAAAAAACTGGGGAAGAGGAGGATGGTGATGACAAAAGAGAAATGGCTTTTGCAAGGCACTCACACTAAAGCAGGAGGTAGATAAATGTCTAAGATAAATGAAGTTAAAAGATGAGAAAAAAAAATCATTAAGAGGTCCCAAAGTATAACCATTATGTTAATACCTCCCATCCCCTGAACACATTCTGACATAAGTATTTACTCAGAAAATGACAATGAAGCACAAGGAAAAAATTTAATCCAAGCCTTTCCCATTAATTTCTCTGACAATAAAAATTATCATAGTTTAAAAGAATTGCAACAGACATAGAAGAACAACAGAGAAATGGAAAGTCCATCTTAGCAGTCTGTCAGAAGTCTCCTTAACTAAATGCCCCAATATACTTACTCATAAGCAAGAAGAGAACTTACCCGAATGCAGCTGAAACAACAAAGCTTGGAGCAATGTGGACACAGACGTGCATCACGCAACTTCTCCATACAAATGAAACATCGGAAAACCTCAGCAATACTCTAAGAAAATAATTACAACCATGATACAGAGTTTCCACTACATTAGGCAACTGAATAATAAATGCCTTACTCATAATCTTTAATGGGAATTCTAAATGTATTTCGTGAGAGATACTAGTTGAACAATTCAACAAACATCAAGCATCTATTACGTGCATGGCAGTGTATTAACCACTGTAGATTCAATAAGAACCAAGAGAAAAAGAAAAAGACCCTAATCTCAAGAAGTTTATATTTTATTAGGGCAGGGGTTCCCAGCCTGGTGTAAATGTTCCCCTAAGAAATAAGAGAACCTTGTCAAGAGGGTGGAGGAATATCTGGTAAATAAACATTTTAATCCACTGAAATATTTCAAAAGTAATAGTGTTAGTGAAAAAAATTAGTGGACTGAGGGGAAGTAAATGGTGAAGAGGTTGGGGCAGGGCAGGAAAGCCAAAAGCATTCTAAAAATTTGAAAGAGACAAGATAAGGAATAATTTTTATGGGCCAAAACCAAATAAATGAGGTTTGGAACATGAAACTTTTCATTTTGTGCTAGAAAAAAACATCAACATCCCAGCCAAGCGAGTCGATTCATCTTGACAATAACTAGAGATTCCAAATTGATTTCCAATCAATAAAGTTACAAAACTTCAGGTATACCTTTGTAGAACCATAAGCCATTCTTATGTGTTCACAAAGCTTTAATTTTAATTTTATTCATAACAACTTGTCTTTGCGAATCAGGATTCTCAATTCTGTTCTCAATTAAATCTACAGCAAGGAAAAAACTGGAAGCTGGATATGATGTGCAGATACCTCCTTCAAAACTTGTACCAAAAATAAAACTGTTGACAAGAAGCAGAATGAAAAGTCTCACTAATTTATCTTGGTATGTTATGACAAAATATTTGATGGAAAAAACCCTTAATATTAATATTAAATAGTAAATAATAATATTAAGTAATAGTAAATAATAATATTAAACAGGTTATGTACCAAATAAACTTTTCTTTATAAAAAACTAATTTCTACTTCATTTCTTATATGCATATACATAGTAAACTCTAGAATTTATTTCCTTTCATATTGAATAAAAGGGTACTGGAAAGCTTACTGAAAGCCAAGGGATCTGAGGATCCAATCCAAAAAGGTTGGGAATTCCTGAAGGGGGAGGGGTGGTAAAATACAACATAACGCAATGTGTATGGTAAACAACTATATAACATAACTGGAACGTAGTGTATGGGGAACAGTTAACAAGACAGTATGACTGCAACTGCAATTACATGAAGAGGAGTTAAAAGTAAATAATTACGTAAGAAGTGTATAAATAAATAAAAGTAATACGTTTTCCTCAACAGCATTTTGTTGCTCAAGGTACCTTAGGTCATATTCTAGAGTAAGACCCCACCCTTTTCTGTAATATGCGTAAAAATAAGTTATCTTTTCGGTCATTTATTTTTCCCGAATGAAAGAAGTAACCTGGGAAGTGAGGTTAACCTCAGATTCTTGTTTCCCTTGCCTCTGGCTAATTGGGCACCTCCGAGTCCAAATTTCTGGACCTGTTTAACCACCACTTAAGGGCATGTAGGTTGAAATTTTTACCAGGCAAAAAAGAAAAATGTATGCCAGTTTATTAAAGGCAAATTGGGGCACCTACATGAACCGGATGCACAAGGTGAGGGCAACAAGGACATCAATGCACTCAATTTCCATTTCTAGGTAGTGATAATTTTGCAAAGGCACCTCTGGAGGAGTACCAGATGCGCATCCAGCTGACCGCGGCACGGGGAGGGGGGATAAAAAAGGGGGGGCGTGGCGCTGGGAAATGAAGCAAGCCAGGCTCCCGAGGGGAACCCGCCACGCCCCCCTCGGAAAAGGATGGGGGGGGGGTCGGAGCTGCCCAAGCGAAAGGCTCAGGATAAAGAACTCCCCTTCCCCTCCTAGCCACTTCCCTCCCATTGGCAGTGACGTCGCCCCTCTTCTCTCACCTCCACACTCTGTTCATCCATTGCCTCCAGCTCCCGCCAGGCCCCGCGGTATCCCGCGGAGTCCGTTGTTCCCCTCCACCAGGTGTCAGAACGAGGTCGCAGGTCCGATTGGGCAGAGAGAACAGCACAATGCCCGGGGTGGGGGTCACGGGGCTCGGATGTACCCGGTCCCACCTCGGCACCCCGTCGCTCCTGACTCCATGCCGCCTAACCCCATTTCGCCATTTTTATCCGCTCGCGCCCCACCCGGGCGCTCCTGCCTTCTCCAGTCAGCCGGCCCAAGCGCCAGGATCAGCACAGCCCAGCCGGCGAGCCGGAGCCCGGGGACGAGCGGGCGAACAAGAGCAAGTGACCAAGCGCGAACCCCACAGCGGCTCCCTCCCCGTCTCTCTCGTGAGAGAGGGAACGGCTCTATCCCAGCTAAGTGGTGTCGCGGGACTAGGAGAGGGGAGGACCGGGACACCAACGGTAACCAAGGCAGCTAGTGGCTAGGGTGGCGGCGGCAGCGGGAGGAAACAACGCGCATGCGTAGGAAGCCTCCGCAGGAGAGGAGAAACGTGCTTTTCGCGACGCGGCAGAGCACGAGACCGTCCGACGGTTGCCGCAGTGCCGCCCGCCGCCCCCCAGAGGCCTATAGCGGCTGGCTGGGAGCGGGACGGCGGTTGGCTCGGAGTCCGCGCGCCCTAGAAGAGGGGCGGGGCCTGAAATACCGCAGAGGGCGGGGACTAACAGGAGGAGGGGTAGGGAGTGCTCCTCCCCACCCGCCCTAGAGTCCCCCTGGAGGGCGTGCTGACCCGGACCACGAGACCTGCCGAGTTTTCGAAGTCTCCTGGCTCCTCTGCCCCCAGTTACCGCGCGCCCGTCCGCCTCATGGAGATCCGCGCGGGGCGAGTAGGGCGGTGCTAAGGACGGGCGGTTCTCCAGACTCCCCCCGCCCAAGTGTGAGCTCCCGGGCTTTCTCAGAACTGAACTAGGGCCAAGTATCCTGCGAGACTCTGCAGGAAAGGAGCCTGTGTACCCGTTGCTAGTGCGCAAATTTAAGAGACCCTGAATGGTGAGTGGATGGATGAATGCATGAATTGGAAATAAGCTTTGCTTGTATCTAATTCTGGTCACTGGGCCAGTAAAATGTGTCTGCCAGTTCACTGAATCCATTTCTAGCACGTGGTAACTCCTACGTGGGAAGATTAATATCTTCCTGTTATTATCTACAGGAAACGAGATTTCCCTCCCACACACCCCAATGAAGTTCAGAAAATGCACCAGAAGGAATAGTGATAGGGATTTCTTATTTTATTCTGGCTTTAATACCAAATAGAGTGAACATTTGTTCATTCAGAACTTACACATAATAGAATAGGAAAAAAGAAAGAGGATTCTATATGGAACTGCAGGTCTCTGATGTACAGCTTTGCTTTTCAGGTGCAGACCTTTTAATGTTCTGTTACAAAAGGGCCCAAGTTGGACATCCTGCCTTTAGGCTGTGATCCTGATGCCTTCTTACCTTGGAACTTCTCTCAGCTACTGGGGCTCTTTAACCCCAGAACATCTTTACACCATGGGGGTGGGGAGGAAAGAGAAGGAGGAGGATATCAGCTGCCTTTTGTGTATTGTCTTCCCCTATTAGAATGTAAGCTACCCGAGGGCAGGAACGGACTTTCTTTTTGCTTATATATTTATTCCCCAGCTCAGATGTTGCTGGGCCTCATCCCGACCCTGGGCTTTGCTCTAAGGACTGTAATCAAGTCATTCTTACATTGCTTCTGGAAAGGGAGTGTCATGAGCTTTTTTTAATTATTCCACTCAGCGTTCCCACTATTTCTGATACCAAAACAGGCTTTCCTAATAAAAATAGCATTCAGATGGTGCCTACTGTGTGCCAACTCTTTACAGATACCCCATTTGATCTTCACAACAACCTTGTGAGGTGCTGTTATCTCCATTTTCCAGTTAAGAAAACCTAGGCATCCATCGATTAAGCGACTTGCCAAGGTCATACAGCTAGTGTCTGAGGTCCACTTTGAACCCAGGTCTAGGCCCAGTGCCACCTACATGCCTTCTAGCCACGTCTCTCACTATTAAAAATGTCAGCTCGTTGTGGAATCTTGCTTTTATTTGATTCTCAGCCCCTTAATACAAAGCCTGGCACTCTATAAGGGCTTAATCAATTTGGGAAGGAGGGGTAGGAAAAGAATGAAGATGTTTTCAACAAAGAGAATTAGCTACTACCTTTCTCCAGGCCCCCACCCTAAAGTAGATAGAATCACTTTTTCTGGCTTTTCCCTAAAGGCCTGTTTCTCTCTAGGTCCCCAATCCCTCTTTCTGAGGAAAGTGTTTCCTTGAAACTGCCCAAAAGATTCGCCCAAGGACATCTCATCATTGGAGCTTCCTTCCACTTTAACTTTACGTAGCCTTCCCTGGTACTGACTCTTCTGGATCTTAAGAGTTTGTATTCATCTTATCTTTTCTCTGCTTTGGGGGAAGAATCTATTGATATGTAACAATAAAATATATTTAGTTCTCATTGAGCCCCCAAGCTGGGAAAAATCCCAACAATTAAAAAAAAGAATCACTGTCTTTGTCTCTACCCTCTTCCCCCTTAGGCAACCATTGTATGTTACTCTGGACAAACACAGTAAATATCAGAAAAGGGGATTTTCTCTTGATTACGCATGACAAATACAAAAAGCAAACAAACTCCCAAAGAAATAGAAAATAACATAGACTCAGCACAGGAGATAAAGGAAAGAAACAAGCATTTATTAAGCACTTACTGTGTTTAAGTGCTAGGAGCATAAATGCAAGCAAAAAGAAAAGTCCCTACCCTGCAGGAGCTTATATTCTAACAAGGGAAAGCCACACACACTAAAGAAAGCTGAAGGGGACTATAGAGGAGGGGAAGGAGAGGTACTTGGCACAAGGGCAGGATTTTAAAGTCCAGAAAATCAAGAACAGATTAAGGAGGAGAAGGAAGGCATTCTGGCCTGGTAACCATCACAAAATAGAGCCCTCAGGAGGAACTTGCCAGTGTGAGAAGGATGACAGGCTTGGGGAGAAATATTTCAGGGTAAGCAGGCTGCAGGGTATTAGGCAAGGAGGCTCTTGGAGTAAGAACAGGGAAGTAGGCATTTCAGCAGATTTGTTCTCAGAATCAAAGACAGTCACCACAATTCTGCATTGGCTTGAGCTGTAGTGTTTTCCTAGCATCTCATCACCGTTCCCCACCAGAAGTAGCCATGGTAGTAGTGCTGAGCACCCACCAGCAATTCTAATTATCTGTCCAGTCTGATTTTCTTCCCCCTCCTCAACTTAAGTTGTTTATACACTCTCTTCCTTCAGGACTAGTTCCCAGTTCTTGATTTAAAAGTACACTGAAGACTTCTGTCCTATCCTGAAGGCATCCATCCCAGCTGCATTTTAATTCCCTGGGTAAAAGGCTCTACAAATGCTTTGTTCTTGATCATTCAGGTTTTTTTTTTTCCCCCAGACCTGGGGGTTAAGCCAAATCACGTGTGCTGACAGCTAATGCAGTTGGCTGCCCCGGTAACGATGTCATGTTTGGTGAATGACATATTGAAGAGGTGCTGAATGGCCTATGTAATATATTTTGGGGTAACTTTATGATTTTATTAATTCAGTTTTGTGTTAAGTTGTAAAAGCCACATTTCTTAACTGTTTCTCCCCTTCCCCCAGATGTACTATGTCTTTCCCTGCCCCAGTGTAGAGGTATTTCCTCTCAAACCATTAACTCTTCATTCAAGGTACTACCTCCTTTTGTCCTAGCAAACCAAACCCATCCACTTGCAAATCAGGAAATCAGGATGGGTGCATCTCATTTAACTTGACCACAGATCTGACCGCTGGTGACCTTATGACGTATCAGGGCTCAAATCACACCCCCGCCCCTTCCCTCCTGCTGGTTGTCCCAGTGTATTATGGGTAAAACACATGTGTAGTTGATGTCAAGGGTGCATGTCCCTTTAAGTATTAACCATTCCTTGGTCCCTCCCTAACTCCACCTTTGTACACCTCATTAGCCTAATGAACTTATGATTGACAGCCATATGTCTTAAAAACTGTGTTTCACTTCCTGTTCTTTGCAGATAGCCCTTTCTAGCCTTTTCTCATTCTAGCAAGCCATCTGCCCGCTGCAGGGCATCACACTTCCAGACTTTCTTTGACTCCCCCCTGCCCTTGCCCCTTGCAAGCTTTTCCTAGCCAGGTTTCCTCACCCTACCCCTTTTTGTCCTGTGAATCAATAAACTTTTGTAAATCTGCCAAAAGACAGCTGAGCCTGTAATTCTTTTCAGACGTGAACCTAGAAAGGATTTCTCATTAGAAATCCCCCCAAAACCTATCCCTCATCAATATCATGAGCTATAGTCTGTGCCAGGGGTGGGGAACCTGTGACCCTTTGACTGAATCCAGACTTCACAGAACAAATGTTTGGAGGAAGAAAAGTTTGGATTCAGTCAAAGGGCCACGGGTTTCCCACCTCTGGACTCTATGCATATCCTCCATGCCTTTTTTCATATTCATTCTGCTCATAGGTCTAATGAGTAAAGGTCAGAGAGTCATGTGAGTCATAGGGTAATAGGAAAGGATCCTCAAAATTATCTAGTCTAACACCTTCATTTTACAGATGAAAATTACTGGAGTGAGAAATGAAGTGATGTACCCAAGGTCCCACAGCATAAGGGGAGGGGTGGGTGTAAGGGCTGGCTAGGCAATGAGGGCCTAGTCCTGGCAGTATGCACAGTTGACTGCCTGCTGCCAACCTATGTGTGTGCTTGGGTGGTCTGCTTCTGGAAGTGAGATGTAACAATGGAGAGGCCATATCCTCTACTTCAGAGCATGTGCAAATATTCTCTTACTTCTTCTGTTCACCTATAGTATCATTCTGGAAAATGATTGGCTACTGAATTAGAATTAAGTGGGCACACTAACGGCACCAAGTGACAATTCAATCCCTCTCCTCCTTGTTTGCTATTGAGGGCTCTCCTCACCCAGGTATGTGAGATGAAAGAGTTCAGAGTCTGAATCTAAGGTCAGAAAAGGTCTTTATTCTTTCTCATGAGAAAGGACTTGACCCCCTGTCGCCCAACATGGCATCTGCAGGGAGAGAGCAACAGGTAGAAGACAGTCCATGGTTATATAATCTTCCAATGCAGAAACCCAACCTCCCCAACTGGCCTTCACTCTTATTGGTAGGGGAGCTGTCCCACAACCTAAGCATGGGAATTCTTCTGAGACAAAGGACCCGGAAACATGTGGGTGTCCAATGAAAGCAGTCTTAACCTTATTTGGCATATCTTCTGATGAGTTGGCTCTGGGGGAGGGTCTCCATTGCTCTAAGCCCAGATTGCTTGAAGGTCAGGTGACCTGACCTTAGGTCTAGTGAATACTGAAGCCATTCTAGATTTGATTTTTCAGAATGGGGAAACTTCACTATAAATTATCCCTCACAAATGTATAATATATCTTGGAATATATGGCATCTATGTTGCTTCTGTCTCTGTTGTGTCTATTCTTTCCTATTTTTAGGTGAAGGAAGACTGGAGGTGGAACTACCTCATTGTTGAGAGCTTGCTTAATGTCCAGCATTAAGCATGACCAAAGATGTGAAAAAAAGAAGAGACCAGGCTGATGAGGTGCCTCTGAATATTTTGGGGTGATTTTTGTGGCATAGTTGTAACTTCAGTCTTTACCATCAGTTGTGAGATCAGTTTGGCTCTGTTCCCTCCCTCCCCCAGCTGTGAAGCATTAACTGTCTCTCTTCCCCCCCCCCCACCCCCCCCCCAGCCACCAAGCATTAACTCTGCAGCTATGATAACAAGGGTCTTTTCAAGGCACTACTAGTAACCGGCCAAAACAAGACCCATCCTTCCCAAACTGGATAAGGTACTTCTTCTTAGGAATTTGACCTCAAATCTGGACGCTGGTTCACCTTATGACGGTTCAGGGCCAAAACCCCACCTTTTGCTCCCCTTCCCCTTGGAATGTCCCAGTGGATTATGGATAAAACACATGCTCAGTTGATGTGAAGGGCGAATGTCCCTTTAAGCATTGGCCACTCCCTGGCCCCTCCCAGGCTCCTCCCTAACTCCACCTTGGTATACCTTATTAGCTTAATGAACAGCTTTGACAGCTTTGTATCTTTAAAAATGCCTCTCTGGCCCTTAGAACTTTGCAGGTAGGCCTTTCTAGCAGGCCATTTGTCCACTGCAGAGCGTCACACTTCCGGACTTTCTCTGACCCCCCTTTTGCAGCTTGCCGGCTTTCTTAGCCAGGTTTCCTCACCCTACCCCTTTTTGCCCTGTGAATCAATAAAACTTATATAAATCTGCCAAAGGGCAGCTGAGCCTATAATTCTTTTCAGATGCTAACCTGGAAAGGATTTCTCATTAGAAATCCCCCCAAAACCTATCCCTCATCAAGGCCATGTGGGTAGTCCAAGGAAGAACCATGAACTCTGTTTAATGGTGATTTGAACAAGGTTTTTAAAGATCCAAAGGACAAAGATTCAAGTATTCTTATCAGTAGACTTAGTTTTTCACATCTTGGGATATCATCATAGTTTTATCATTACAATGGTCTGCTACACCCTGGAAGTAACTCAGATACAATCAAAACTTCTGATTTCTAGGCTCCAAGAGTCTGGAGCTTTTCATCAGGTCTTTGGGAAGTCAATTAACATTTTTAAAGGCATTAACAAAGAAGATGCAAAGGCCAGAGCAGACCTTCTAACATCCAGGTTTAGTAAATCATTGTCTTGAATATACTATACCTTGGGACCTAAACAAGAAAGGCTTGTCTTTTTTAAGTATCTGAAGCTTTGAGAATTCTAGGCACCAAAAGTCATTGGAAATCCAACAGGTCTTTGGAAGTCAGTTAACATGTTAAAGGATGATGCAAATAACAGCAGGTTTCAAAGCATCCAGGTTTAACACAAATCTATGCCAAAACTGCTTCTCCAAAGCATCTGCCTGTGAGCTGACCCCCAAGATCAAATGTTTTGGCTTGCTTCACCTCATGAGCTTATGTCGAAAAAGACCAGAATTATCCAGGAACTAGGGTAGCCAGCCCAGCCCAGGAGTGGATTGACAGGGCAGCTGGGAGATTAAGGGAGCAATTTGTCCATCAGCCATGCCATACCTGGAAATGAACTTGGTAGGTGGAGGAATATCTGTAGCAGCCACTTTAAATTTGAGCCCACTATCCCCAGGATAGAAGGGAAAATATGCCTTGGTTGGGAGGCTAGGTTTGGGAGGCCACTGACATTGGGGCCCTAATCACAAGTAGTTACTGTTGTTGGAGAAGGGGGTCACTAAACCATACATAAGATACCTGCAGCCACATATTGACTTAATTTTAAAATGTAATAATCTATATTTTATTATGTTTTATGTATTTTGTTAAATATTTCCCAATTACATTTTAATCTGATTTCATCAACATTAGGGAATGTTGCGAGCTGCATGTACCTCTGGCCCAGTGACACCTCTGTCCTAGAACATTTAAGGAAGAGATATAACAGCTATTATCAGGGACCCAATCGATTAGTGATACTAGGAGTTGGAATAAGGACTCCCCGGCTTTTTTATGTTTCTGTTGCTATATAGGTAGCAGAGCTGGGATTCAGATCCATGGTGTCATTTTTTTAATTATACCGTGCTATGGGGGAGTCCTAGTTATTGAGCTGTTTTAAGCATTAAGTACCATTAGTAGATCAAGGAAATATAAAAAGATGTTGGTGGAGGTTTTTTATTGACTTTTGTATAGTGTGCCCATTTCTCCCTCTCACCCTTTCTGAGTCATTATTTCTGCAATAAGCTAATTAATGCCCAAACAGATTGTGAGAAAAGATTACTATTACTGTGGCCTGAAAAGGGGTTTATTTTAATAGACAAAAAATACAAAGACCCAAATTCCTGCCTGTCAATTCAATTCAATCCAACAAATGTTGGTTTTAAACATCTACTAAGCACCAGCATTGTGCTGGTGGCCAGGACATAAAAGCAACAACAAAAAAAAAACTCTGAGAACACACTTTCTACTAGGGGAGGGGGAGATGGGAGGGGGAGGGGGAAGGGGGACGGGGAGGCGGGAGGGAGGAGAAAAGAAGGGAAAGGAGAAATACACGTATACCAGTGATCCCTAAAGGGGATGCCATACATATTACTAAGTGTGCTGAGGAATTCCTCCCCATGCTCTGAGACTTCGACCCTCTCCCAGCTGCAGTTTGCTTCCTGCTTTTCCTGCCTTGAGTCAGGAAGGTCACAGTAGCAGTTATATCCACCATAGTACAAAGCTACCTCCTCAGCTGGGAATCACAGGGAAGTAAAGTGGGAGAAGAAAGGAAAGGCAAAGAAATCTGTTCCCAGATAAAAGCTGCTGTAGGCCTGACTGCCCAGGAACCCCTGTTTGTTGCCAGCTTAACATCAGTGTCTTGTGATTTTTCATAGCGAAGAATACTATGCTGTGAAGAGTGGGGGAGAAAGGTTTGATGTACAAAGTTACGTACATACAAAGGCTATCCAAAGTAATGTCAGGAAAAAGAGCTCTTGGGGACGGGACCAGGAAAACCTCCCTATGGTGGGTGACCCCTATATTGTGCTTTGGATGAAGCTGGTTTCTGAGAAGTACAGGTGAGCGGGGGCTTCGTTCTCAACACGAAGGCTAGTTTGTGCAAAAGGTTAAAAGCGGGAGGTGGCACACTTATGTTTGGGAAACAGCAAGTGTGTGAAGGGCAGCACTGTAGAATATTGCCAGAAAGGTAAAGGGGAACCGCACTGTGGAGGGTGTGAAATACTGGGCTGAAGATGTTATTTTTTAATCCTGTAACAGGGGTGCTTAATTTGGGGTCCATGAACTTTTTTTTTAATAATTGTTGTTTGGTATAATTGGTCTCCTTTGTAATCCTGTGGATCTTATGCATTTAAAAATACTATTCTGAGAAGGGGTTGATAGGCTTTATAAGACCATCAAAGGAGTCCTATGACACAAAAGGGGTTAAGAACCGCCATCCTAGGGGCAGCTAGGTGGCACAGTGAATAGAACACGGGCCCTGGAGACAGGAGGACCTGACTTCAAATATGGCCTCAGACACTTGACACTTCCTAGCTATGTGACCCTGGGCAAGTCACTTAACCCCAAATATCTGTCCTAGAGGGAAGAGGAGCCACTGAAGAATCTGAGTAGGGGAGTAATACAGTCAGTTGTGTGTAGTACCTGGGTCACCTGACATTTGTGGATCTTTATCCCCTCAAAATAATAACTCGTGCACCTCCACCAGTATTTTCATTTCTACTAATTAGTGGGTTGCAGGGTCAGTTTTTAAAGAATGGAAGAGACCCTGGCATGTTTGTGGGCAGTGAGGAAAGAACTAGTGGATAAGGAGAAAGCTCACAGAAGAGATGGGAAAGGATGTGGTCAAGAGCACAAGTAGAGAGGTTGGCTTTATCAAGGAGAATGGCCACCATTTCATCAGAGATTGATTGAATGAATAAATAGATGCAGTTTGTGAGCAATAGCATCTCTTCTCGGAGGAATATGAGGTGAGGTTCTGTGCTGAGATGGAGGGGAGAGAAGGTTTGGAACAGCCACTCTGGAAAATGCAATACAAAGCTGCTCAGGAAAGAATAAAAGAGCTTCCATGCAACAGTGAGGCCACAGTTGAGATTAACATAAATGTGTGTTGAACCTATGTTATGGGAATTTGAAGATCTTCCCTGCCCCTAGGCCCTTTGCTTAAGTGGCTTAAGTGACTCTGAGAACCTTCTCTGATTTGAAAATATACTCTGCCCCCTAATAGGCTGAATGTGGTTACATG
>CM053584.1:137028481-137045058 GCA_028627135.1 Pseudochirops cupreus | reverse complement strand
CCGGCTTTGAAAAACCCAGATGTTGGTGCTTCCCTCTCTGGTAACTGAATAGGTATGTGTGTAATGGTCAGACAACTGGAAGCCCGTCTGCTGATCTGTTTCTCTATCTGCTTGTAACTTGTGTTTTGTAGTCTGTTTGTATTCTCTGAAGTTCAGGGTGCTGACTTTTTCCCCTGAACTAGGTAAATGATATTTGTTTGATTGATTAAAGTAAGATTGTTAACCCATTTTGAGTTGCTTTCCTTTAGAAAAGCAGATCTAAGAACCTGTGCTAGCAGCTGCCCTGGGTATGCTAGGGTGCTTGCTGATACAACCTATTGGCAAAGCTGCATAATTTTCCTCAGCTGGCATTCAGGGGCACATGCTCATAGCCTCCTTATCTGTGTTTCAGTTTCTTCTCAGGGCACGTTTACTGGGCCACCTGTTGATAACACAAAAAATCCCTGGAGGGGAGGCAGAGAAGGAAAGGAATAAGCATTTATATAGTACTTACTGTGTTTTGGGCGCTGTGCTAAACACTTTATAAATATTATCTCCTCACTACACATTTGAAAAATAGGTGCTGTTATTATGCCCATTTTATAGTTGAGGAAAATGAGGCAAACAGAAGTTAAGTGACTTGTCCACGGTCACATAGCTAATGAGTATCTGAGGCCATATTTGAATTCTCATAGTCTCCTGGCCTGGAGTTCTATCCACTTTACCATGGAACTATCTCTAGAGTAGAACATCGTGGACCATTAGGAATACTATAAAACTTTCCCCTTATCTGGGACCATAAAAATTCCTTGTCACCCCTCCATCCTGGGTCATAAAATTTCCTGTCTTACTTATCTTGTGTCATCCATCTTCTTCATCCTGTCCCTAAATCTCCATTAGAGACTCTAAAATTACATCATCATACCACAGGCTGTGTAGCTTTCTGGCTATATAAGTTTGGTCTTTGTCCTATATCAATGCTTTTGCTGAGTCTCAGGCCCATAGGCTTTTGCATCAATAAAGCTCCCTCTGGCTAAAGAGAAGGTCTAATTGAAGTCTTTCAAAACCTGAACCAGGTCACCCAACTATAACCTCGACATTTTGTTTCAGTTTTTTTATCTGACAGTCCCTTGCTTCCAAGGTTTTATCTTCATCCTTCCATTTCAGTGTCTATCTTGCATAGCCTTTGGGCACCACAGTTGGTCAAAGGGGTGAAAAAAGAGTCCAGCTCAGCTTGTGGTTAGCTTTTCAAGTAATTATACGTAGCATATGAATTAGAGGAAAATCATGTTTACGTGGCCTTCTGAGTGTACCTTATATACACTTACGGTTCTACAGAGCTTTGAATAATAGGTTCCTTACAAAATTCAGGGATCAAGCAAAGTGTCAGGAAAGCAAGAAAAATTGTCACGACAGACATATATATTTGTGCTATTTAACACAAATATAACTTTATTTGAAATCCATAAAGAGGTTTTGCTCCTGTAATTATGTCAGTCAGCTAGCATTTATTAAATTTTATTTATTAAACACCTACTGTGTCCTAGGCACTGAGCTAAGTGCTGAGAATGCAAAGAAAAGCAAAAAGTAGTGAGCACCCCTGGTCACAAGGAACTTACAGTCTGTTGGGAATGGTGATGTATTGGGGGTGGGGGAGAACCACATGCAAACAAATACATGCAAATAAGATATATACAGGATAATTTAGAAATAATCAGCAAAAGAAAGGCACTACCATAGTATACACACGATCAGAACTCATGACTGACTTAAAAGCCATTCATCTGCACTATAATTTGCAATAGTCAAATAACATATCAATTTAATAATATAATAAAACCATATTCATCAAGCGATCCCCACATAAAGTGAACACAGAACCAGAAGAACATTTTATACGGTAATAGCAATATTGTACAATGATCAACTGTGCATGATTTAGCCGTTCTCAGCAATACAATGATCCAAGACAATCCCAAAAGACTTATAATGAAAAATGCTATCCATCTCCAAAGAAAGAATTGATAGAATCTGAATGTAGATCAAAGCATACTTTTTTACTTTTCTAATTATTCTTGACTTTTTTGGTCTGTGTTTTCTTTTACAACATGGCTAATATGGAAATGATTTGCATGATTGTACATGTGTAATCTATATAAAATCGCTTGCCTTCTCAAGGAGAGGGGAGGGGAGGGGAGGGAGAAAATTTGGAACTTAAAATTTTTTTTAAAATATAATTGAGAAAAATAAAATTAAAAATTAAGTTTCAACTAAAAACATATCAAATAAATTGCCTTTTAAAAAAAGGATATTCCATTGAAAAGGAAAAAAAAAGATCACCACCACAAAAACCTTCTCCATATCTTTATCATCGACTCCTGTGCTCTCATGCTCCAGACCATTCAATTATGTTATTGATTATGGTTCATCAGTCAGTATAAATGTACACTGAATCCCATATTTCACCATTAGGGTGTCTTACTTATTACAGCATGTCCTGTTCCAAGTTCAGTCCATTGATATAATTTTTCTTTTCATTTTATATTACCAAACCAGTTATGGCTAAAGTCTGGCAGCTGTTCATTTCCAAACAACTGCCATTATTTCTTTTACTCCCCTGAGAAGGCAGTATTGTTTTTGAGTTATAAGTTATAATTTTAGAGGGTAGAGATAGTTCTAGAGGTAGATCTAGGGATACTACTAAGAGGTTATAGGATATTTTTCTCTAATCCTACTGGCTTGAGCCCCCATTTTGGTGTTTTCTCACCATATCAATCACTATTAGCAATTAGTACCCTAGTATCAACCAACTAATACCACTTAGCTCTTACAAACAGATATTTACTAAGAAGATATAGCAAAAACAGAAATAGAAACATTCTCACTAATATCTAAGGGTGGTGTTGTTCAGTTATGGACTCTTCATGACACCATGGACCACACTGTCACATGTGGTTTTCTTAGTAAAGATACTGGAGTGGTTTGTCTTTTCTTTCTCTGATGTATTAAGGCAAATAGAAGTTAAGTGACTTGCCCAGGGTAACAGATGAATTAGAACTCAGGTCTTCCTGACTCCAGGCACAGAAATTTATCCACAGAGCTATATAACTACCTTCATAAAAGGAGGTGCTTAATTACCTTCCCCCAAGTCTGCTCTGAGGTTTCCTGGCTGGAACATGTCAGAACTGGAAGGCCTCCCAGCATTGTGCTGCCTCATCCTCAGTCCTCTCCCTGGGTGCCCCTCTCTCCTCCCCCCACTGCCAGCTGGCTTCTTGGTGTCCCCTTTTGCTGATCTAGGCTGGACAAAGATACTCACTGTATTGCTACTCTTTATTTCCCAGTCATCATTGAGTCTGTCACTCTTTTGTTTTATCCTTTCTATGTATACCAGAAAGGGGAGAAAAGGAAGTTTAATAAGCATTTTTATATAGCACTTACTATTTGCCAGCATTGGGATAAGCACTTTACAAATATTACTGAATCCTCCCAACAGCCCTGGGAGGTAGGTATTGTTATTATCTCCAGTTTACAGTTGTGCTGTTCACAACACTTTTGTTTTCAAAGAGGACAGTGACATCACAGGTAATGTCTTGACTTGCATGTGAATTGGATTTAAATGAAGCAGTTGTGCAAAATCATCAGCCTCATTCTTCCAGAGTCATAGAAGTCCAGTGGCAGGACAAAAGTCAAGGTGACTGGTAATGGCCCAGGATGCATTGGATGACCTTGGCATCTTTGATGCCTGACCAAGCTCTAAGCATTCCACCGCTTACTCTTTAGCCACCCTTTTGGCTGTTGGAACAAATTGTTCTCATCCACCCATTCCACTTAAGGAGGTCTTCACATGCTTTATTTAGACATCCCCCTAACTCACCAACAGGTTTGAGGCCTGTCAGTTCCTCCAGCCTGGTTTAGCCTGTCTACTGGGGCGTGGCCAGTGCACATGATAAAGCTTCTTCGAGCCATCAGTGAGAGTTGGGTGAAGGTGGACACCAAAAGTGGATGAACAGCCCTGAAAAAGGCTTGGCAAACCCTCACACCAGAGATGGTGGTCCTCCCTAAACACCTCATACATCTCACATTTGAGAAAACTGAAGCAGAGGTTAAGTGACTTGCCCAGGATCACACAGCTGCTAAGTAGCTGAGGCTGGATTTGAACTCATCTTCCTGACTCTAGGCCCAGAGCTCTGTACACCATAACACCACCTAGCTACACAGCAGCATGGCCTAGTTCTTACTGCCCTCTTAAATGCCATGGAAATAGTTCCAGCAAAACTCCACAAAGCACAGTACTCAGACAAGCTGACAATTACCATTCTTTTGTGAGGCGCCATAGTTTTGGATATTACAATCACCCCAAATACAAAGTTATGCAAATTTACCAAACAAAGGAGGACATATCATAGAAGTTCTCCTTTCTAAGATACATTAGGAACTGAGTCAAATCTATAAGAATCAGAGCCATTCCCTAATTGATAAATAGTCAAAGGATATGAATAGGTAATTTTCAGAGGAAGGCATCTGAGCTATCGATAGCCATGTAAAAAAAAATGCTCCAAATATCTAATCATTAGCAAAATTTAAAACAACTCTGAGATATCACTTCACACCCACCAGATTGGCAAAGTAAACAAAAAGGAAAAATGACACATTCTGGAGGGGCTGTAGGAAAACAACCCCTGTTGTTGCACCTATGAACTTGTCCAACCATTCTAGAAAACACTTTGGAATTATGCTCAAAAAACTATTAAACTGTGCGTGCCCTTTGGTCTAATGATCCCACTACTATGTACCCCAAAGAGATAAAAGAGGAAACGGACCTATATGTACAAAAATATAGCTCTTTTCATTGTGGCAAAGAATTGGAAACTGGGGGAATGCCCATCGATTGAGGAGTGGCTGAACAAGTGGTATGTGAATGCAATGGAATACTACTATGCTGTAAGAAATGATGAAGATGGGTTTCAGAGAAAGCTGTGAAGACTTGTATGAGCAAAGTAAAGCAAGGAGAACAAAAATAGTTCATATAATAACAACAATATTGTAAAGACAACTTGGAAAGATTAGGAACTTTGATCAACACAATGACCAACCACAATTCCAAAGAACTCATGGTGAAACGTGACATTCACTTCCCGGGATATGATGGACTCAGAGTACAGATTGAGGCATATATGGGGGCAAGGAAGAGGGGATAGCTAATGGAATTTGTTTTGCTTCACTATACATATTTGTAATGGGTTTTGTTTTTCTTGCTTTCTCAATAGATAGGGGAGACAGAGAAGGGAGAGAGAATTTGGAACTGAAAATGAAATTGAATTTTTTAGGAAAAGAAAGTTCATCATAGGTTACCACTTGCTTAGTACTTATAAGGGCTTCAACCTGAACCCACTGGGGGGGGGGGGTAAACACAAAATCATGAAACAAAAAAATGAACAAAATAAAGGAAAAAACCTTTCTTTCTTAAAGGGAAAATCTAATCCCAAATCAGTTCCCGGAACATGTGGAGCAATCCTTATAAGGATTAGAGACTTCAGATTAATTAGAAGTAATATCCTTTCTTTCAAACTGTTTTGGGTAAAAATACATTTATGAGATACCTCAGTACATAGGGCAACCCATATATATCTTCATCAGATCCCCTACCAATACAAAGGGCAAGTTAGGTGGGCATCCGGTCAAAAGTATCTTCAGTGGTTCCTGTGACACAAAACCCCATTATTCTTCATTGGATCCCTGAAAATCCAATCCAAATGGAGGTCTAAACTTACATAATGAGATAAACAAGTTGAATCAAAAAGAAATTGAACAAACAGATGAGCCACAAACCTAGGGCTTACAAAAAGGAATTAAGCACTTGTGGTTTATTGGAATCCTCACCTCAGGTTCCCAATAAGGTCTACAAGATGTAAAGACTTCTACTCTAATGGTTGCTTCAAGCCCATAAGGGATTCAAGAGGAGTAGAGTCACTTCCTAGATCAGGGATGGGGAACCTGTGGCCCCTAGGCCATATGTGGCCTTCTAGGTCCTTGAGTGTGGGCTTTTGACAGAGTCCAGGTTTTAAAGAACACATGCTTTTATTAAGGGAATTCTGTGGAACTTGGACTCAGTCAAAAAGCCACACTTGAGGACCTAGAAGGCTACATGTTGCCTTGAGGCCACAGGTTCCTCACCCTTATGATGAACCCCCAACCCCAGAATTCCTGGAACCTTTCATTTTTTTTTATCATAGCATGACAGTGCCATGGCTACCACTTGACCCATTCCTCCCCATCAGTAGGAGCATCTTGATCCCACTGAATTACAAGAGCTAGAGAGACAAGGTGTTCTAGAAACCAAAGATGTGGATAGCTTTTTGCCCTGGGACTGGGAGGCTGGAAGCCTCTGCTCTACATCACATCGCTAGTTAATTTGCAGCACCAATTTGTGCGGGGTGGATGCTGGAAAAGCTTGTAGCTGTTCTCCTACAGCTATCTTCATCCCAGCTGGACTCATTTCCCAATTTTTTGTATTAAAAAAGGAAAGGGGTCTGATTGATTAATTTATGTAGTGTATTATTTGACCACCAGATGACACTCTTCCTATGAATGACCTCTCCACTGCTTGCTCTCAGGCCTGTGAGAATCCCCCAAGTTCAAAAGAGGTCTGGAGATAAGATCTAAAATAAATGTTTAAAAATAGGAAAAACCAGATCTCTGTCATCAGTGTTCTTTTAGGCTCCCATTCCATGGTTGAACTTCTCCCTCATACACAACCCCCTACTCAGAGGATTTGACAATTCACAATAAAGGATGTCATGTATTAACTGATAACAATTCACTCTTATTGAACATGTGACATCAAAATACTCAGCATAAAAGCACAAAAAAATATAGCAGTCCTTCAGATAGCAAACTGCAATATCTATTGGAGCTTGGATGGATAGACTCCCCACCCCTTTTCCCCAATCCCTCTTCCCAACAGGTAAAAGATACTGAGAGGATAGAAATAAAGGATTTGCCAGGTTTTTAGAAATTATGGCAATTTCCTCAGAATGCAATGTGGGAAAAGGGAAAGGGGGAAGCCCTGTAAAAGATTCTACCACAACTATTTCTTTGTACAGATGTCTCATCTTGTTTGTTCAAGTCCCACATCTCCACCTCTGCCTCTTCTCGCCTGCCCTACATTCACAACTTCCTGAGTATCTTCCTGGGGCTGGCATTCCAGAAGCAAATGTAAGTCTCACTCTACTCTTCTGGTTGCTACGGTACCAGTGTCTAGCATTCTATCCTAGTCTAGCTGCTTGGAAAGGAAAGTCAAAATGAAATGTGACCAGATATCTCTCTAGCCAAAAAGCCTATGAAATAGCCAGGGGTCAAGTCGAAATCACACATTTGCGCATAGGCTACTGAACTATTTTCTTGATTCCCCCCCCCCATTTAATTATATTTTCCAATTACATGTAAAGATAGTTTTGAACATTCACTTTTATAAGACGTTGAGTTCCAAATTTTTTTCTCCCTCCTCTTCCACCTCCCCAAGATGGCATAAATCTGATACAGGCTATACATGTACTATCATATTAAACATATTCTTCTTGATTCTTGTAGACACTTAGTGACATCTTGAATTTACTTGGGGGAAGAAGGAAAAGGTCTTAATCTCACTACAAAAGTAGCAGACCCCTTCAAATAAAAAAAAATGTACTTGAAGGAAAATGGGTATTTTATACTATTCACATGGAGTGGAAAGCTATCATTACAAGTATTTTTGCTAATGTGGCATCATAAGGTAAGTGCTCATAATAAAACCAATGGTTTTTTGAGCTGTCAGCTAGGGTTAATGAACAACTATCTGAACTCCAATCTGTCTCTCTGGAAGCACAACCACCATTGGATCAGTTGAGATTTAGTGCAACCAGAGTACTCCTACACCACCAGGGAAAGAAAACACACCTTTAGATGGCAGAGTTCCAGTGCAGCCAGACCACCCATATACTACCAAGGTGAGGCCTACCACAGCTGTAACAATTTAGTGGAAGCTTAACCCTCTAACCAGCAAGATGCTGGCTGCCACATCTTCACCTAGGTTCTTTCCCCATGGTCAGTAAACTTTCTCCCACTTCTTATTCTCCCAGTTGCAGTGATACTGAATCCCTAACTACCCAAAAAGAAACTACCTTATTTCTTAATCCTCGTTTCCTGTTTCCTTATCCTAATCCATAGCGATTCTGCCCTTTCAATAACACACCAAATCTGGCCTCCCCTTTCACTGTGACTTCTGGAATTCTTGCTTCATAATAAACAATCATCCCTTTTTTTTAAAAAAAACCTCGGCCTTTCATGTTCCTTCCATCTTCTAGTTCCGTGAAAGACCTGGCTCCTTCTCATGATACCACAGCCTGGGTCATCTGTAAAATGGTAATCCTTGTACCATGAGCTCCTAGAGAGCAAGCATTAACTTTTGCCTATCTTTGTATCCCCAGTGCTTAGCACTTTGCCTGGCTAATAGTACGTGCTTACTAAATGCTCTTTTAATATAAATACTATTTTGTCTTTTTCCAATTACATGTAAAGAGAGTTTTCAATATTCGTTTTTAATAAGATTTTGAGTTTCAAATTTTTTCCCCACCTCTCCCACCCCCATGATGGCATGTATAACTGACTCTACAACAGCAGGTGTTGTAGCTCTTACCTCCTTAATAACAACATTTAACAAACAATTAGAAAGGAAAGTTTTCCCCAGTAAAGTCATTGGTATGGTCAAATGGTTCAACATCCACAATGAATATAGTTTTATCAATGGAAATGACATAGAGAAGATGCATTATCATCTGCCGTCTCAGTATATGTAGCCTTCTTCATTCAAATGTTAGTTCCTTGAGATAAGGGATTGTTTTGCCTTTCTATTTGTGGAGACGATAAGTACTGCCAGGGCTTAGCACAGTGTTTGTACAGAGTGAGTGTTTAATAAATGCTTTTTCATTCATTCATTTGTCCATTCATTCATTCATTGGTTTGTTCATTCGTTCTAAAGAAATACAAGGTCAAGGTTTGTTCCTGCTTATTGTGGCTTCCTCTCGTTGCACCTAGGCTCTGGTCCTAGAATTCTTGTATTGAGTGGTTCTTCCTCCAAGAAGTACCTTACTTTTCTGCCACTGCATCTTGCTGTCATCTCTAAAGCTAAGCAGTTCCCTACTGGGGATGGGACACTATGCAGATAAACAGCTTTTCTTGCCTCCCAGAGACCCACACTTGCTCTCTGTGTATAGTAGCTCTTCTGTCTGTGTTTCTCAGCTCCAGTCCCTATTTCTCAAATCATCCTTATTGATCAATGAGCCAGGAATAATCATGATCCTGATTTGTACCCTGCTAAAAAGACATCATTAGAGTCCTAATTAGAGGTTTTTCCTGGGTCACATTAACTGCAATGGTAGAACCTGAGTTCAAATCCAGCCTCAGATACTTACTCTCAGTGTGACTCTATGCAAGTCATTTAACCCTGTTTGCCTCAGTTTCTTCATCTGTAAAATGATCTGGAGAAGAAAATAGCAAACCATTTCAGTATCTTTGCCAAGAAACCCCCAAATGGGGTCATGAAGAGCAGAATATGACTGAAATGACTGAACAACAACAACTAAACTTTAACCAGTTAGCATTTACAAAGTGATATTTACTAAGAAGATATAGCAAGAACAGAAACGCAAAAATATCCCTGAGAATTGAGACACTCTCAGCTTTTTTATCTCAATCGCTAGGTACGGTTGGGTCAAATGTTAAAATGGTTGTGACATCTGGAGATGTAAAGGGCCAAAGTTCACTGCATAGTTATTAGATGAGTCATTTCCTTTCTACCTGAAGCAATTTCTCAGCTATTCAATCCATCCACTGCTGTGCTGAACCCAGTACTCCTTGAGACGGGGCTGGTACATTTACCTGGCTCAACAGCTGGCAAACTCTGTTTCAGCCTTCCATTTCCTAGACCTCTAATGTTCCTCTGACCTTTCAAAGCTCACAAGGTCAAAGCCTTTCATTTCATCTCCAGTTCTCCGCTGTCTAAGGCAAGAAAAACTGGGTACAATAGGGACCACAATGATAGCACTGCCATCATGTGCTAATGGATTTATATCAAACCTGGGTAGGAGGCTAGGCTGCTGCTGGCGTTCTCTCTTTCTCTCTGTGTATCTCTATCTCTGCCTCTGTCTGTCCTCCCTCTCTTTCTCTTTCCTCCCAGCCAGAAACTTATAGAAATTCTTGCCTCAGTCACAACCAGGAAAGAGAGAGTTTGATTTGGTTAATACCTTTTGTATTTACTAAATTCAACTCAGCAACCAAGGCCTTCTGTCATTATGCAATAAGCTAAGAGGAAAAAGTCCTAGAACATCTGTGCATGCTCCGAAGTGGAGAGCAGAGCGTCCTTTTAATGCAGACCCAGAGGCTGGCTCACTAAGCATCCATGCTGGTACCCTACACACCCCTGGATTGTGCTCCCACTGGCCAATGCCCTCCTACATAGGAATGCATTTTAATTCAGTTAAGGAGAAGATTGAGGCACAAAATGAGACAAAAGAAGGGGGATTCAGAACAAAGGATATATCCACATCATATCTCCTCAAGCAACTCCTGTATTCTGTACACAGTAAGCACTCAATCCTTGTTGAATTATATCTCCAAGGTTCTTCCTAGTTCTAAAATTCTATGAATTTTAATACCGTTGGTACCATAGTAACCAAGAATCTAATCTTATTTCTTAGAGCAATAAAAATGCCTGGACCAGAACATATGAAATTCAACTACCATTTGCAGAAATAATGTGATTTTCCCCTTAGCAACAGAAATCTCAAATCATTAAGTACTTGGGACATATAATATCCAGTGTTTAAGAAAGACAAATTAAGGAAGTTATTTATAAGAGCATTTGAACTTTTAAATTCAGTGCTATTTAATCATTCTGTTGGACTAAACATTATTTCAGAAAAGGAGTTAAATAAAAATCACTCTAAATTGTTGTAATTGCAATACAGATTGAGACAATTTCCTTACGAATCATATTAATATTAATTTATAAAGTGTCTACTAAAGTGAGCAATTAAATCTTCAAACTCTTAATCACACACATATTTTCCTTCTCTCTTAGATTTTGCCAAGTAGAAGTATTAATGCATAAAACAAAAGGAAATACAAGTATCTAGATATCAACCTTCTAGAATGTCTCATATTCAGAAGTCACTGGGGGTAGGGGGTAAGGAGGTGGGGTGGGGGTGAAAAACAACCATTTTTGTGGGAGTAGGAAGAGGGTAAAGAAGAAGGTAGTGCCTAAGAGCAAATAGAGAACCCATAAAAGCCAAAAACATAAGGTTTGGACCGAAATGCCATAAATGGATGATTTGTAAACACAGCCATATATAAAATGGGGAGATCAGGGCTCTGTTCTAGGACACTAAAATTAAGAGTGTAAAACTACTTTAAATAATTATTTTTAAAGATCGTATAATTATTTAAAAAGTTATGTTTGCATTTTTATAGCACCTATACTCCTTTGTTTTTATTTAGTCATTCTAGTTGTATTAAACTATTCGTGATCCCATATTAGGGTTTTCTTGGCAAAGATACTGGAGTGGTTTGCCATTTCCTTCTCCAACTCATTTTACAGATAAGGAAGCTGAGGCAAACAGGATGAAGTGACTTGCCCAGGGTCACATAGCTAGTAAATGTCTGAGATGGTAGATGAACTCAGGAAAATCATTCTTTCTGAGTTCAAATCTAACCTCAGACACTTACTAGCTATGTGATCCTGGGCAAGTCACATAACCCTGTTTGCCTAATGAGTTGGAGAAGGAAATGGCAAACCATTCCAACATCATTGTCAAGGAAACCTCAAATGGGATCGTGAAGAGTCAGAATTGAATAACAACACACAAGGTCCTTCCCTTCAAAATCTATGACTTTATGACTCAAATCCCAGATATGCTCCTTCCTAGAAGTGTAAATTTGGGTAGGTTAACTTAATCTCTCTCTAGTCTTAATTTCTTCTTGCATAAAATGAGGAGAATAGATTAGATATCCTCTTAGATCCCTTCTATCTCCAAAGTTATGGTCTTTTTAGGGGCTAGTGTCTAGGTATACTAGGCGTATTGCTTCACAGGGTTGTATCCTGGCATTTCCCTTCTTACTCAACCAAATTTGTCCTAATTCAAAGGTTCTTAACCTTTTTTTGTGTCTTAAACCCCTGTGTCAATCTGATGAAGCCTTCTCAGAATAATGTTTTTAAAAGTGACAAATAAATGACTACAAAGGAAACACATCATATTAAAGTACAGTTATCAAAATGATTTTTTAAAATCAAGTTCACCGATGCCACGTTAAGAACTCCTGACCATCTGATTCTTGTACTATTTCCACATCATGAATTACAAAGTTGACCTAAGGGCTCTCTTGGTGCTGCTTATCCTGGATGCTCAAATTGCTGGATATGCTAAGTATGCATAAAAGCATCCCATGAAAGGGATTGGAAAATGTCAGTGCTATGAAACGAAAGGTTATATATTTGGAAAGAAGAGGGGCATTCAGAATAGCCAACCATGCCAATTTGTCAAAGGTCAGAAAGGTCAAGAACATTTTTAGGTGTGTTAAGGGGCAGCTAGATGGTATAGTAGATAGATCACTGGGCCTGGAGTCAGGAGAATGTGAATTCAAATATATTCTTAGACAATTACTATCTGTGTGACCTTGGGCAAATCATTTAACCCTGTTTGCCTCAGTTTCCTCATCTGTAAAATGAGCTGGAGAAGGAAATGGCAAACCACTCCAGTATCTTTTCCAAGAAAACCCCAAATGGGGTCATAAAGAGTTGGACACAACTAAAGTGACTGAACAAAATAGCATGTTAAATATTACATGTGAATTTTTTATTTCTACTCTACTGTATGAACCTTTGCTATGAGCTTTGTGTTTGTATGTCACCTACTAGCATCTAGTTTTTTGCATGTTACTCTAGTTAAAATGTTATGTGATATGTATCTACATGTGTCCTATGTATCTGGAATCATTTCCTTTGACTACATTATGTGCAAATTAATGAATTTTCGTGACTTATAGCTACAGCTATACATAGATATGTATATACACATATATAACTATACATTTACTCTAGCCTGTAGGGACTTAAACTTTGGGGAAGGGGGTGTGTGAGGGGATGTAAGTGCTCCATCTGACCTTATTTGCCTATAATGGGTAAAGCAAAGAAACTCTCCTTTCTGTTTTTTTTTTTTGTTTTGTTTTTCTTGAGGGGGGAAGGCAGGGCAATTGGGGTTAAGTGACTTACCCAAGGTCACACAGCTAATAAGTGTGTCGAGTGTCTCAGGCTGGATTTGAACTCAGGTTTTCCTGACTCCAGGACTGGTGCTCTATTCACTGTGCCACCTAGCTGCCCAGGAGCTATCCTTTCTAACCTCATTTGTCCATAAAGACTGAAGTGAGAGATCTATCTATTGCCATCTATTGAAGAAGCCTCAGGATGTCAAGATCCTACAACTTATGCCTGGATGCAAGGATTGAGCCAGAAGACATGGATTGAGTTGGAGAGGGAAAGCTATAGATGAGAAGTATTCATGGTGGTAATGAGCACAGGGTGGGGGGAAGCAACTGCCCATGATGTCTGTCAGTGGCTGAAAACAGACAAAGGGATTTAAGAGGCAAGAGATCACTTCCTGCTCTGACAAGAAAGGAGTTCTTTGGCTGGAGTAATAGGAAGAATGGCTGGCTACTCAGTTGAGCCTACAATGGTATGTCTAAACCAGTGGCTCTCAACCTGTGGGTTGTGACCCCTTTGGGGGTTGAATGACCCTTTCACAGGGGTCACCTAAGACCATTGGAAAACATATATTTCCAAGGGTCGGAGGAACCAAGACACTGCTCCTCTATCCATCTCCAGGCAGGTCCGCCCACATACAGATAGGTCCACATATGAGTATTAAAGGGTCACGGCATTAGGAAGGTTGAGAACCACTGCAGTCTAAACCCTGAAGTCCTGGTGGAACATTGATAACACAGAAGCCAGAGAGGTTACTTGAGAGTCATTCATAGATCACTGTGCTGGCTATAAAGACTAACCTGAGAAGAGATGGGGAAAGGGAAAAGAAACAAGTGACATCCCATTTCCCATGACACCTAACGCAGCTAAGGGTCTCAGTGGATAGAGCACTGGACCTGGAGTCAGGAAGATCTGAGTTCAAATTCAGGTTCAGATACTTACTAGCTGTCTAACTCTGGGCAAATTACTTAATCTCTGCCTCAGTTTCCTCAGCTGTAAAAGAGGGAAAATAAAATCACCCTCCTCACGGGGTTTTTTGTGAGGATTAAATGAGATAATATGTTTAAAGCACTTAGCACAGTGCCTGGCACCTAGTAAGTACTATATAAATGTTTATTTCCTTCCCTGTGATCAGGAAGGATAATTCTCCCACCCCCATTAGTTTCTCTGGGAGCTATTTCCATTCAAGATCTAGAGCAGTGGTTCTCAACCTTCCTAATGCTGTGACCCTTTAATACAGTTCCTCATGTTGTGGTGACCCCCAACCATGAAATTATTTTTGTTGCTACTTTATAACTGTAATTTTGCTACTGTTATGAACCGTAATGTAAATATTTGATATGCAGGATGTATTTTCATTGTTATAAATTGAACATAATTAAAGCATAGTGATTAATCACAAAAACAATATGTAATTATATCTTGTGTAATATTCATTTCTAATTACAAATAAATGAAATTTTGTCTTGAAGCATGCTGTAGCGTGGATAACAGTCTTAATATAACAACAGTAAACTACATTGCTACATTTTGCAACAGTATGTGTAAAAAGCCAACATCAGTGAGAAGGTTGAGATTGCTTCTTTCTCACCAGATCAGAAATTCTCAGGGCATTCTTTGCAAGAGCACAACAAAGATCATCTTCCACAACAAGTCTTCTTCTGTATTTAGACTTGATAACCAACAAGCTGGAAAACCCTGTTTCACAAAGATATGTTGTTGGAAATGGAAGAAGGTGCAACACAGTCTCAGACAGAACAGGATATGACTGCAAACACTTGATCCAGAATTTTGTAACTGGCATTGTAGAGAAATCAGTTCTCGCTGCATCACTGTTAATAAGTTCAATGAATTCCTCTTGTGCTGTCTCAGGAACATCTTCAACTTTGATTGTGAATGGGCTTCTGGCAAGTGCAAATGGGGTGTCAGGTAGATTTGGAAAGTACGATGAAATTTCGTCTGCAAGCATGTGCAAGTCTTCTTTCACAGAAATTCTCATCGTAATCCTTTTGTCTGATTCAATGTCATTGTTTCTCAAAGAAAGCAGATAAGGTAGGTAATACGTAAATTTTATTTTCATCCAATTTTTTTTGCCAAAGCTGAAATTTCATTTGGAATGATCGGATCTTTTCAGACAAATCGAGGCATGTTGCATTTGGTCCTTGCAGTGATAAATTTAACTCATTCGAGATGGCAAAGACATCAACCAAGTAAGCTATTTTCTGCAGTTCACTTTTATCACTGAAAAGTGCTTCAAATTGCAGTCTTGCTTTCTGATTAAAAAACATTTTGAGTTCATCACAAAGTTCAAAAACACGTTTTAAAACTTTTCGTCTTGACAACCATCTCACTTCAGTGTGAAATAGCAGAGCATTGTTCAGTGCATCCAGCTCATTGCACAGTTGCGAAAACAGTCGGCTATTTAAAGTGCTCACCTTTACAAAATTGATAGAACTTATGCTTTTCATTACTTCTTGTAACTCTTGTGGCAGTGTCTTCGTTGCTAATATTTGCCGATGAATCATACAGTGAGTTCCAATGACTTTTGGTAACTCATTCAGTAGCAAACAATGAAATCCAGATCGACATTCTAGCATGGCTGGAGCACCATCTGTGCAAACACCACAAACGTTTTCCCAAGAGATCTTATGCTCTTTCAGAAATGAATCAACTGTGTCAAATACATCACGTGCAGTAGTTGTTGTTTCAAGAGGTTTGCAAAAAAGAAACTCATCTTTAAAATCGCCATCATTCACGTAAGCCAGTAACTGTGAACAGTTTGCAACGTCTGTAGATTCATCAAGCTGGATACTAAATATTGGAAGTGGAGCAGATTTAATTTCCTGGATTACCTGATCAAGAATATCAGCAGACATGTCATCTGTTCTTCTGCGGACAGTGTCATTAGATAAGGAAATTGCACTCAATTTTGTAACAAATTCGTCTCTGATCATAACTCGAACAATGTCTTTGGCCGCTGGCAACAATAAATCCTCAGCAATGGTGTGAGGTTTCATAACTCTGGCAATTCTGAGTGCCATCAAATATGAAGCTTCAATGGCTGCTATGTTTTATTTGTGGTACTTGCCACCAGTGTCAAGTCTGGCTTTCTTGAGTCCATCAGCTTTGCTTCTAAAATAGTTGGTATCCTCGCTGGCAAAGCTTGGATGCTTGCTATCAAAATGGCGTTTTAGTTTATTCGGCTTCATAGATTCGGCTGATAGAACTTCACAACAAATAACACATTGCAGTTTCTCAATTCCTGCTGTAATTATTGAGGTAAAACCATACCGTAAAAAATCTTTAC